>CP125975.1:543128251-543594135 GCA_030063025.1 Avena longiglumis
TAACAACAATGTTATTTGTACGAATTCTTTGAACACCATTATTGCTAATGCTATGGAAACATCTAAGCTTGGGGAAGCTAGTTTTTATGAAAATGATCTTTTTAGTTCCCTAGCTTTGGAAGATAGCTATTCTATTGCTTATGATGATACCAAACCTCCAATTTATGATGACTACAATGTTGAGTATGATATTTTTAGTCCACCTACTATTGAGGAGACAATTGATTATGATTACAATATGCCTCCTATATTTGATGACTATGGTGATGAGAATAGTAATGATAGCTATTTTGTTGAATTTGCTCCCACTACAGTGAATAAGAATGCCTATGCTTATGTGGAGAATAATAATCATTTTATGCATGTGGCTCATGATAAGAATGTTTTATGTAATAGTTATATTGTTAATTTTATTCATGTTGCTACTGAAAGTTATCATGATAGAGAGAGAGAAACAAGGTCTTATGTATCTCAAAAATATTAAGTTTCCCCTCTTTATGTTGAAAATTTTGAAGTTGCACTTGTTTTGCTTTCCTATGCTTGTTGCTTTGTGCTTTCATGACTTGTTTCTTTACAAGATTCTTATGCATAGGAAGTGGGTTAGACTTAAATGTGTTTTTAATTTTCTTCTTGATGCTCTCTTTTACTTCAATTCATATTTCTTATGTGAGCATCTTCTCAAACTATCAAGCCTAACTTAAAGGCGTTAAAGAAAAGTACTTGTTGGGAGATAACCCAAGAGTTTTCTTGAGTCTTGGAAGTTATTACTTCAGTAATGACCTCTCCTTATCCTTTTTGTTTGGTTTTTGTGCCAAGAATGACCTCTAATGAGAGGGAAGTAAGATTTGGGGAGTTGCTGCCCCGAAACAAATTTTTTTGCTCCACTGTAAAAATTCGTGAGGAATCTCTGTAAGTCGGATTGAGATGATATTTTACGAATAAATCTCCCAGTATGTTATATAACTTTTGTTAGTTAAACACTTTTTTATTTGAGCAATATAAGGTCTTCGAAAAATCGGTTTCTACCTGCTGGTCTGTTTTGACAGATTTCTGCCATTATTTGCATTTGCTTCTTATTGATTCCTTTTGGGGTTCTTTTTGGGAAATTGAGCTTTTTGAGGGAATTTCTATAGTATCTTGTGTTTTTAGTGAAAGTTTTGATGTTCTAAAACTAAAAGCCAAGGGTCTATTATCTTGTGAATACACTAATGTTGCTAATGAAGATTGTGTGATGTTTTGTATGAAGGAAAATTTTCAGGTGTAGAGAAAGAATGATGTAATAAGATGAAGAATGGACAAAAGCTCAAGCTTGGGGATGACACCCGTGTCACCCGAAGAAATATTCAAGAGGTACAAGCGTCAAAGCTTAGGGATGCCCAAGGCATCCCTTCTTCATCAATAAAATCCTGTGTCTTTCTAGACACTTCGTTTTTATTGTTTCATGCACAATTGTGTTGTTATTGGAGCGTCTTAGTTTTTGTTTTTGGTTTTTGTTTGCTTAGTTTGCTTGATTATGTTGGTTGGATCATAGCACACTTCTTTTGGAGAGAGACACACTCTGTTTTCATTGCCTAGAACACTCTAGTTTTCATTCTTATTGTCTTGTGAGTGTTATCTTTTGCTAGCATTGTGTTTAGGCTTAGTTTTCTTGTGCTTTTAGCTTAGAACTTTTTAGTTCTTCTTTGTGGATTTGTGAGACAAACTCACTGATATTTATTGATTATTATCTTTGTGAGTTGTTTCAATTAAGTCGATTGGTGTTGGAGAAGAGTAGAACATGCTTATAGTGGTACAAAAGGGAGCTTACTTTGACTGTTACTTAGACTTTATCATGTCATGCTAGATGTTGTTTTGACCTTATGCTTAGTGATTATTGCTGTAGCATGACTTGTTCCAAACATTTAGGATTTCTTAATGTGCCTTGAAGGAATCATGCGTTGTTTTAGCATACAAAAGCATAGTATTGTGGTTTTCTCCTTTGATGCTTTGTTTGGGTTGACTTGGCACATGCTCACACCATGTTATGACTATGAACAAGTCACCATAGCCTTTATGTAACACCCTCAGAATCGGCCCTATGCAAGTTTTAGCGAAACCCGCCAAACCCGCATAGAAACGATTCAAAGGGCGGGTGGAAAACGAAGTAATAACATTACACAACAGTCCTCGATGGGACCCACAGAACATATATATATATACAACAGCGACTCGACGAGTCAAGAATACAGATATACAATACAAAGATCCAAATCACCTTTAAAACGATAGGGCGTCCGACTACGGACAAGATGCGAATGGGGCTAAGAGCCCCAAGAATAACCAATGGCATCCATAACCCAAAGCCAAGCCGGAAGGGTAACCACGCTAACGACGCCGATCTCAAAACTGCTTAAACAAAAGGTGCCGGCTAAAGGGCAAAGCAAAAGAGGAGCAGAAGATCGAGGCCAAGACAGCGAGGCTAGAATTGCGGTCCTCGCCTACATAGGTATGGTGGATCAAGCGGCGCAAGCACTAAACACCCTATAGAGACTCAATACAACTAGCGCTTATCAAAGAGGGTAAGAAAGATCTATTCGGATCCAACTGAATCTAACACCAAACAAACCCATCCAGTATTTCTCGAGACCGAACGAGGAAGTCAACCGAGGAACTCACACCGTTGGCAGTTTTATTTATGCGGTTATCGTTGCAGTAATTACTAGTCAGGTATAGATAATCATCCTGATAAAACAAGCAGTGGGCAATTTCAGTTATCCATTTCGTTGTAGTTGAAACACTTACTAGTCAGATACAATTAACATGAGATGACCCAAAACCCAGCAGTTGTGGATACTTTTATTTAGCCATTCCGTTGTAGTGAAGCTGATTACTAGTCATATCGGAAACGAGTCAATTTATAACAGTAAACTTTAGTTATAGTTGCCTATGATCAAGCACTGTGCTCCAAGTCGTCCATAACCATGGACACGGCTTCAAAAGATTTAACCTGAGGGTGCACCAAAGTATCCACAAGCACGACCCTTTTTGCCGATCAGTTAACATACACCCATCGGTATGTCGGGGCCTAAGTCATGACGTTTCGGACCCAAAGCAAGCCGGGGCCACCCCACTAAGTCTACCCGCAACGAAGTCGGCCGGTCTCGAGACGGACTCGGGGTTTGCGCTGGTCAGAACGGCATGTAATCCCAAAACTGGACTGCTGATACCGAAAAACACTCCGCTTCCTAACAGATACAGTGCTCCTCGCACAATCGTAAATAAAGCAAAGCATGGCATAAGTACAGGATAGTAAATAAACCTCAAACTAGTTTGTGGCCCCAAGACAATACTTTGAAATCGGTACTAATCAATGGGGGCCCATATCTCCCCACCGTGGTTAGCGCTCGATCTCGAAGTGTCAAGAACTCGGGTCCTCACGGACACAAGTGGGCGGTAAAACCAAACATTATCTATCACCCACCGATGTCTCCGCCATTTACTTCAATTTTAGTTGTTAAACAAGAATTAAAGTGAACGAAAAGTAAAGCCATGATCATCTCCAACATCAACATGCGTCAAATACTCCAACACAGTGGTTCTTGACGACACGCAACAACACTTGAGCAAGCGACTACGACGCGCAAGTCCAACTATCTACCAATCAACAGGTAATAGGATGTGTCCAAGGCAATATAAGGCTGCAAGGGATATCACGGATACGAAAGCTAGAGCATCGCAATACGATAGCAATAGATCAAGGAGGGAAATAAATACTATAAAAGTAAGATAGGTAGAAAGGGGAAGATGCTCGCCTGAAAACATTTCCGAAGGTTCAACCGAAGATCGGGGCGAAGCTCACATCAACTCAACGGCCTTATCCGCGAAGAAGCAAAACACTAGAATAAACACCAGATGCACTATTTAATACTACGGTAGAAAATCGGGCATGATGCATGTATGATGTATGACATGGCAAAGTGCAATGCAATTAGGCAATATTAAGCGGAACCGAGGTCTCGACAATTAAATATATGGTTCTAGTTGTTTAGCTACCCCACAATTTAAATGTTGTAATAACAGGGCAAGATAAGTTACCGGTTCGCTATACAAATTTAAATGAGGCCAATATAAGACTAGATTTGCCCGCATATGGGCCCATATTAATGATGAGGTGAATCGGCATAAGGCCCCCAAACCACACAAATATGCATGCATGAACAATTTAATGTGCAACCATTTGATATTTCATTTATAAAATAGGGCTCGAGAAAGGGGTCACACATTAGGGGTATCGACGATCTTGGTTCCGGGGTTCGGGGTTCGGTCTCAGGGTCCGGATCTGGGGTTCGGTCTCGGCGGGATCGTTCGCGGATAACGGAGTCGATCGTGGCGTTCCGTGAAGAAGGACTTGGTTCGGCGTCAGGGGGCGCATCGGATTCTTCCGGGTCGGTGTCGTTCTTATCACATCCGTGGTCTTCGGGTCCGCGTAGACGGTCATGGCGTTCGGGATGAAGTACTTGTCGCACCGGGGTCTCGGTTCGAAGAACTTGGCGCGCCCGGGTTCGGTCTCCGGATCCGGGAAGAAGGCCTTCGGGTCCTCGGGTCCGCGAAGGAGTACTTGGCGTCCGGCGGTAGATCTTGTTGGTTTCACTCCGAAGGACTTGTGGTTCTGCAGCGGAGATCATGGTTCATCGGGGTTCAGGTCTTTGGGGTTCATGAGGCGAACTTGGCGTCCGAGGGTTCCTCCGAATCCGTGGGGCGTCCGTGTGGTGGATCTTGGGTACCGGCGTCATCGGGTTCCACCTCGCACATGGGTCGACAAAACCCGCAACGATGCAGATCTTGGCTACAGAAGAGCATCGGGCTCTTGTGGCAGACGGTCTTGTGCCGGAGGGTCGGGAAACCAGGAGCGATCACGCCCGCATCGACAGGTGGCTACGCCACGGCAGGGAGCCGAACGGGGAACTGGCGATGGCAGCGTCCACGATGGCGGCAGCGCGTCTTGGGATGCCGAGAAGCCCGGGGTAGAGGATGACGGGAGGAGCCAGCGGCGTCGGTCGGAGGAGGTCGACGGGCGGGCCGAGGCCGGAGGACGGCGTGACGGAGGCGGGCGAGCTTAGCGGCGCGCGCGGTCGCAGAGGAGGCGCGGCGGCGTCTGCGGCTTGCGGGGCCCGGAAGCTGCGAAGAGGCGGGCAGGGCCGCGGTGGAGGTGAGGTCGGGAGGCGGCGAAGCAGCGCGGGCGGGCGAGGCCGGGGTCGCGAGGGAGAAGCAGGCGTCTCGGGCGAGGAGCAAAGGCGGCGAGCGAGGGCAGAAGCGGCATGGGGTCGGCTCGGGGACGGAGAGAGGAGGCCGAGCAGGACGGGCGGCAGGCGAGGTCGCCGGCCCGGAGCCAGGCGCCCAAGGGCGGTGCCGAGGAGGCAGCATGAGTGGGCGCAGACGGGCTGGCGGGGCTTGGCGGGCGCAGGGGAGAGAGAAGGGCCCCCATGGGCGAGGGCGGCCTGGGTCGCCGAGGGAGGTGGAGACGCAGGCGGTTGGAGAAGCCTGGCGGCACCATGGGAGGAAGCAGGCGAGGCGGTGAGGAGGCGTTTGGGCGGGCCGAGGCCGGAGAGGGCGATGAGGGGGGCGGAGAGCGGCGCCGAGAGGGAGGAGGAGAGGCGGGGCAGAGAGGAGGAGGGGAGAGGCGAGGCTGGCGCCGGGGAAGAGAAGGGTGTCGGGGGCGTGGGGGAGGGAGGAGACGAGGGAGGGAGGTGGTGAGGGGGGAGCGGGGTCTGGTGGGGCCAGGTAATGGGGAGGGGAGAGAGGGAGCTGGTTGGTGGGGTGTGGGTGGTTGAGTGGAGAGGGGGGCGGGGGGGGGGCCGGGGGGTGGGGGGGGGGGGGAGGTGGAAGCTGGGTGAGAGAAGGAGGGGGTGAGGGAGAGGATTGGTGAGGTGGCAAGGTGGGTAGGAAATTGGGGGAGGGGTGAGGTGGCACGCTGCGGTTGGTGGGTAGAATGGGATTGGGTGGGGATAGGAATTGGGGGGGGGGCTGGTTTAGGTGGACCGTTTTTGTAATGGGGGTGGTCGACTGGGTCGGGTCGGACCGTTCGACTGCCCCCTAAAAATAATATAGGTTTTGATTTAATTTAAAATAACTTTTGGTCATTAGTTTTAGACAAACAAAATATCCGGGAACATCCGGGGGTTTGATTTGAAATAGAAGGAGGGCTAATTTTAGAAAACGATTGTCTTTCACAAATAGTTTTTAGGCGAATTAATATGCATGATGATGACGATGCTCAAATGCAATGCGGCATGATGACATGAGCATGCGGTCACGATGATGCAATGCACAAAAACAACGCGATTTTCTAGTAGTGGTTTTGCGGGATGCCACAATTCGACACCACTAACGATGGATCTCGCCCTCGAGATCCGCCTCATGGTACCGGAAGGAAGGTTGGCGATATGCGTCTTCTCGCTTCGTGTAGATCCTCGCGACACCACTAACAATGGATTGTTTATCCCGTTCGTCGAGAAAACACTCCGGATAACCAGCGGATGAAGTTAAAGGTAAGGCCATCTCTAACTTTCATGGAAGGAGTAAGAGTTGCATCGATCCTCCATTCAATATACAAAAGCAAATGATAAGAGTAGTGGTATGGTCGCGACTCCATCCCGCACTCAAAGCATTACTCTGTACACGAACAGATGGATTATGCAACCAAACCTTAGAATTTAGACTGAAGATCTAGACGAACAAGGTTCCGAAACAAAGGGGTGATGCAGACTCTGCATCGGATCTAGCGTAGATGACGTCGTCGCGTCGGCAAACACCGGAAGGCACAAATAAGGAACAAAGAATGGTACCACAGATAAAGGATCACCAGATAGCATGAAGTCGGATGGTAGAACACCGTTATCAAAGAAGGCGAAACCACGAAGGTACGGAACCCAACCACGAGAAATCCACGGACTCAAGAAAAAAGACGAGAGAGGATTCAAAACACGAGAGGTAAGAGGAGAATAGGAGGGGTAAGGAATAAAAATCAGACCTAATCGAACTATCCAACCGATTTTGAAAATAGTTTTGGCACTCTACTTGGCGGTTAGCTAGGTTATCCTCTGGGATGGACTTGTGGGGTATCGAATGCCGAGCTCGATACCACTCTGTAACACCCTCAGAATCGGCCCTATGCAAGTTTTATCGAAACCCGCCAAACCCGCATAGAAACGATTCAAAGGTGCCCACCAGGCACTTTCGTGCGGGTGGAAAACGAAGTAATAACATTACACAACAGTCCTCGATGGGACCCATAGAACATATATATATATATACAACAGCGACTCGACGAGTCAAGAATACAGATATACAATACAAAGATCCAAATCACCTTTAAAACGATAGGGCGTCCGACTACGGACAAGATGCGAATGGGGCTAAGAGCCCTGAAGAATAACTAATGGCGTCCATAACCCCTTGAGCCAAGCGGAAGGGTAACCCCGCTAACGGCCGATCTCAAAACCTGCTTAAACAAAAGGGTGCCGAAAGGGCAAAGGAAAAGAGGAGCGTCGATCTTGAGGCCAAGACAGCGAGGCTAGAATTCGGCGGTCCTCGCCTACATAGGTATGGTGGACTGAAGCGGCAGCGGCAGCAAGCACTAAACACCCTATAGAGACTCAATACAACTAGCGGTTATCAAAGAGGGGTAAGAAAGATCTATTCGGATCCAACCTGAATCTAACACCAAACAAACCCATCCTGGTATTTCCCCCTCGAGACCAAACGAGGAAGTCAACCGAGGAACTCACACCGTTGGCAGTTTTATTTATGTGGTTATCGTTGCAGTAATTACTAGTCAGGTATAGATAATCATCCTGATAAAACAAGCAGTGGGCAATTTCAGTTATCCATTCCGTTGTAGTTGCAACACTTACTAGTCAGATACAATTAACATGAGATGACCCAAAACCCAGCAGTTGTGGATACTTTTATTTAGCCATTCCGTTGTAGTGAAGCTGATTACTAGTCATATCGGAAACGAGTCAATTTATAACAGTAAACTTTAGTTATAGTTGCCTATGATCAAGCACTGTGCTCCAAGTCGTCCATAACCGCGGACACGGCTTCTCGAAAAGATTTAACCCTGCAGGGGTGCACCAAAGTATCCACAAGCACTTCGACCCTTTTTGCCAGATCAGTTAACATACACCCATCGGTATGTCGGCGGGGCCTAAGTCATGACGTTTCCAGACCCAAAGCAAGCACGGGGGGCCACCCCACTAAGTCTACCCGCAACGAAGTCGGCCGGTCTCCGAGACGGACTCAGGGTTTGCGTCAGTGGCTGTAAACGACAGCGAATCCCAAAACTGGGACTGTCGATACCGCGAAAACACTCCGCTTCCTAAACAGTACAGTGTGCTCCTCGCACAATCGTAAATAAAGCAGTAAAGCATGGCATAAGTACATGATAGTAAATAAACCTCAAACTAGTTTGTGGCCCCCAGTACAATACTTTGAAATCAGGTACTAATCAATGGGGGGCCCATATCTCCCCACCTGTGGTTAGCGCGCTCGATCTCGGAACAGGTGTCAAGAACTCGGGGTCCTACGGGACACAAGTGGGCGGTCGGAAACCAAACATTATCTATCACCCACCGATGTCTCTGCTTACTTACTTCAATTTTAGTTGTTAAACAGTAATTAAAGTGAACGAAAAGTAAAGCCATGATCATCTCCAACATCAACATGCGGCAAATACTCCAACACAGTGGTTCTTGACGACACGCAACAACACTTGAGCAAGCGACTACGACGCGCAAGTCCAACTATCTACCAATCAACAGGTAATAGGATGTGTCCAAGGCAATATAAGGCTGCAAGGGATATCACGGATACGAAAGCTAGAGCATCGCAACACAGATAGCAATAGATCAACAAGAGGGAAATAAATACTATAAAAGTAAGATAGGTAGAAAGGGGAAGATGCTCGCCTGAAAACATTTCCGAAGGTTCAACCGAAGATCGGGGCGAAGCTCACATCAACTCAACGACCTTATCCGCGAAGAAGCAAAACACTAGAATAAACACCGGATGCACTATTTAATACTACGGTAGAAAATCGGGCATGATGCATGTATGATGTATGACATGGCAAAGTGTAATGCAATTAGGCAATATTAAGCGGAACCGAGGTCTCGACAATTAAATATATGGTTCTAGTTGTTTAGCTACCCCACAATTTAAATGTTGTAATAACAGGGCAAGATAAGTTACCGGTTCGCTACACAAATTTAAATGACGCCAATATAAGACTAGATTTGCCCGCATATGGGCCCCATATTAATGATGAGGTGAATCGGCATAAGGCCCCCAAACCACACAAATATGCATGCATGAACAATTTAATGTGCAACCATTTGATATTTCATTTATAAAATAGGGCTCGAGAAAGGGGTCACACATTAGGGGTCTCGACGATCTTGGTTCCGGGGTTCGGGGTTCGGTCGTGGTCCGGATCTGGGTTCTGTCTCGGCTGGATCGTCATGATAACGGAGTCGATCGTGGCGTTCCGTGAAGAAGGACTTGGTTCGGCGTCAGGGGGCGCATCGGATTCTTCCGGGTCGGTGTCGTTCTTATCACATCCGTGGTCTTCGGGTCCGTGTAGACGGTCATGGCGTTCGGGATGAAGTACTTGTCGCACCGGGGTCTCGGTTCGAAGAACTTGGCGCGCCCGGGTTCGGTCTCCGGATCCGGGAAGAAGGCCTTCGGGTCCTCGGTCCGCTGGGAGTACTTGGCGTCCGGTAGATCTTGTTGGTTTCCTCCGGACTTGTGGTTCTGCACGGAGATCATGGTTCATCGGGTTCGGTCTTGGGGTTCATGAGGCGAACTTGGCGTCCGAGGGTTCCTCCGAATCCGTGGCGGCGTCCGTGGTGGATCTTGGTACCGCGCCATCGGGTTCCACCGCACATGGGTCGAAACCCGCAACGATGCAGATCTTGGCGACAGAAGAGCATCGGGGCTCTTGTGACGAGACGGTCTTGTGCTTCGGGAGGGTCGCGGAAACCAGGGAGCGCATCACGCCCGGTACTGGACAGGGGCGGCCACGCCAACGGCAGGAGCTGAACGGGGAACTGTCGACGATGGCCGTGTCACGGTGGCGGCAGCGGCAGCGTGCGGGGATGCCGAGGAAGCCCGGAGGAAGAGGGGATGACGGGAAGGAGCCAGGCGGCGTCGGCGTCGGGAGGAGGTCGACGGGGCAGGGCCTGCCGAGGCCGGAGGACGGCGGCACGGAGGCGGGGCGAGCGAGCTTGGCAGCAGGGCGCGTAGTCGCAGGTCGCAGAGGAGGGGCGCGGCGAGCGTCTGCGGCCCGGGAAGCTGCTGCGAGAAGAGGGCGGGGCCCAGTGGAGGGTGAGGTCGGAGGCGGGCGAGCTGGCGCCGGCGGGCGGAGGCCATGGTCGGGAGAAGGAGGAAGCGGGCGGGGGCGGAGCAGAGGCGGCGAGGAGGCCGAGCGCATGGGGTCGGCGGGACAGAGAGGAGGCCCGAGCAGACGGGCGGCAGGCCGGAGGTCGCTCCGACGCTGGGAGCGAGGCGCCAGGCGGCGGGCGGTGCCAGGCGATCGCGCATGAGGGCGCGCGAGACGGGCTGGCGGGCTCACTTGGCGGGCGGGCCTGAGGGGAGGAGAAGGCCATGGGCGAGGATGGCTCGGTCAGCCGTGAGGGGGAGACGCGGCGTTGGAGGAGCTGGCGGCGCCATGGGAGGGACTGCGAGGGCGGTGGAGGCCGGGCGCTCTGGGCCGAGGCCGGAGAGGGCGATGAGGGGCCAAGGGCCGAGAGGGCACGAGAGGAGGAGGAGAGGGGCAGAGAGGAGGAGGGAGGCGAGGCCGGCCAAAGAGAAGGGTGTCGTGGGAGAGGAGAGGCGGGAGGGAGGTGGTGAGGTGGGACCGGGGTCTGCAGGTGGGGCAATGTGGTAGGGGAGAGAGGGAGCTGGTTGGTGGGGTGTGGGTGGTTGAGTGGAGAGTGGGGCTGTGGGGGGGTGTAAGTGAGGGGGTAGGTGGAAGCTGGGTGAGAGAAGGAGGGGGTGAGGGAGAGGATTGGTGAGGTGGCAAGGTGGGTAGGAAATTGGGGGAGGGGTGAGGTGGCACGCTGCGGTTGGTGGGTAGAATGGGATTGGGCGGGGATAGGAATTGGGGGGGGGGGCTGGTTTAGGTGGACCGTTTTTGTAATGGGGGTGGTCGACTGGGTCGGGTCGGACCGTTCGACTGCCCCCTAAAATAATATAGGTTTTGATTTAATTTAAAATAACTTTTGGTAATTAGTTTTAGACAAACAAAATATCCGGGAACATCCGGGGGTTTGATTTGAAATAGAAGGAGGGCTAATTTTAGAAAACGATTGTCTTTCACAAATAGTTTTTAGGCGAATTAATATGCATGATGATGACGATGCTCAAATGCAATGCGGCATGATGACATGAGCATGCGGTCACGATGATGCAATGCACAAAAACAACGCGATTTTCTAGTAGTGGTTTTGCGGGATGCCACACTTTATGATCATTTATTACTTGACTTGTAGTACCACTTTATGCTTTGATTAGTAATGTTTTGTCGCTCTGCATGATTATGGCCATTATTGCTCTCTTAGTTGGTCGCTCCCAGTCTTTTGCTAGCCCTCCACTTGTATGAGTAAGATCTACTCATGCATCCAACTCCCATGAAACCAAGTTATTCCAAAGTGTCCACTATGAATTCCTATGCATGGTGTGTTACACCATTCCAAGTATATTCTTGTTTTCATCTATATTCCAATTAAAAAGTATTTTGTTATGTGAAAACTTAGTGATTAAAGCTCTCACAAACTTGATGGCACACTTTATTTTTCTTGACACTAATAAACTTGAACCATTGTGTCATCTATGTTGTATATGCTTGCACTTATACGTTGGGAATTAAAAGAACCGTTTTGTCACGGGGAACGCTTTCAACATTGCACTTGTACATTGTACCCAGTTGATATCATGCTCTTTTGTTTATGGATGTCGTCGGTGTGAAATGCAAGGGGAGCTTGTAAGTCCATGGAGTTATGTATGTGTGTTAGAGAAACACCTGGGCCGCTAGCCTAATCCATGCCTAATCATGGTGGAAACTTGCAGCATCACCATAATGACATCTATGAAGCTTTCTTCTTATAAAAAAGAGACATATTGAAAAGAGGAAAGAGAGAAAAATGCACCATTTTCCCATGGTAAATAAGAAGATTGCTGAGATGCTCATTGTCTACTTGCCTTGTCATTTGGATTATGGGATAGCTCATGTATCATGTGCAAGGGGTACCCCGTTGGCAGTTCTCTATGATACACATGTACTTGCTATGACAAGAACTTACAGGTGACTAAAGTTGAGTAGCATGAGGAGCGGCCCTCGTATTCAAGGGACATGAGATTGCCAACTTATACTTTGTCAAGCATATACTCCTTAGTTTGTTCACTTTAACCTTAATCACTTCAAGATGCTTATGATAGGGCCAATGAGAGCTGAAAGCTAACAAGTACCATAATTTTTGGAAGCTCTTTTTGAGACTTGAAATCCCTGCTTCCCTTTTATGAAGGGCCTTTCTTCCACCATTATATTGAGTCTCCACCTTCTATCCTTAGGCACCAATTAAGAGAGCATAGTTGCCATTCTTAGTCTATGTGCATTGTCCCAAAACTTACTGATTGATTCATATTGTTGATATTGCTTGTTTTTGAACTATTTGTATCTAGTCACCCTTATGAACTTTGAAGGTGTCCTATGCATTTATGTTTTGCTACTCCATGAGGGACACACTAAATGCCACTATGCTATGTTTTCTATATGGGAAACAAACAAACGTCTTTCAATGCATTGTTATTCATGATATTTGTTTGTAACCTTTCATGTTGCATGCATAGTTACTTTGTCTTATTGTTAGAACTCCATCTTTGATGCTCATGTTTAGAGTACTTTGATCCCAGCTTTCAATGCTTTCAAGTGGTTTGATCTTGATTGTGATGGTGCATGTCACCTCAAAAATTATTCTTTTTATCACTTACCTACTCGAGGACGAGCAGGAGTTAAGCTTGGGGATGCTTGATACGCCAGTCTATAATTTTTGATGTTCCATGCTTGTTTAGTATCTACTTTGTTATGTTTTGTCTACACTTTGAGGTATTTTATACACTTTCTGGAACTAACCTATTGACAAGATTCCAAAGTGCCTGTAACATCCCAAAAATATTAATCAAGGTTATCAAATTCCAATCACCCAAATTTAGGGTTAACAAAAACTTTTGTTAATTAAAATCAATATGAATGCATGTGTATATGTGATGAATGCATGAATTCTTGCAATGACTTGTTTGGTTGTTATGAATGGTAAGGATTGGTTTAAAGATGAATACAACATCATCTGAATCATTTCCAAGCAGAAACAAATCAATAGAAATTCAAAAATAAACAATATGAGCTAATGGTCATTTTGACCAAAGTTAACCACTAGATGACTTTGAGTGTTTCTAGTCCAAGATTTCTAACAGAAACAAATCCAATTCTTTTCACCCCTTGCTAGACCAAGTAAAAGTGAACCCAATCCCACCTTGCAAACCCACAGAAACATTTTGCAAATCTATACCAAGGAAAATTCAAAATTGAATCTAGTTCATATGGTAAGATCACCATTTCTCAAAACCCCACCAAACCAGTTCACCTTGACAAATCCAAACAACCAGATACTATCTAGTGTGTGACCAATGCACCCAACAATTTTCATCCAAAAATTCAAATCTAAATTTCTTGTGGCCATTTTGTCAAACACCTTGCAGACACCAATAAACCCTGGACTAACTACACTGTTGTGAGCAGTGATCTTCGACCATTTGGTCCCCTCTTAACTCTCTTGTCTCTCCTGATCCTAGCCAATCCCCTAGACCAAATCCTTCTTAGCTGTGGGCTGATGGCTGTCTACGCAGTGCCTACTGGGAACCCCAAGAGAAAGGTGTGAAGCAGCAAGCACCAAGTTTTCCCTCAGTAAGAAACCGAGGTTATCGAACCAGTAGGAGGAAGGAAACATCACACAGGTGTTGCAAGCAACGCGGAGACCTGCACAACACAAACTTAAGACTTTGCCCCAACGAACAATGAGATTGTCAAGCTCACCGGTTTGCTGTAACAAAGGATTAAACGTATGGTGTGGAAGGTAATGGTTTGCAGCAAGTAAACAAGTAATAGTGGAAGATGTATCAATGGTAAAGATTGGACCGGGGTCCATAGTTCACTAGAGGTGCTCTCCTTAGATAAACAACATGGCATGAAGGGTAAACAAATTACAACAGGGTAATTGACAGGAACTGAGCAAGGCATAACAATGCAATTACTAGTCAGAAAGATCCTATGAGATTCGATTGGGCAATACAACAAGATACATAGACCGCCATCCAACTGCATCTATGACTAGAAGTCCACCTTCAGGTTATCATCCGAACCCCCTCCAGATTGCAAGCAATGCACAACTACTTTAAGCAAAGTGTGTAAGGTAAACAGTCAACATGTTCCATGAACAAGATACCATTGTTTTCTCCCTAGTAGCAACAAAACATCTACAACCGAAGAGATTATTGTCACTTCCCTTGGAAACTAGAGGCATGAACCCACTATCGAGCATAAATACCCCCTGTTGGAGTCACTAGCAACTACTTGGCCAAGATAGCTACTAACAACGGAGAGCATGCAAGATCACAAACAACACTGACATGATAGAATCATAAAGACAAAACCATTAATCAAACCGACATAATAATCTCAATATCCATCGGATCCCCACAAACAAAACATGCATGATTACAAATAGATTAGATCTTGATCATGAACGGAGCTCACAAGATCTATACATGAAAGCAAAAAGGAGGAGATACAACCATCTAGTTACTACATGGACCCATAGTCCAAGGTGGAACTACTCACGCATCATACCGGAGAGAAGGCCTCCGGAATGATCTCCCCCCGGCAGGGTGCCGGGAAGAACTTCAGATCCCCCGATCTAGGGACGATGGTGGCGACGGCTACAGACGGTTTTGTGGAGATTTGATCGGGTGCTTAGGGTTTCTGCATCGGGGGTTTCTTATAGGCGAAGGGGGAGGCCGAGGCGGCGACCCGGGTTGCCAAACCCTAGCGGTAGGGCAGGGCCCACCATGCACAGGATGGGTCCGCCCTCCTAGCGCCCTCCTCCCCCTCCGACTTCTTGTTCCCCATGGAAAGTAATTGACTTTGACGTTTGTCCCGTCCAATACCGAGAATATTTCTTTACTAACTCTTCTAAAACCAAAAACAGCAGAAAACAAGCATCTGGCACTATTGCAACTTGTTAGTAGGTTAGTACCAGAAAACATGTAAAAAGAACCTCAAAGTATATACAAGCAAAGCAAAGTAGATACTAAACAGGCATGGAGCATCAAAACTTATAGATACGTTTCCGACATATCAACATCCCCAAGCTTAACTCCTTCTCGTCCTCGAGTAGGTAAGTGATAAAAAGAATAATTTTTGAGGTGACATGCACCCTCACAATAAATATCCAACCATTTGCAAGCATTGAAAGCTAGGATCAAAGAACTCTAAACATGTGCATGAAAGATGGAGTTCTAACAATAGGACATAGTAACTATGCATACAACATGACAAGCTACAAACAAAGATCATGAATAACATGCATTGAAAAACGTTTGTTTGTTTCACATGCAGAAAACATAGCATAGTGGCAATCAGCTTGTCCCTCATAGAGTAGCAATATATATGCATAGGACACCTGCAAAGTTCACAAGGGTGACTAGAAAAAAATAGCACAAGAACAAGTAATACCACAATATGCATCAATTAATAAGCTTTGGAACATTGCACACAGAATGACAACTATGCTCTCTTAATGGTGCCTAAAGGTAGAAGGTGGAGACTCAATAATGGTGGAAGAAAAGCCTTTTTGTAAAGGAAGCAGGGATTACAAGTTTCAAAAAGAGCTTCCAAAAATTATGGTACTTGTTAGCTTTCAGCCCTCATTGCCCCTATCATAAGCATCTTGAAGTGGTTAAGGTTAAAGTGGCAAAGGTGGAGTATATGCTTGACGAAGTATAAGTTGGCAATCTCAAGTCCCTTGAATACGAGGGCCACACCTCATGCATACTCGATTTTGGTTCCAGGTAAGTTCTTGTCACTATAAGTATTTGCATATCATTGAGAACCGCCAACGGGGTACCCCTTTCACATGGTACAGAAGCTTTCCCATAACCAAAATGACAAGGCAAGCAGACAATGAGCATCTCAGCAATATTTTTATTTACCATATACATAGCTTTTTATTGAGGATGCTTCATAGATAGCTCACTATGGTGATGTTGCAAGTTTCCACCATGATTAGGCATGGCTTAGGCTAGCGGCCCAGGAGTTTCTCTAACACATGATACAAACTCCATGGACTTACAAGTTCCCTCTTTATTTCACACCGGTGACATCGATAGACAAAATAACATGATATCAACTGAGTACAAAGTACAAGTGCAATGTTGAAAACGTTCCCCGTGACAGCACGGTTCTGCTAATTCCAACTTATAAGTGCAAGCATATACAACAAAGTTGTCACAATGGTTCAAGTTTATTAGGGGCAAAGAATAAAGTGTGCCATCATGTTTGTGAGGGCTTTAATCACTAAGTTTTCACATAACAAAATAGTTTTTAATTGGAAGATAGTCGAAAACAAAAATATACTTGGAATGGTGTAACACACCATGCATAGGAGTTTATAGTGGACACTTTGGAATAACTTGGTTTTTTGGAAGTTGGAAGCATGAGTAGAACTTACTCATACAAGTGGAGGATAGCAAAAGACTGGGATCAACCAACTAAGAGAGCATAATGGCCATAAACATGCAGTGTAACAAAGCATACTAATCAAAGTAAAGAGTGGTACTACAAGTCAAGGACTAAATGATTATGGAGGCTAATGGTGACTTGTCATAGTCATAACATGGTGTGAGCATGTGCCAAGTCAACACAAGCAAATCATCAAGGGAGAATACCACAATACTATGCTTTTGCATGCTAAAACAACGCATTATTTCTTCAAGGCACACTAAGCAATCCCAATTGTTTGGAACAAGACATGCTACAGCAATAATCACTAAGCATAATGCTAAAACAACACCTAGCATGTCATGCTAAAGTCTAAGTCACAGTCAATGCAAGCTCCTCTTGCACTTCAAGCAAGAACTCACTACTCCTTTCCAAACACCAAGCAAACTCATTTTCAAAACAAAACAGCGAGAATGGGAGTACAAAATACTTTATCAAAGCAAACTAAACAACCTAAGCAAGGCAAACGAAAAACTAAGACGCTCCAAGAACAACACAACTGTGCATGAAACAATAAAAACGAAGTGTCTAGACAGACCTGAGCTTTTTATTGATGAAGAAGGGGATGCCTTGGGCATCCCCAAGCTTTGATGCTTGTACCTCTTGGATATTTCTTGGGGTGACACCATGTTGGAATCCCCAAGTTTGAGCTTTTGTCCATTCTTCATATCATTGCATCATTCTCTCTTTACACCTGAAAATTTTCCTTCATACAAAACTTCACATAATCTTCATTAGCAACATTAGTGTATTCAAAAGATATTAGACCTCTGGCAAATCTTTGGAACAGCAAGGCTTTTCACTAAAAACACAAGATACTATAGTAACTCCTTCAAAAAGCTCAATTCACCTAAATAGAACTAAAAAGAATCAATAAGAATCAAATGCAAATAATGATGTAAATCTGTCAAAAGCAGACCAATGGTAGAAACCGATTTTTTCGAACATCTTATGTTGCTCAAATAAAAAAGTGTTGAACTAACTAAAGTTATCTAACATACTAAGGGATTTATTCGTAAATTTTGAGATTAATCCGAGTTACATAGACTCCTCACTAATTTTTTTGGTGGTGGACAGAAATCTGTTTCGGGACAGCAACTCCCCAAATCTTACTTCCCTCTCATTAGGGGTCATTCTTGGCATAAAAAGCAAACAAAAAGGATAATAAGAGGTCATTACATAAGTAATAACTTCCAAGACTCAAGGAAACTCCACTAGTGCAGATCCCCCCCTTTAACTCCGGTTGGGAGGGCCCTCTAACAGCGGTTCCCCAACCGCTGTTGAGGGTTCGGTGTTAGAGGGCCCCTTTTAACACCGTTCCTATCTGAACCGGTGTTAAAGGGTGGCGACGGGGCTGCCGCAGGACTCAGGCCTCTTTAACACCGGTTCAGATCTGGAACCGTGTTAAAGGTCTTCGCTGGCAGAGATTTAGGCCGCTTCCGCCGCGATTTCCGCCTCGCCTGCTTCCGGCGTATTTCAGGGGGAGAGGGGAAATCGATCGAGCGGTATACTTATAGAATCGCCATCGGTACATACGAGTACATGAATAATTAAGCAACTATTATTATACACAAACATCGTCATCGGCACATACATCGTCATCGCACATACATCGTTATCGTTCATTTTGGTGGATATCTAAAGAGTTCTCCGCCAGCGTGATTTACCTCATCAAGTATGAACCCCGCCAATTCCTCTTGAATGGCTCGTATGCGTTCAAATGGTAGGAGTTGGTCCCGCATCCGCTCGATCTGAATATATATGAAGAATGGGCCAATATATATATAAGAATAAAACTCAACACAATTGATGGTAATAAAATAATGTTGTGGACTTTGTTTACTTACTCTAAGTTGTTCTAGTGCGGCTTGGCATCGCACATATCGTGTTATGAATGAATTCGCAAACATAGTACCCACATAAGTTATTGCCGTGTCCTTGATGCGCGACTTTACGAGAATAGAGAGTTCAATCAAAATAATAATCAATAAAGCATGATATAATGGAATTGGAAGCTAGCTAGTATTACTTACATTTTGGTCTACAAATTTTAGTTCTTGACCATTCACCCACACCCTGCCCGTGAACATTTTCCAAACCCCGTCCGACAAAGAAAATGGATAAAGGAGTAATTAATTACTTATCGTCACGAAAGTTGCCGATCTAGTGCGATAATATGATTGAAATTACCTCGAGCATCTCTCTAAAGTCCGCCCATAGCTCTTTTCTTTTCGTAACGAGTCCATGACAAGGACTTTTCCCGAGTCGGGTTGAATGACTAGCGAATAAAGTGGAACCTACGACGCATAACTCATCATCAGTTACACTTAACATCGAAAAGTCAAACAAAATGTGTACAAGATAGAGGGTAACAAGACTCACGAAGTTGTAAGGCAATAGTATTTCCTTTTGGTTTGTTGTCTCAAGAAAGACTTTAGCAAGTAATCTTCTGTTTGCGGGTTTGTCTCTTACCACTTCTTCATGAACTCTATTTGGGTCAACGAACCCAATGTCAAAAGGGCCTCCTTTCATGCATTCCATAACCTTTTTCCTGCATAATAGTATATACATATATGGTGAGCATATATATATACATGCAATTAATGAAGTGAATGAGTTGAGATAAAATTACGAAATAGTACTTACACACAATAAAGGCTGATGGCAGCTTTGTCGAGTTCCTTCTGATTGAATAGAAAATGCAAGTCTTGAATGTTGAAGTCGATCGCGTCGTCTCCGCACAAGAAAATCTGATCTCTTATATGCGCCGTGATCCATTCTTCTTTTCTCGTCTTGCAGAAATGAAGGTACCACTTGTGCAATTTTCGCATCTTTGTTGGTAGATTCTTGAGCTCCTCTTTCTTGACTATATTCT
Source organism: Avena longiglumis (assembly GCA_030063025.1). Taxonomy (NCBI): domain Eukaryota; kingdom Viridiplantae; phylum Streptophyta; class Magnoliopsida; order Poales; family Poaceae; genus Avena; species Avena longiglumis. The sequence goes on from CP125975.1 coordinate 543,148,000, forward strand.
TCCCATACTTCCATGGTCGTATGGGGTTGACATCGCATTTGGGCAAGTTGTCTCCCATGACGTTCAAGTATGCAATGTAAGTCATCCCCATCTCATTGGCCTTTCTTTGTAGCTCGCCACGTAATCATCTACGGAGGAGCGTCCCGCTTGTCAAACATTTGGAGCGGGCGCATGATTGGTTTTCTGCTCCGAGCATGGGAACTGTTTTCTAGGGTGCCTCACGATCGCTACTTTCAGTCTCCCTACGGCTCCTTGCATCCGCTTCAAAATCTGCCGTAGTCCCACAAGTGGGGTTTCAGGTTTCAAAAGATTTTTGTAAAACTTCTCCACCACCGCCGGATCTATTTTCTCCTTTGGCTCGCCCGTCTAGGTGCAAAGAATTTCTTGACCTGTTCTCCCGAGATCCTATTGGTCTCCTCGCCGCGATTCCACGGTAAACCGCAAATGGCTTGGCGGAAGGCTGCGGGGCGTAGTTTTTGAACTCTTTGGCGACGGTTTCCTGGATTTCTTTGTGGCAATGCTCTTGATGCTCCTCGTGGCAGTGCTCTTCCGCTTACCGAGGAGATGGTGACACCGGAGATGGTCGACGGGCGAGATGGCTGCGGCAAGAGAGATGGCCGACTTTGAGATGGCTGCAGCGAGAGATGGCCGACGGCCGAGATGGCTGCCGTGAGGAGATGGCTGAAGCAGCTCGGGATCACGACTGCGGAGGCAGCGGGTGCAGTGACCTCCAATTTGGAAGCACAATGTGTTCCTTCTTCCAAAGAATGGTTGTTTTCACGCAAATTTGAGTTGAGTTTCCCTTCACCGTATAGCATGGTCAAGCTGTGCTTCCTCATATTCCTTCACAACCTCATCCACCCCGACAATAGCATAGCCATCTCGAATCGGTCTGCAGGTGGTAAGTTCCACCAGCTACAGGAGGTAAGGCATAGCCGATACCACCTTAATGGATAAGCCCATTAATCTCACATGCAGCTGCGTGTTCGCTCTCCGTGATCTCATCAACGGGTATCGAGACCCGTCATTTCAAGCGTTGGCACGTTCTCCGTGGAAGCCACACCGCTTTTCCGCAGAGTCCGGCCGCGGCAGCTTCCAATGCTGCTCTTCATGCCCGAGATGGGCCGGTAGCTTGATGGCTTCATGTGCATTCACTTGCGTCTGCAGCGCCGCAAGTGCATGTTCTATCTGTGTCATCCGATCTGCACGCTTTTTCTTTTTCGCGCGCCATACGTAAGAGTCGCTCGATGGCAAACCCATCCTTCCACGTCATACCCCCGTGCCTCGTGCATGTCCAGGTGTTCTTTTACCGATGGCGGCGTGTGAGCTGGTCATTCTCTCGGGATGGAAGATCTGGCGGATGTTTCCTCGTATGCCGTGATGAGTTCGTGACGGGTTTGGCAAGGATGGTTGGGAAGATACACAACTCATTTCGGGTCCAACCTTGCCCCGATTCAGAGAACCAAGTCTTTGCACGTAGGTCCCACCCATCCATCTGGGTGTGATCCCTCTCGCAGGCCCTCTCGACTTCCTCCCACTTAGGCCTCGAGATATGTAGCCACTGACCCCTCCTCTGGTGATATTCCTTCTTGGGCATTAAGCGTATTGGTTTCAATTTTTTTAGCTATAGCACTTTTTTTATATGTCTTAAATTCGGGCCAGTGAGGTCTTATCTTCGCATAATATGCGTCTTCGAAATTTGGAGTCTCGCCAGCTTTGACAAATTTGTTCAATTTTGACTTCCAGTTGCGGAAAGCCTCAGCCATTTTCTTTAGAGTCCACTCTTTGACCTTTTCCTTTATAACCGGGTTGTTTTCATCCTCCTCTGGCGGAAGGGTGAAATTTACCAACAACGAATTCCAAAGCATTTCTTTGGATCTGTCATCGACAAAGGTACCGTCGCCCTTCTTTGGCTTATTCCAATTTTCAATTATGATTGGGATTTGGTCCCTAACAAGAACTCACCGACGTATAAATTTGTCTGCGCCTTCTTGGGCTCCATCGACCGCCATCAACACGGTTTGCCGATCGTGAACTTTGCACGATCTTTCAACCGCCGGCTCGCGCCTCGCTTGCTCTTTTCATAGAAGAAGATGGTTGGGCTGGTCGATCCGAGGGCTAAAAGAAGAAAGAAGCGTTAATTAATACATGTAGAAGAAGATTGTTGGTGGAAGTCGTGAGGCTTAATCAATGCATATACCTCGCCGGACTTTGTAACCATTAAATTGCGTTCACCGAGTCTTCATCTTCTCCATGACTAGTACTTGAGCCGTCGTCATGTCCCTCCAAGTTCGATATTGTGAGGTGTCCTCATCAATAATGTTCTCCATTATTTCTTCTTCTTCAAGGTTTCTACTAAGTGGATCCATAGTTTCTAAAACAATAATATTATCACACAAATATCGTAATACATCTATTGAAATGCTCAAGGGCGATGATATGACAGGTTAAAAGTATTGAAATGTAACCCTAATACATGCTTGGTCATTTCAAACCCTAATTCGGAGAAACCCCGGATTCATATGAGAGGGTACATTTACTTCTTCTAATTAACTTGTCATCAAAGTTGATTAACATAGCATGGTTATTATACACATAACTTGACAACGAGAGGTGGCGACGCTAGGGCGAGAGCGGGGCCGGGGTGCGTGGGGGTGTGCGTTCGAACCAGCACGACGTGATGGTCTACCTAAAATGGGCGACACACCCTCGACGCGTGTGTAGGCTCAGCGAGGACAGAGGAGGTCAGGGTCGACGGCATAATGGTGGCGGTGGTCGTCGGCGTGGCACAAAATATACACATGCATATACAATACACATACAATACAATATACATATATACATACACATACAAATATACATACACATATGCCACTTGTTCTACTGCATATACAATACACATACAATACAATATACATAGCCTGGAACGCGTCGGACGCCGTGGCCTCTGAGGGGGCGGATATATTTTTTATTTTTAGTGGTGTTCACATGGATCAATCATGGAGGCTGATTTTTTTGAGGTATTCGCTAGCATGGAGCACTTGTTATGTTTTCCTAGTATTTTTATTTTTTTTATCTAAATATCACAATGCTTTAGTGCTTGACAATTATTTATAGACATCTTAACTATTGACTTAACTATTGACTATGAACGTGTGGTTATATGCTTTTAAATATTTTGCAAATAAAATTGACACATATATCGTCTATATATCTAGTTATATGTACAATATATTGTCATTAGGGGCTTTTTTTTACTTCCCCCAAGGGCCTTGAAAAATATAGAGCCGTCCCTGGTGAAACTCGACGGTGAGCCTCTACGGGTTTCCTGATGGCTAGATCCTCTACTCACACACCACTTTGGTGAGAGGCAATTTCCTAGGGTGATACTCGGATTGCAAATTTCCTACAAATTTCCTACAAATTTCCTACAAATCCTTTGAATCAAACATGCCCTTACTTATATCCCATGGGATGGCGGCCAGCGAGGCGGCGAGGTGGTGGGCGAGGGCGACGGCGAGGGCTCCCACGCGGCGGGGGCGGCACTTGAGAGGCGAGGCCGGGCGTGCTGCGCGAGGCGAGGTCGAGCTGGAGAGGCGAGGCCGGCGATGCAGAGAGGCGGGCGGGCGGTGGAGGAAGGCGAGGTGACGGGTGCTAGCTAGAGGTCGACGACGGTCATGGCGGTCCTGCATGAGCGCTGGTCGACGGAGCTCGCCGAGGCCAGAGGCGGAGCCTGGATGCGTCAGCTCTACCTGGACGTCTCGAGGGCTGGGCGCAGCGGCGACGGCGGCGCTGCAGCTTTTCGATCTGGCTGGGGAGAAGGAAGAGGGAAGGTGCGTCTGAAGATAATTTTCTTAACACCGGCCGTGGTCGAACCGTGTTAAAGATGTGTGCGCTTTAACACCGGTTCCAGCCACGAACCGGTGTTAAAGGGGGTTAAATGTGGAAAACCCCCTTTAACAATTTGCCCACCCGAGCGTGTTAAAGGGGCATTAAATGTTGTGAAACCCTTTAACACGCGGTTCCACGAACCGTGTTAAAGGGGGGCATTTATTTCATGCATTAAAGGGGCTTTTAATTCAAAAATATGATATGAAATTTAGAAAATTCATATCTTTTCATTTCAACTCGGAAAATATGAATAATATATCATAATTTTCGGAAAAATAATATCTATCCATTCATGTAAATCATTTTATATTTACTTTACATGAATTTTTTAAAATAAATAAACACTTATTTCATGCATTAAAGGGGCTTTTTAATTCAAAAATATGATATGAATTTAGAAAATTCATATCTTTTTCATTCAACTCAGAAAATATGAATAATATATCATAATTTTCAGAAAAATAATATCTATCCATTCATGTAAATCATTTTATATTTACTTTACATGAAATTTTTAAAATAAATAAACACTTATTTCATGCATTAAAGGGCTTTTTAATTCAAAAAATATGATATGAAATTTAGAAAATTCATATCTTTTTCATTTCAACTCAGAAAAATATGAATAATATATCATAATTTTCAGAAAAATAATATCTATCCATTCATGTAAATCATTTTATATTTACTTTACATGATATTTTTTAAAATAAATAAACACTTATTTCATGCATTAAAGGGGCTTTTTTAATTCAAAAAATATGATATGAATTTAGAAAATTCATATCTTTTTCATTTCAACTCAGAAAAATATGAATAATATATCATAATTTTCAGAAAAATAATATCTATCCATTCATGTAAATCACTTTATATTTACTTTACATGAAATTTTTTAAAATAAATAAACACTTATTTCATGCATTAAAGGGGCTTTTTTAATTCATAAAATATGATATGAAATTTAGAAAATTCATATCTTTTTCATTTCAACTCAGAAAAATATGAATAATATATCATAATTTTCAGAAAAATAATATCTATCCATTCATGTAAATCATTTTATATTTACTTTACATGAAATTTTTTAAAATAAATAAACACTTATTTCATGCATTAAAGGGCTTTTTAATTCAAAATATGATATGAATTTAGAAAATTCATATCTTTTTCATTTCAACTCAAAAAAATATGAATAATATATCATAATTTTCAGAAAAATAATATCTATCCATTCATGTAAATGATTTTTATATTTACTTTACATGAAATTTTTAAAATAAATAAACACTTATTTCATGCATTAAAGGGCTTTTTAAGATATATAAAAGAACTGAAAATTAAGATACATGGCCGATTAAGTAACAATCGACCGAACTGGAATGAAAATTAAGATACATAAAAGAACTGAAAATTAAGATACATGGCGATTAAGTAACAATCGGCGAACTTGTTTCGAATGTTGGAGTGATTTAGTCATGCTCGCCTACACCTGTAATACTCGCCCTCAGTCGTCAGACTTTCGCCGCTGCCGTCGTCGGGGTCACCGAATTGAACCTCTGGAGAGTACGCTGGGCTGGACTTGAGGGTAATGGCGGGCTGGACTTGAGGGTAGCAGACGGGGTTAGAGTCGGCGCGATGTCACAGGCCATGACGCTGGAGAGTCCGACCGCGCCACCATAGCCGACGGCCGCCTTGAAGTTAGGAGGAGGTGGGCCGCCCTCGTGCTGGGCGGCGCCTCTCATGCCGATCCACGAAGAAGGCTTCCCAAGTAGAGAAATAGTCGGATGCCATCTGGATTCCTCCGCTCGGCGTGAGCTCAAGTAGTAGTGGTTCGTGATGGCCATCCGGGCCACACCTAGAGGGACAGGAGGAACGGCACACCTCCGACGCCAAACATCCAGCGACGGGGACACGATGGCCAGGCGGGTAGTGGTCGGCGCAAAGCGCCTCGCCTCAAGGGGTTAGTGCTACGGTGGAAGCCATGGGAAAGAGTGATGAGGTTGCAAATATGAGTCTAGAGATGTGCAATGACAATGGAGGCCAACCCCTACATATATATATAGTGAACTAGCGGAAGAACTGGAGGGAAGAATGGCGGGAAGAAAAATGGTGGGAAGAAAAATGGCGGGAAGAAATGGCGGGAAGAAAAATGGCGGGAAGAAAATGGCGGAAAAATGGCGGGATGAACCTTTAGTCGGTTGGAGACACCAACCGGGACTAAAGATGAATTTTAGTCCCGGTTGGAGACACCAACCGACAAAACACGAGTCAGCACTAATAATAGAGGTGAGTGCATGTCGACATTATGTCGCGGCGTGTACCTTGTCCGGATGGTGTCACCAACCGACTAAAGATGAACCTAGTCGGTTGGAGACACCAACCGACTAATAATAGGGTGAGTGTCGACATTATTTTGTAAGTGTCAACACTATGTCGAGCTGCTTGTACTATAAATAGGCATCCTTGTGAGTCCATCCTCCTCCAGCCAGGTTGGGGGACACTACGGCCAGTTGCTGAGCCAGACGGAGATCTCCGGCCAAGATCTCAGAAACTGGTCATAGAGGCACTCTAATATGTGAAATTAGTTAGCTCACGGTGTATTGATCTAGTTAGACAAGTTACAAAGCTGCAAGATGGTTTTCGAGAGGGACACCACTACGGCAGTTTCGGGGAGATGCCGACGAGCCTCCTCCGGCATCTCCGAGAACTGTTCATAGAGGCACTCCTAATATGTGAAATTAGTTAGCTCGGTGTATTGATCTAGTTAGACAAGTTACAAAGCTGCAAGATGGTTTCGAGAGGGACACCACTACGGCCAGTTCGGGGAGATGCCGACGGAGCCTAGTCCTCGGCATCTCCAAGAAACCGGTCATAGAGGCACTCCTAATATGTGACCGCACGCGTTTGGAGATCGATCTTAATGGTAAGTACGACGAATCGACAACTTCTTCTCATACTCCCGTCCATCCACAAAACATGACTAACACTCAAGACATGTATTAATATTAAAAACATGAACTAGAGTCACATAATATGAGCATGAACTTCTTGGCATATGCCCTTCCTTATGATCGCTATCGTAACCATGGAGCATCTTCTTTACTTAACGGAATGCTTGGGCCGTTTTCTTTGTGAAGGGCGGAATTTCATCAAACTTATTATAATCTTCTGACATGTCTGTCTTGTCCTCGATTCCCACGATGTTTCTTTTCCCTGAAAGAACTATGTGACGCTTTGGCTCATCATATGATGTATTCGTTTGCATATTTTTTTTTTGGTCTGGAGGACATGTCCTTCACATAGAAAACCTGAGCCACATCATTGGCTAGGACGAATGGTTCGTCTAAGTTCTTCATAAGATTGTTGAGATCCACCGTTGTCATTCCGTACTTCTTGTCTACCTCAACCCCTCCTCCTGTTAGCTTGACCCATTTGCATCGAAACAAGGGGACCTTAAAATTAGGTCCATAGTCAAGTTCCCATATCTCCTCTATGAACCCATAATACGTGGTCTTTTGCCCATTGTCTTCTGCTGCATCAAAGCGGACACCACGCTTTGGTTGGTGCTCTTTTATCTTGGCCTATCGTAAAATGTATTCCCATTTATCTCGTACCCTTGGAAAGTACATACATCGAAGACGGTGTCACGCCAACAAGTACATTGATCCCCAACAGTGGTGTTATTCGTGAGAAGTCTTTGCAGCCACCGCCAAAACTCGCCATGTGTTCACTTATAATCCATTCATCGATGCCCGGGTGTTTGAGGCGTATTAAATTCTTGTGTTCATTGATATACGGGGCAACCAAGATAGATCTTTGTAAAACCGTGTAGTGTGCTTGATTGAGAGAATGCCCGTCCCTACATATCATTGCTTTACATCCTAGGGTGCCTTTTCCACGTAGTCTCCCCTCATGTCGTGATTCTGGAACACCAATCGCCTTAAGGTCAGGAATAAAATCAACACGGAACTCAGTGACCTCCTCTGTTACATAGCCCTTGGAGATGCTTCCTTCTGGCCTAGCACGGTTATGAACATATTTCTTTAAGACTCCCATGTACCTCTCAAAGGGGAACATATTGTGTAGAAATACAGGACCGAGAATGGCAATCTCTTCTACTAGGTGAACCAGGAGATGCGTCATAATATTGAAGAAGGATGGTGGGAACACCAACTCAAAGCTGACAAGACATTGGGCCACATCTGCTTGTAACCTGGTAGGCTTTTTGGATCGATTACCTTCGAGATATTGCATTGAGGAATGCACATAGCTTCACAATGGGTACTCGAACATTTTCGGGTAGAAGCCCCTCAATGCAATCGGAAGCAATTGTGTCATAATCACGTGGCGTCATGAGACTTCAGGTTTTGGAATTTTTCTACGCCATATTTATTATTCCCTTTATATTCGAGAAGCCGACGGGACCTTGATCTGCTCGACATTCAAAAAGATTTCCTTCTGCTTTGGTAAGAGCGTGGCAGGAGTTAAGTGGCATCGTTTACCCTTCTCGCTCGGGATGCATAGGCTCTTGAGGGGCCTTGACGTTGCTGGTCTGTCGTGCTTCGGTGTATCTTTTGTCTTCCCATACACTCCTAGAAAGCCTAGCAGGTTCACGCAAACATTCTTCGTCACGTGCATCACGTCGATTGAAGAGCGGACCTCTAAGACTTTCCAATAGGGTAGGTCCCAAAATATAGATTGCTTCTTCCACATGGGCGCGTGTCCCATCGTCATTCGAATGATAGATGCCAGACCTTTTCCAAAGATTACTTCTAGGTCCTTGACCATACCAAATACCTCCTCACCGACGGAGGAGGCTTCCTCAGGGTTACGCCAGACGTTTGAAATGCTTGCCTTTCTTTCTTCGGATGAGTTCGGAAGAAATCGGCGATACCCTAGGTACACAACCTTCTTACATTTATCCAAATATACACTTTCGATCATCTAAACAAGGTGTGCATGCATTGTATCCCTTGTTTATGCCTACGAAATGTTACTAAGAGCAGCCAATCATTGATGGTTACAAAAGCAATGCTCAGAGGTCAAATGGCTCCCCTTTGTGCTCATCCCACATACGTACCTGGTTTGGCCCACACTGTAAAAGTTCTTCAACTAATGGCCTTAGGTACACATCAATGTCGTTCGGGTTGCCTCGGGCCTTGGATGAGCATTGGCATCATAATGAACTTCCTCTTCATACACAACCAAGGAGGAAGGTTATAGATACATAGGGTCACAGGCAGTCTTTGTGATCGCAGCTCGCTCACCAAAAGGATTCATGCCGTGCATTTAGACCAAACCTTAAGTTCCTTGCGTCACGTGCAAATTCCGGTACTCGCCGACTTTTCTCCACTGTGACCCATCACGGGTGTCTCAACATCGCGTCTTTCTTACGGTCTTCCATGTGCCATCGCAACAACTTGGCATGCTCTTTATTTCAAGAGACGTTTTAACCGTGGTATTATAGGAGCATACCACATAACCTTGGCGGGAACCTTCTTCCTAGGGGCCTCGCCCTCAACATCGCCAGGATCGTCTCGTCGATCTTATACTGCAAAGGTGCATACCGGCATGCATCCAAATTCTCGTACTTCTCACAGCGGTAGAGGATGCACATTAATGCAGGCATGTATCTTACGACGTCTAATCCTAGAGGGCGACAACCTTCTTTGCTTGGTATGTCTTTGTCAGTAACTCATTATTTCTTGGAAGAAGATTCTTCATTTTACCAACAACTTTGAAAATGCTGTCGTCACACACCATTCTACGCCTTCCATTGCAAAGAATCCGGTGGCACCTAGCTTTTGTGGCCATCTTCGCAAGTTGGATACAACAATGTTTTGTGATCCTTTAACATCTGCTCCAGCTTCTCCTTCTCCTTTTTAGTTTCACATTCTTCCTTTGCATCGATAATGGCCCGACCAAGATCGTCATCGGGCCCATCCGCTCCCTCTTGATCTTCATTATCTACCTCCGTTGCATTATCATCATATTCGGGATACATATTATGATAGTTTTCATCATCCTCTTCTTCTTCGTTGTCTTCCATCACAACCCCTTTTTCTCCGTGCTTGGTCCAACAATTATAGCTGGGCATGAAACCAGATCAAGGTGGGCGTGAATGGTTCTGGTATTTGAGTAGTCTTTCTTGTTACGACGGTGAACACACGGACACATAAAACCATTGTGACCACGGTTTGCATTAGCCACAACGATGAAATTTTGGAGGCCCGTAATGTACTCGAAGTGCGGTCACCGTACATCCATTGCCGATTCATCTGCATTAATATGTAGTATATATCAAAAATAATAGGGAGATGACCATTTATATATATAGTACATCAATGACACATGAAACTATAGTTGCCGAGCCTCGTAGAGACGGAAAGAGCAACAAGAAAGCTTATTTTGAGCTCTCGAGCATTTCACAACACCTCTAGTGCATATGAAAAAACACAAACTAGCACTCTTCACACCTCTTGCTAGGCTCCAAAATGTGAAAAAATGGAAGAGTGGGGTGTGTGTGGGCTGGGTGGTGTCTTATATAGCCCCCACCCCTTTAACACCGGTTCGTGCCACGAACCGGGTTTTAAAGGGGGGGGGGTGCGCGGGCCACTGGGTGGAGGGACCTTTAACACCGGTTCGTGGCACGAACCGGTGTTAAAGGGGGGGCTCCTTTAATGCCGCAGAGGCCACGCTGGTACGGCCCCCCCTTTAACACCGGTTCGTAGAAGAACCGGTGTTAAAGCCCATTTTCGGGATCAACAAAAGCCCGCGTTTCCACTAGTGCTCTTGGGTTATCTCCCAACAATTACTTTTCTTTAACGCCTTTAAGTTAGGCATAAGAAGCAAGAAGAATCAAGTATTTTCAAAAGAAGAAGCATTCACATCAAATCTTGCTTTCAAAGGAGGAGCAAAAAGCAACTTATCTCTCCTCATTGGGAAGTGTTCAATACCTTTCTTGAATGGAAAATGATATTTGATGGTGCCTTCTTTCATATCAATGATGACACCAACTGTTCTAAGAAAAGGACTTCCCAAAGTAATAGGACAAGAAGCATTGTATTCGACATCCAAAACATAGAAATCAACAGGGACATAAGCATTATTAACCATAATGAGAACATCATTAATACTCCCCATGAGCTTCTTCTTAGCATTATCATTGAGTGGGACATCTAAATAACAATCTTCTAAAGGTGGCAAATCAAGCATTTCATAAATCTTCCTAGGCATAATAGAGACACTAGAACCAAGATCACATGAAGCTTTGAGATCAAAGTCATTCACTTACATATTAATAACGGGATCCCAACTATCTTCTACTTTCCTAGGAATATAATCTTTGTGTTTTAACTTCTCTTCCTTAATCTTAACAAGAGCATCTATAATGTGTTTGGTAAAGGCAACATGCATATCACTAGCATCAGGAATTCTAGCAAACTTTTGCAAGAACATAATCACTTCAGAAATATTGCAACCATCAATATCAAAGTCAAACTTGGCATCACTAGTAGTAGGCTCAATAGGCTTAGGCATAGTAGGAGGAGGAATAGGGACTACTTGTGGTTTAGTGGTGATGGTGCACACACTATTGTTTCTATCAATTTCAGCTTCCCTTTCCCACTTAGCATGAAGTTGAGCCAACAGCCTAACATTTTCATCAATAGTAACTTGTATGGCATGAGTAGTAGCAAAAGTGTTTTCCATAGTTTCAGGTTTAGAAGCCATTTTATTAATCAAGGAGGACTGAGCTTCAGACAAAGAGGATATATTTTTCTCATCAGTTAAAAGCTTTTCCTCTATATTCTTATTGATAGTGGTTTGTTTACTAATAAAGTCTTTGAGCATGACTTCAAGTTCAGAGGGGGCACTTCTAGCATTATTGTAACAGTTTCCATAGGAATTGCCATTATTAGGAGGATAAGGCCTATAATTATTGTTGCTACCAAAATTGTTCCTATAGGCATTGTTGTTGAAATTGTTGTTTCTAATGAAGTTCACATAAACTTGTCCTTCTTGAGTAACCAAAGAGGCTAAGGAAACACTATTAGGATCTAAAGGAGATTTCCCATTAACAAACATAGCCATAATAACATAAATCTTTTCACTCAAAGAGGAAGTTTCCTCAACAGAATTTACCTTCTTACCATGTGGATCTCTCTCAACATGCCATTCAGAGTAGTTAACCATCATATTATCAAGGAGCCTTGTTGCAGCACCCAAGGTGAGGCCCATAAAAGTACCTCCAGCAGCTAAATCCAACAGATTTCTTGAGGAGAAGTTCAAACCTGCATAAAAAGTTTGGATAATCATCCAAGCAGTGAGTCCATGAGTAGGGCAATTTTTAACCAAAGATTTCATTCTTTCCCAAGATGGAGCAACATGTTCACTATCAAGTTGTTTAAATTTCATAATGTCACTTCTCATAGATATAATCTTAGCAGGAGGATAGTACTTTCCAATAAAAGCATCTTTGCACTTAGTCCAAGAATCAATACTATTTTTAGGCAAAGAAAGCAACCATTCTTTAGCTTTTCCTCTCAAGGAGAAAGGAAAAAGCTTGATCTTAATAATATCTCCATCTACATCCTTATACTTTTGCATCTCACAAAGTTCAACAAAGCTATTGAGATGGGCGGGATCATCGAGAACCAAAGGAAAATTGCTCTCTCATCACAAGATTCAACAAAGCAGGCTTAATTTCATAAAAAGTAGCATCGGGAGCAGGTGGAGCAATAGGTGTGCTAAGGAAATCATTGTTGTTGGTGCTAGTGAAGTCACACAACTTGGTGTTCTCAGCAGATTTCATTTTGGCAAAGGTGGGCAAGCCAAAAACAACAGCAACAGCTAGAGCAGGAACTATTTTTTTTGTGTGTTTTTGAAAACAGGCAAACAAAACCAAGCAAAAGAAACAAAGAAAACTAAAAACAAAGTAAAGAGAAAGGAAGTGAAGGACTCCCCTTGTGAAGACGTCCTTAGCCTCCCAACAGGCGCGAGGAAAAGCTTGATGGTCTCACGCGAGCTGTTAGAACCCCAAGAGCAAGGTGTGAGCGACAAGCAACAAGTTTTCCTCGAAGAAACCGAGGTTATCGAAGCGGTAGGAGGAAGGAAACATCACACAGGTGTTGCAAGCAACACGGAGACCTGCAGAACACAAACTCAATACTTTTCCCTAACAAACAGTGAGGTTGTCAAGCTCACCGATTCGCTGTAACAAAGGATTAAACGTATGGTGGAAGGTAATGGTTTGCAGGAAGTAAACAAGTAACAGTGGAAGATGTATCAATGGTAAATATTGTATCGGGGTCCATAGTTCACTAGAGGTGCTCTCCTTAGATAAACAACATGGCATGAAGGGTAAACAAATTACAGCAGAGCAATTGACAGGAACTGAGCAAGGCATAACAATGCAATTACTAGTCAGAAAGATCCTATGAGATTCGATTGGGCAATATAACAAGATACATAGACCGCCATTCAACTGCATCTATGACTAGAAGTCCACCTTGTTATCATAGAACCCCTCGGATTAAGTTGCAAGCAGCAGACAAGCTTTAAGCAAAGTGTGTAAGGTAAATAGTCCACATGTTCCATGAACAAGAGGCAGTTGTTTTCTCCTAGTAGCAACAACACATCTACAACCGAAGATTATTGTCACTTCCCTTGAAACTAGGCGTGAACCCACTCGAGCATAAATACCCCTCTTGAGTCACTAGCAACTACTTGGCCAAGATAGATACTAACAACGGAGAGCATGCAAGATCACAAACAACACAGACATGATAGAATCATCAAGACAAAACCATTAATCAAACCAACATAATAATCTCAATATCCATCCGATCCCCACAAACACATGCATGATTACAAATAGATTAGATCTTGATCATAAGCGGAGATCACAAGATCTATACATGAAAGCACAAAGGAGATACAACCATCTAGCTACTACATGGACCCATAGTCCAAGGTGGAACTACTCACGCATCATCTGGGGAGAAGGCCTCGGATGATCTCCCCTCAGTGCGGGAAGAACTTGAGATCCCAGATCTAGGGGCGATCTTGGTGGCTCTGACGGTTTCTTGGAGATTTGAGTGGGTGCTTAGGGTTTCTGCATCGGGGGCTTCTTATAGGCGAAGGGGGAGGCCAAGGCGGCGGCCAGGGTTGCCAAATCCTGTGAGGCGTGGGCAGGCCCACTTTGGGGTGGGTCGCCTCGACTAGCCCCTCCGGCTCCCCTCTGGACTTCTTGTTCCCCACAGAAAGTAATTGACTTTGATGTTTGTCCCTTCCAATTCCGAGAATATTTCTTCATTAACTTTTCTGAAACCAAAAACAACAGAAAACAGGCATCTGGCACTGTTGCAACTTGTTAGTAGGTTAGTACCAGAAAACATGTAAAAAGCACCTCAAAGTATAGACAAGCAAAGCAAATTAGATACTAAATAAGCATGGAGCATCCAAAATTATAGATACGTTTCCGACGTATCATGGCCTGATGGGCCCCCATTTTGGTCGTCGACCAATAGTGAACAACAAACAACACGCCAGCATCACCGCCTCGCCCACGCACCTTGGGACACGCACTCCACTGATACGTTGGAAATGTATCTATAATTTTTGATGCTCCATGCTTGTTTAGTATCTACTTTGCTTTACTTGTCTACACTTTGAAGTGCTTTTACATGTTTCGGGTACTAACCTATTAACAAGTTGCAATAGTGCCAGCCTGTTTTGCTGTTTGGTCTCAAAAGTTAGTAAAGAAATATTCTCGGAATTGACGGGACAACGTCAAAGTCAATTACTCGTGGGGAACAAGAAGTCCATAGAATCGGAGGGGCGGCAGGCCGACCCACCCCAGCGCTGTGGCAGGTGGGCCCGCTGGCTGGGGTTTGGTGGCCTCCCCGCCTCCCCGCCCCTTCGCCATGAAGCCCCGATGTAAACCTGAGTACCGAAATCCACAAAACCGTTTGTAGCCACCGCCACCATCGTCCCTAGATCGGGGATCAAGTTCTTCCAGACTGCCAGAGGGGAGATCATCTCGAGGCCTTCTCCCAGATGATTCGTGAGTAGTTCCACCTTGGACTATGGGTCCATGCAAGCTAGATGGTTGTATCCTCCTTGTGCTTTCATGTAGATCTTGTGAGCCTGTTCATGATCAAGGTCTAATATATTGTAATCATGCATATTGTGTTTGTGGGGATGGATATTGAGATTATTATGTTGGTTTGATTAATGGTTTTATCTTTATGATTCTATCATGTATGTGTTGTTTGTGATCTGCATGCTCTCCGTTAGTGGCCATCGTGGCCAAGTAGTTGCTAGTGACCAAGAGGGTTTATTTATGCTCGATAGTGGGTTCATGCCTAGTTTTCAAGGAAGTGATGTAAATCTCTCCTTGTTCATGGAACATGTCACACTTTGCTTGTCTGTTGCTTGCAACTTAGTACGGGGTTAGGATGATAACTCAAGGTGGACTTCTAGTCATAGATGCGCTTGGATGACTATGTTAGTGTTGTGCCCAATCAACCTCATAGGATATTTCTGCTAGTAATTGCATTGTTATGCCTTGCTTAGTTCCTATCAATTGCCCTACCGTAATTTGTTTAACCTTCATGCCATGTTGTTTATTTAAGGAGAGCACCTCTAGTGGACCCCGGTCCAATCTTTACCATTGATACATCTTCCATCACTTCGCTTACTTGCTGCAAACCATTACCTTCCACACCATATATTTAATCCGGTTACAAGAACCGTGAGCTTGACAACCTCACCGATTCTAGCAAAGTCTTGAGTTTGTGTTGTCTCCGTGTTGCTTGCAATACATGTGGCTTCCTTCTCCTTATGGTTCGATAACCTCGAGGAAGACTTGCTACTTCACACCTTGCTCTTGGGGTTTCCAACGAAGTGCTCCACGTCAGCACCATCATCCACCGCCATCCCCTGTCCCAGCCTCGACCGCAGAAGAGCCCTGGACCACCCTAGCACCGCCGCGCCCTATACCTCTGTGCCATGTCCAGAGTGTGCCATCAAGCCGTAGCCGACCGCCTCGCACAGACCGCGCCTCGCCCTATCCGCGCACGCGCACACGCACCATGATCACAACAACCCCACAGACACCCCCGTTCGCCGCCGCGCGACCCGCAGCTGCCGCACGCCGTCGCAAACACCTCTGTGTCCGTGCAGAGCGCTGCATGCTCCCGACCAAACCACACCGCCCTTGCCGCGCCATCAAGTTGTTGAGCACCGCCAGGAGACCACCCACCGTCCTAGCACCGGAGCCACACCACTAGCCGCCTGTAGCGTCGTCATCGATGAGCTCGCACCCGCACCGTTTGGTCCCCTCGCCATAGTATAAATAGAGCCCCCCCCCCCCGCACAATTTCTTCCCACCATTCCAATCCCCACCTCTCACTGATCCTCCCCACTTCTTCCTGGAGCAAGGCGAGCTCTCCCTTGCCGGAATTTGGCCAGAGTCTGCCGCTGCTGAAGGAGAAGGGAGCCGTCGGTTGCGGCCACCCTAGGAGACGACGCCAGTACCAGGAGAACCACCATCATCGACAACCTCATTCGCCCCTGTCACCGACCCTAGCTGGAGCCCAGGTGAGCCCCGCCAGACCCCCACCGCCGCGTTAGGGTTAGTTCCTCGCCGGAGTAGCTCGTCGTCGACGACGACTCTCAGCCGTTGGATTAGAATTAGATCGTAAGGCTCAGATTCATAGATACCGTTTCATTTAGTTAGTTCCGCTAACTAGTGGACCCAATCTGTAAGCAGCCCGCGCGCATGTTGTGCGCAGTGGGCCAGCCTAGTAACTCTCCCGCGCGACCCTATTAGTTTAACTTTAGATTTTTTTATTTTAGTTTCAAACCTAGTTCTGCCTGTTGATTCAAAAATCAATTCAGAGAGTTTTACTTAACCAAATAGCATGAAACCATTTTTTTAGAAATATACAAAAATTCTTAACCCAAGCCCGTCGGATTCAAATCATTTGGAATTATAGATCCCCTATAGTAAAAATAACAAGGCAGAGACTTTTCTGCATTCAAACATTTTTCAAAAATTAACCATAAATGCTTTTGAGTTGATTCCAACTCTCAAAAATAAGATTTGACAAGACCTTTCTGAATATATAAAAATATCTAGGTTTACTTTAAGTAATAATGGACAAGTATTAAAAGAATGCCACATAGGCATTTCTAGTCACTTTAATTAATTAAAATAATAAGGTTAAACATTATTAAATTGTGACACCACTTTAAATCCCATTCCCAAGTATTAAAATATGTGGTGATGACATGTGTCAACATGATTCCATATTTTAATTGGAGAATATTAAATCTTCAGTAGTTTTTCCTAATGAGGAGATTTCTACTTTGCTTGCTAATTATTCCTTCAATGGTAAGGTTCCAAAGAAACTTGGTGATACAGGTATACCAACTATTCCTTGCTCTGTTAAGAACAATTATGTTAGAACTGCTTTATGTGATTTGGGAGCTGGAGTTAGTGTTATGCCTTTTTCTCTCTACAAGAGACTCCAGCTAGAAAAGTTGATACCAACTAATATATCTTTGCAAATGGCTGATAAGTTAACTACTATTCCTGTTGGTATATGTGAGGATGTTCCTATTCAAATGGCTCATAATTGCTTGGTTTTAACTGATTTTGTTGTGCTTGAAATGCCTGAAGATGATAATATGTCTATTATTCTTGGGAGACCTTTTCTTAATACTGCAGGTGCTGTCATCAATTGAAATCAAGGAAAAGTAACATTTAATATTAATGACAAAGAGCATACTGTGTATTTCCCCAAGAAGGTTGCTAAGAGCTATTGCCTGAATTTCATTGAAATTATTGAGAGCATCAAGGTCGGAGAAATATATTGTCCCATTCCACAAGAATTTTTTGGAACTATTATGATTGGGACTATAGCTATCAAGTTTGAGGTAACATAATCACTTTGTGGAATGCAAAATTTTGTATCATACAAGATTTTTTTGGTAACAAGTCTTGATCAAAACAATGCTTTTAGTGTGGTTATTCTTGTTTTCTTTTACTTTTCTCCTTCCTAGTCTTTGCCTTTTCTCTTGTTAGCTTTGGTTTTGCTATTTGTTTGCTTGTTAGAGTGTCATAGAACTTCTGTAGTTTGGTTTTGGTTCGCTTTTGCTTCTTCTAAAAAAATCTTTTCTGCGAGAAAATCAATTTTCATACCCCGAAAATTGGCCAAAAATAAAGTTTCGAAAATCCGAGAAAAATTATAATAATTTTTCCTCGAAAAAAAGGACAGAGGACACTGAGTGACCTAGGGGCCCCCAGCCACCCACTGGTGGCGCGGCCGGCCCAGTGGCGCCTGGCCTAGGTGTGGCCCACCTGTGGCCCTCCAAAGTGCCTCCTCCCAGCCATCTTCTTTCTCTCTCCTGCAAAACACCAAAAAAATTTCCCAAGCTCGAGTTCTTGCTATTCTTGCTCCTGATTTTCGATCTCCTTGCTCAGCCCATCTTTGCTGCTGATTTTTGGAGGGATTGTTCCTTGGTATGTGCCTCCTCTGCTTGTCCAATTAGATTTGTGATTGGTATATTGTATCTTGAGTATTTTTCTGCTATAGGTGTCAGGTTGTGTGAGCTTGCATGATTGTTCTATGCTTAGATATTTCATTTTGATGCATGTGTAGCCGTCTAGCAAGTTCCTATAGTAGTTTCTCATCATTTATCAACTTGGAAATCACTTGGTTTGATGTTTGTCTAAAAATTTCAGAAAAAAGGGGTCATGGACAACCACACCTTTGGTGAAATATTTGGGAGTGATGCACCTAGGAGGGAAAGGCCTTAAAGATCATCCTCACGAGATAGGCCCTCATACAATGAGGATCTCATTACACCGCGATTTGGTGACGAGGGAGATGAGGGGGATGCGCAACCTTCCACCTTTCCTTGCCCAACCTTTTTGCGGGCTGCTGGGATTCTCGATGATTTTGTAACCTTGGTTCGGAGGGTTGGACTAACAAGCTATATGCAGGATGAGAGCGTGTGATACTTCCAATTTGCATCACCATTCTATATCATAATTTGCCTTTATTCATTGATATATGTCTTATTATAAGGTATTACTTATGTATTTTCCACTGTTTTTGCATGTTGGATGATTCTTGGAGGATGGACTACCGGAGTCTGGATTCTGATGGAAAAAGAGGTGTTTTGATGCAATTTCGCGAAGATCAGAAAAATACCAGAAAAATATTGGAAAATTATATTTTCCTAGAAGACGGAGGAAGCCAGAAGGGGAGGCGTAGCTGGGCCATAGGGGGCCCACACTCCCCTAGGCCGCGCCTAGGGCAGGTGTGGCCCACCTGGCCGGCCCCCTACTCCGCCCTCTCTCCTATATCTTCCTTACGAAACCCTAACACCAGGGGAGGGACCACATATAGATTTCCGCCGCCTCTACGAGGCGGAAAACACCGAGAGATAAAGATCTCTCCGGCAGACAGATTTCTGCTGGGGAAACTCCTTCCCAGAGAGGGGAGATCGTCGCCATCAACACCATCATCAAGCTAGGCTTCATCGGGATCATCATCATCAACCACACCATCATCTACACTAGCACCATCATCACCACTCCATCCCGCTGTAACAATTGTGTTGGATATTGCTTTAGTTCTTAGGGGAAACTTTCCCGGTGTTAATTACTATTGTAGTTGATGCTTGTGAGTGGAACCACTGGATTATTGTTTATGTTCAGATTGTTATCCATTACCATATCATCTTTGATCTTGATCCATATGATGTATTGTGAGTAGTTCGTCTAGTTCTTGAGGACATGGGAGAAGTCATGTTGTTAGTAGTGGATTTGTGTTGAGTTATTATTCAATGGTTTGGTATTTAATTTGTGGTGCTATTCTTCTAGTGGTGTCATGTGGACGTCGACTACATGATACTTCACCATTTATGGGTCTAGGGTAATGGATTGTGTATTTGGATACTAATTGTGGGGTTGCCGGAGTGACAGAAACTTGAACCCTCGTTAGGACACCTTTGCACAAGGGAGGGTAGGATCTCAGAGATTAAGGTTGTGGTTAGGTTTATATCTTAATTACTTTCCTGTAGTTGCGGATGCTTGCAGGGGGTTTAATCGCAAGTATGTATTAGTACAAGTAAGGTCGGTACATTAGCACAGGTTCACCCACACAACACTTACAACACCAAAGAAGAGTACTCAAGTTATTCGAAGCGAAAGCACTTGATAGAACTCCCATGTGTCCCCGAGAACGTTTGGTCCTTATAAGTATTTCCACCGGCTTGTCCTTTGCTAAGAAAGGATTGGGCCACTTGCTGCGTTTGTTCTTTCTCTTTATTACTTGCACTTTGTTTTGTTGCTTTATCAGAAAACGCCTAAAAATCCGTTTGCTAAGTATTTGCAGAGATTTCCTGCTCCATACCACTAGTCAACACCTTATTCTCCTCGTTGGGATCGATACTCCTATTTATTGAAAGTACTATGATACACCCCCTATACTTGTGGGTCATCAAGACTATTTTCTGGCGTCGTTGCTGGGGAGTGAAGCGCCATTGAAGAGTGGAACTGGTAAAGGAAACTTCTACTATGAGTATTGCTTTTTGTTACTGCTTGTTACTTTGTTTCCAATATGGATAAACCACTTGGTTTTATTTTTGGGAAAACTACTACCACTACTAAGGTAGTAGATGAACCACCACCTGTTGAGATAGATCCTTTTAAGATACCTACAAGTATTGTTGATCGTGTTATGGATAATTATTATTTAGGGGATGGAACTGTCCATCCTGGTGATCATTTGCTTTTTATCCATGAATTATGCGGGTTGTTTAAGTGTGCAGGTATCACAACTGAACAGGTGAATACGAAGTTACTCTCCATATCCTTGAAAGGGAGAGCTGAAGAATGGTATGAGCTGCTGAAGAATGGGCAATCCATGGAATGGGAGGAAATGGCATCTCTTTTATTCTAAATTCTATCCTCCCAATGAGATTCATAAGGATAGAAATCTGATATATAACTTTTGTCCTCGTGATGGAGAGAGTACATCTCAAGCTTGGGGGAGATTGAAGTTACTAATGCTTAAATGTCCTATTCATGAACTCCTTAACAATATTATTATCAATAACTTTTATGCTAGGCGTTCTCTTCATGATAAAGATTTACTAGACGCTTCTTGTTCTGGATCATTCACATGTATGAAGGAAGAAGCTAAATGGGATCTACTAGACCGTATTCAAGAGAACACTGAAGCTTGGGAGAATGACAAAGGAAGAAAGTCAGGTATAAACTATGATTATGAATGCATTAAATCTTTCATGGGAACTGATGACTTCCGTGATATTAGTACTGAGTATGGTCTTGATCCTCAAGTTCTTGCAAAATGTTTTAAAGCCTTTGCCTCTTATATTGAAATTCCCAAGAAAGAGTGGGACAAGTACCATGCTCCTTAAAAAGACATTGATACCCATGTTCCTGCTAGCATAGAGGTTTGTACTGTTGATCCCATTTTGCATGAACCTTATGTTGAGAAAATCCGTTTTCCTCCTAAGGTAAGGGAACATTCCGTTATAGCTAATGTGGTTAGCAAAAGCGCAAAGAAAACTATGGAGCCTAATGAGCTTATTGATATTGAGCCTGTGGTAGCTATTGTGAAAGATCTTGTCACTAGAAATATAGAGGATGAGCACATTGTCTTCTATGAAGACGCTACTAATATTGTTTCTCATCCTTAAAAAAACTAGAAAAGATAGTGTCCATGTGCTTTCTGTTAGAATTGGTAATCATAGCTATTATGGTTTATGTGATATTGGTGCTAGTTCTAGTGCTATTCCTTATGAGCTTTACAGGGAAATTATGCATGAAATTTGTCCTTGTGAGCTTGAGGACATTGATGTGGTTATTCACCTTGCTAATAGAGATCAAGTTTGCCCCATTGGCACTGTAAGATATGTGTATATCCTTTGTGGTAAGATTAAATATCCTGCTAATTTTCTAGTACTTGGTAAAGAAGATAGTAAAACCTATCCTATTATCTTTGGTAGACCCTTCCTGAATACTTGTGGGGCTATTATAGATTGTAGGAAGGAATTTTTTTTGACTAAGTTTGATGGAGAGTCTTATGAGTTTAATTTTTCCAAATTTGCCAAAACTCCTTATGAAAATGAACTGCCTAATGAGGATTTCAGGGTTGAACAACTTTCTGCTATTTCTCTTGCTCCTAACAATGCCTTGCAGCAGTTTATGGAAGATCATGAAAGTGATGCCTTCATGAAGGAAAGAAATGAGATTGATGAGGTTTTCCTTCGTCAGCCGGAGCAACTTAAGCATAATCTACCTGTGGAAGACTTGGGAACCACACTACCACCTAAAGGGGACCCTGTTTTTGAATTAAAACCTTTACCTGATGATCTTAAATATGCTTACCTTGATGATAAGAAAGTATATCCTGTTATTATTAGTTCTAAACTTTTAGGAAAGTAAGAAGAAAGGTTATTGGATATATTGAAGAAACATCGAGGAGCTATGGGTTATACTCTTGATGATTTAAAAGTAATTTCTCCTACTATATGTCAGCATGCTATTAATATAGAACCTGATGCAAAACCAGTTGTTGAGCACCAACGCCGTATGAATCCTAATATGAAGGATGTGGTAAGAAATGAGGTATTAAAATTCCTTGATGCTGGTATTATTTACCCTATTGCTGATAGTCAATGGCGTAGCCCTTTTCATTGTGTTCCCAAGAAAGGGGGGATAACTGTTGTGCCTAATGAAGATAATGAGCTTATACCCCAAAGAGTAGTGGTTGGGTATAGAATGTGCATTGATTTTGGAAAGGTTAATAAAGTTACTAAGAAAGATCATTATCCTTTGCCCTTTATTGATCAATTGCTTGAGAGGTTGTCCAAAAAGACTCACTTTTGTTTTCTTGATGGTTATTCTGGGTTTTCTCAAATTGCTGTGAAAGTGCAAGACCAAGAGAAAACCATTTTCACTTGTCCTTATGGCACTTATGCTTATAGGTGTATGCCTTTTGGTTTATGTAATGCCCTTGCTACCTTTCAGAGATGTATGTCTTCTATCTTTCATGGTTTTTGTGAAGAAATTGTGGAGGTTTTCATGGACGATTTTTTCGTCTATGGAACTTTGTCACATCCCAAAATTTTCCAAATTTTGAAATGTGAAAAATAAATAAAGAAATGAATTAATTGTTGAAATTTAGGGTGAAAAGAAACTTTTTGCTTCTAAATGGAAACACCAAAAACCCTTCTTGAACAAAATTTGAATGAAAAGGGCATCCAACAAAATTTCAATCAAGTGAAATGCATTCATCAAAGAATGTATCTTGAAACTTAAATACTTGGAAAAGTTAAACCAAAAACCCCAAATCTTAATGAAATAAATCATTTCCAAAGATCAAATGCATTTTATGCATGGAAAGAATCTTGAATTTAAACACTTGGAAAAGTTAAACCAAAACCCTAAACCCTAATGGAATAAATCATTTCCAAGATCTCCCTAAGACTATGGATTTGATGCATATAAAAATTCATCAACAAACATTTATAAATGATCAAAAATGATAAACTAAAAATATAAAACCATATAAATTGGTTTCATTCAATTTGGAGCCATGGATAAAAACTTATGAATTTAATAAGATAAAGGAAAATAATTTCCAAGGCTAATAAAGCTCCTAACCAAAATCCAAGCCAAATTGTGAGAAAAATAATCTTAAAAGGATTTAAAAAGAAACAAATATTAAATAAATTTATAAAAATTGGAATCACCAATTTTGGAACTATAAATAAAAAGATATGGATTTTATAAGGCAAACAAAGAAATAAATAAGGAATATATAAAAGACAAATTAAATCTTGGCCAAATCCATAAACAAATGAAAGTTTACTGAATAATAAAAAGGAATAAAATATTATTTAAATCTTGGCCAAATCCATAAACAAATGAAATTATATGAATTGAACCATATTCAATTTTTTTAAATAAAGACAAATTGCCTAAACTAAATAATAAATCACAAGAAAATTATTTAGAAGACAATTTAAAACTTGAATTAAATCCTTGAGGAAATTGAATAAAGATAATCCAAATAAAAATAAAGAAATAAGGATTATTTAAATAAAATTATATGGTCTTTAACCAAATGCAATTCAATTTGAATAAAGACAAAATCCCTAATAAAAATGATTAATTAAATCATGAGAAAATAAATAATTGAAATAGCCAAAGTGGATTAAAAGTTATATAATTAACTTAAAATGAATAAAGGATTAATTAAATAGAATTATATGGTTTGGAACCATATTCAAATTCATTTAAATAAAGACAAAAGCCTCATTTAAATAAATATTAAATTATAATAAAATGTTTGAAATAATTCAAAGTGAATTATTTACACACACTAATCAATAGTTTAAACCTACTGAAAAGGTTTGGTGAAATTTGAATTCGAATGGAATCTTGAATCAATGGTTTGAATAAAGACACAAACCTCATTTAAACAAATATTAAACCATTAAAGAATATTTGAATATTCTAAAATGGAATTTTAAACACATTATTAAAATAGTATAAAAACCTACTGAAAATTTGGGAAAGTTTTGAAAACAAATGAGTGTTGAGTCATTTGAATAAAATCAAAACAGAAAATAAAAACAGAAAAAATGGAAAAGGGCCCAACCCAACTAAACATAACCAAACCCCCAGCCAATCTGGCCCAACTAAATCCCACCCGGTTCCCCTCTATATCCCCGCAAGCCGTTCATTCTCACCCACGAATCAACCCACTCACCCACTGACGTGCTGGACCCACTTTTGCCACCTCATCATCGTTCTCACCGCGACCAGTTCCTCCCCTTTTCCCCCGAGCATTTTCTGCATTGAATTTGCGGTGTCAATTTGAGTGAATGACGCACTAATCCTATCCAGTGATGAAGCTCGTTAAATCGCCTCCCTCCTCTCTCCCTTTCCCCCCAGTCATCACACCACCAGAGCCCCCAGGCTGTCCATAATATTGCTCGAAACCCCACTGCCTCCGACGAGTTCCCCGTCGAATTTCGGCGAGCCTCGACCCTCTCTTACCTCATAGATCACACAAGCTTGATCCCCATCATCTCACGCACCTGCCAGTGGTCTCCATTCGCCCGTGCATGCCCCATAGACTCGCCTTCGTCTTTGTCTGAGCGCCACCGATGGCTAGCTCAACTCCAACGAGCTCCCCCGGTAATCCCTGACCGCCCCTCTCACTCTCAGTGACGCTCGTATACTCACTGGATTCTTGCGCATCTAACGACACCATCGGCTTGCCTTCCCGTGCCTTGCACCCTTGCCAACGACGACGCCCGAGCTTGCCCATCGCCAGGACCATCTCCGGCGAGCAATCGCTAGCAACTCCGTGCGCCCCTC
Source organism: Avena longiglumis (assembly GCA_030063025.1). Lineage (NCBI taxonomy): Eukaryota > Viridiplantae > Streptophyta > Magnoliopsida > Poales > Poaceae > Avena > Avena longiglumis. Next base: position 543,173,330 of record CP125975.1, read on the forward strand.
GACCAACGACGACCATGTTGAGCATCAGCACGACCGTGTGAATCTGGTAACGCCCTCCATTCTCTCCCTCGCTTCCTAGATTCACCGGAACATCATCGCCTGAGCGCCACCACCGTTCGCCGTTGAGCGAGCGCTGCCAGTTAGTGACCAATAGATATAAGCCGTCAGATGCAAATCATGTGGTTGTGTTAGATGACTTAATCGAACCGTTATTAGATGATCTGAGCCGTGCGATGTAATTTAGATCCAATGATCCACACAAGGCGATCCTCACAAAACAGTATGGGCCAATAGGAAACTGACGCGTGCCCAGATTTTGTTTTAAAAACAAAAAAGGTTCTATTAGATGAATGATTTTGAAAAATTCATAACCTTTGTCCTGCTTGGCCAAAAATTACAAATTTTATATCATTGGAATCATGAAAATGAAAACTTTGCACCATTCCCTTAGTTTAGTATTTTGCTTCTGGAAATTTAGGTGTTTTTGCAGAAACATTTGTAAGGCTATTTTGGTTATAAAAGTTATTCTAAAAATGCTTTTTGAGTAAAACCTTTTGCAAATGGATTGATTTGAACTCTCTGACCCTCAATGCTAAATTTTGGATTTAAACATTGTAGAGGTCCCAACCTTTAATAAGGTTGATATCCCTATGTTTACAATGCTAATCCCTGGATCAATAGCTAGCATCCATAGTTAAGATGTAATATCAAGAAATAAAGGTCATAGTACAACTTTATAACCAGGAATAAAAATATTTCATTACATATTACATGGATCATTTGGCTATCACATTACAATGCAGTAGAATATCTATATAGCATGGAGTCCTTCATGTTCAAAGTGCCACAGGCAATCATGTTGGTTGTAGACTTGTAATCCTAATCAACACACTTCACTAACATCAAACAAACCTGCAACATAATAAGTTACAGCCACAAGGGTCAATACATTTGAATTGTATTGGCAAGTGATACTATGGTAGAATAGTGGTATCTATCATATATATGCATTTGGCTAAGTGGAGCTTAGGATTGCTTTGGTCAAAATAGATTTCCTTATCATTTGAAAACACTAAGTTTTTGTTTTGTCAAAATCACCCAAGGAATCTCCCAATAGAAATTGGTGATCCTTTAACCCTTGTTCAACCACAAGTTTTTAACTTAGAAATTGGGATGAGGAGATTCTTGATAGCTTCCATGTCTTGATGCTCAAATTTTCCATTGTCGGGGACACGGCTAAGTACTTAGATTTTTGCTCTCTCGAGAGGTGGTGCACTTTCCCCACAAGACTTGATTTTCATCAAGACAAGATATTTCAGAAGCCTTCCCTTAGACCAAAATGGACGCGCTCCAAACCTATCATCCCCTACCACCAACTGTCCATTTGGCTAAGTTATTGCAACCTATATGATCCAGGCAGAGCCCATAATTCCAAGTGGCTGCACTTGAAGCTTCTCAACATTTGGCATCTCAAATCTCTTTGTTCCTGGGTGGCATTCCACAAGTGAGATAGACAGGATAGGCCATTGAACAATGGGCCGTGGTAACCACTCAACAAAAATCCATCCATGCAAGTCCCATTCCACCCAGGTGATTCATTCACATAGTTGTTTTATTAAACAAAACACAAGTCATTTGACTTAGAAATATTTCATAGCATGAATATAATCCACCCTTGTTTTATACTAGATAAGCTAAGCATGAGAGTAGTATGGATCTTAACTTAGGGAAAATTCTACTAAGGCATCATCTACTAGGATTTCCCATGGCATAGCATACTTAGTAAAAATTCCATGCAAGACCTACTCAAAACATCACTAATGCATAGTGAAAATAATGGGACAAAAGTATGAAGCACCACTTGCCTTTTTGGTAGAGAATATAAGTTCACTCCTTGATCTTTGCAATAGTCACACTCTTCAAATTTCACTAAAATTCAATCAAGGCATAAATTCAATCTACCATTCAAACAATTCAACACATAAAATAATAAAAACAAAGTAATGCATGCAAGCATGCCAAAGATTGTTTTGTTTGGAAAAGTGGTTTCTAATAGGTTATAAACATTTCAAAACACCTATTGGTCATTTATAAAAGTGGCAAAACCATTTGATACTAAGTTAGTGAAAATGGCCACTTTAAATCATTTTTGTTTTGTTAAAAATGATTTAAATCAAAGGAATATATTATAGTGTTTTCCAAATATATTTTAAACACAAATGTTAGTTTTTTAAGGTTAAGTGTTTAATATTAAAACCATTTGCAAAAGGTTTTACCTATAAACCATTTTTAAATCAAAGCCATATTTTATTTTGTTGGAAATGCCTTCAAACAAGGTAATAATTTTATAGGGTTCACCAAATATATTTTTAATTCCAAAAAACTTGGTGTTTAGGGTCAGAGAGTTTAAATCAAATCATTTTCCAAAGGTTTTAAAACATATTCAACAATTTTATTTAGCTGGAAATGCTTTAATTCAAAGGAATAATCCCTAAGTGTCACAAGATATATTTTTAAATCCAAAAGTTGGTTTCTATGGTCAGTAGGTTCAAAACAAACCATTTACCAAAGATTTTACCTTAAAAACATTTCTAAAATAATTTTTATATTCAAAATATGCCTACACATGTTTCTGCAAAAACAACTAATTTTTCAGAAGCAATTCACTAAAGAAAGTGCATGGTTGGAAAGGTTTCTTCTTGCTGATTCCATTGATATAAAATTTGCAAAATTAGGACAGGTGGATTAAAAGTTATGAGTTTTTCAAATCTAACATCTAATAGAAATGTTTCTGTCTATTTAAAACAACACGGTGCCACGCGTCTTGTTCTTATTGGCAGAGCGTTAGATCTAAAGCAAATCATGCGGCTCAGATGGACTCGTACCCCTTCACTTTATACATCTATCTTAGCCAACGGATCAAGATCTAACGGTGCAAATCGAATCGACCACAAACGAGCGGCGCTGCGACGGTGGTCATCGACGATGCAGGAAGCGAGAGAAGGAGGGGAGAAGCTCACCAGATTCGCCATGCTTTGCTGATGCTCGACGTGTCCTTGTTTGACGAAGGGGCGCTCGAGGCCTTCAGGGATTCCTCACCGAAGTTCGCGAAGTCGTCGGGTGCTCTCTGTTGAAGACGGTGGCGAGGCTAAGGTGCACGCCAGAGAAAAAGGAAAGTGTCGTTAGATGCACGGAGTCGTGGCAAGAACGTGCGTGTGAAAGAGAGGGGTTAGGGCGGTCAGGTTTTACCAGGGGGCTTCGCCGGAGAAGTGGCAGACGCCGGCGGCGTTCTGTCGATGTTGCTGCCGAGGCTACGGGGCTCGCGCGGGCGAGTGGATGATACTGTGAGATGCGTAGGGAGGTAGGGAATGCTCTCGTGGAGGTCAGCGAGCAAGGGGAGGCAAGGCTCGACCAAAATTCGACGATGAGCTCGTCGGAGGCAGCGGCGGTGCAAGCAAGCATGGAGACAGCCTGGGGTAGAGAGGGAGCAGTGATTGAGGGGAATGAGAGGGAAGAGGGGAATGCTTAAGAGGGCGTACTTACTGGCGAGAATTGATCAGTAGTTATCACAAATTTACTCAGAGGAATCGGTGGCAGAAACGGCTGGGGCAGAGGGCGTGGTCGTCGCGGTGGGGAAGAAGACGTTAGCGTGGCGTGGGCCTGCGGTGTCAGCGAGGTGATGCAGTCGCGCATGGGGTCCAATCGTCAGTGAGGGAGCGGGTGAGAGTATGAGTGCGAATCGTTTTCCTGCGGGGAGAGAGTGATGGGCTAGCTGGGCCAATTGGGCTTGTGCTGGGCTTGGCTGCTTTCTTTCCTATTTTTTCCTTCTCTGTTTATTTTTCTTTTTCTGTTTCTTTTATTCTGTTTTGAATTTGTTCAAACAATTCAAACAACCATTTGAATTCAAATCTTTACCAAACTTTCAGTAAGTTTCTATTCTGTTTAAATATGTATTTTAAGGACCATTTTTGGAATAATTCTTTTATTCATTTATGGTTCATTGTTTATTAAAATAAGCACTTGCCTTTATTCAAATAAGATTTAAATATATTTTCAAACTCTTATTTAAGTTCTAATTTTCACCAAACCTTTTCAGTAGGTTTTATTCATTCAATAGGGTGTTAAATAATTCACTTTGAATTATTTGAAATATTTTTAATATGATTATTAATCATTTAAATTGAGCATTTGTCTTTATTCAAATGAAATCCAATATGGTTTTAAATCCATATAAAATTTTATTCAAATGATTATTTTATTCCATTTAAGTTAATTAAATAACTTTTATATCCCCCTTGGGAATTTCCACTTTATTATTTTCCCATGATTTAATTAATCATTTCTATTAGGGATTTTTTCTTTATTCAAATAGAATATAATTTGGTTAATGTCATATTATTTTATTTACATATTCTTTAACCCTTTATTTCATTTGGATTTGGATTATCTTTGTTCTATTTGCTTATGGATATAATTCAAGATTTAAATTGCCTTTTAAATAATTTACTTAGGATTTATTATTTAGGCAAATAATCTGTGTTAAAAATAAAATTGAGTATGGTTCAAAGCCCGTATTGTTTTATTTAAATAATCTTTTTATTTAATTTTATTATTTAATAAACTTTTATTTGTTTATGGACTTGGCCAAGATTTAATTTAGTTTTTAAATATCCTTTATTTATTTCTTTCTTTCTTTATCTTATAACATGCATATCTTTTTATTTAAAGATCCAAACTTGGTGATTTAAATTTGTATAACTTTATTTAATATTTGTTTATATTTTTAAATCCTTTTAGGATTACTTTGCTCACAATTTGGTATGGATTTTAGATAGGATCTTTATTAGCTTTGAAATTTAATTTCTTTATCTTATTAAATTCATAAGATTTTATCCATGGTTCCAAATGGAATGAAATCAATTTCTATGGTCTATAATATTTTTTTTGTTTATCATTTTTGATAATTTATAAATGTTTGTTGAAAAAAAGTTATATGGATCAAATCCATAGTCTTAGAGTGATCTTGGAAATTATTTTCTTACATTAGGGTCTTGGGGTTTTGGTTTAACTTTTTCAAGTGTTTAAATTTCAAGTTTCATTCATTGATGAATGCATTTCACTTGATTTGAATTTTGTTGGATTCCATTTTATTCAAAGTTTGTTCAAGATGGGTTTTAGTGTTTACATTTAGAAACAAAAAGTTTCTTTTCACCCTAAATTTCAACAATTATTTATTTTGTTTATTTATTTTTCACATTTCAAAATTTGGAAAATTTTGGGATGTGACAAAAATATATCTGATTAACACTAGAAAATTATTCCTTTGAATAAAAGCATTTCTAGTAAAACAAAAATGTTGTTATGATTTAAAAATGATTTTTGAATGAAACCTTTTGCAAATGCATTTCTATAGGTTGTTAGTGCATGTTGTGCTGCCGCTTCAGCCCACCATATCTATGTAGGCGAGGACCGCCGAATTCTAAGACTCGCCATGTACTGGCCTCAGTACTGACCGCTCTCTTTTTCCTTTGCCCTTTGCCGGCACCCCTTTTGTTTAAGCTGGTTTGAGATCGACGTCGTTAGCAGGGTTACCCTTCCGGCTTGGCACGGGCAAGGTTATGGACGCCATTGGTTATTCTTCAGGGCTCTTAGCCTCATTTGCATCTTGTAAGTACTCGGACGTTGTATCGTTTTCAAGGTGATTTGGATCTTTGCAATGTATATCTGTACTCTTGACTCATGGAGTCATTGTTGTATATATTTGTTTTGTGGGTTCCATCATGGACTAATGTGTAATGATATTACTTCGTTTTCCACCCGCACGAAAGTGCCTGGTGGGAACCTTTGAATCATTTCTATGCGGGTATGGCGGGAGTCGCTAAAACTTGCATAGGGCCGATCTGAGGGTGTTATAGAGTGGCATCAGAGCTCAGCAGTTATGATACCCCACCGGTCCAGACTGTAGGATAACCTAGCTAACGGACGTTATAGAGTGTCAAAACTATTTTGGATAATCGGTTGGATAGATCTGATTAGGTGTGCTTTTACTTCTTACCCCTCTGCTATTCTCCTCTTACCTCTTCGTGTTTTGAACCCGTCCTCTTATCTTTTCTTCGAGTCTAGGATTTCTCGTGGTTAGGTTTCCGTCGTACCTTCAGAGTTTCGCTTCCATACTTTTGTAAAGCTACTTCGACATCTGGTCTTCATGCTATCTGTTGAGCTTTCATCTGTTGAACCTTTTAGTGGACCAAAATTCGCTATTTTTTCTTCTTTCTTTGTATCTTCCGGTGTTTCTAACGCGACGACATCATCTATGCCAGACCTGATAAAGAGCTTGCATCACTCCTTTGTTTCCGAACATCGCTTATGAAGACCTTCAGTCTAATTTTGAAAATGGGTTGTATGCTTTTCTACTTCATGTGCGGAGTAATAGTTTGGATGCGTGATGGATTGGCCCCCATGCCGACTACTCATTATATTTGCTCTTGTATATTGAAGTGGATTAGAATGCATCTTTTCTCTCCTTATATCGAAGTTAGAGGTGGCCTTACCTTTTGATACCTCACTTCTGCCTTTCTTCCTCCGAAGTGTCTCGACAAGTTTTGCAGTAGTGGTTGCACCATCCCCTTGAAGAAGCTACATGGGAACGTGAAGATTTTTTTCCTCGGAATCTTGGGGCGAGATTCTTGTTTAGTGGGGGAGAGTTGTAGCATCCCAATTGTCTAACATTGGAATGCTACATAAGTAATACAGTTCCACACTACCATATGCTTGTTATTTGTTGCATCATAAAGATATATCAAACATTGCATGGATCATATTTTAAAAAGGTTGCATGTGATATGTTGCATTGTATTGCTTTTGCATTTTGTATCTTTCTTGTGTGTTATTGCTATCACATCCCTTTCCCTCTTTTTTTATCCCTCTATTTCGTTTTCTGCAAGCTTGGGATCCATGTCTAGGATCCATTATTTATAAATGGCTTTGTTCTTTTTATAATACCCTAAATCTCAAGTACTCGTAAAATGCCCAAATTGATTTTATTTGTGGGCATCTCTTCTCCTTGTCTTCCATTCCCCTCTTTCCCCCATTTAAATGCCACCTCCTTTTTCTCAAAAGCTTCTACAAAGTTTCAAAATGATTTGAAATAAGTTCTGTTTAAATTTGGTTAAAACAATTAATAATTAGAATAAAACATGAAAGAATAAAGGGAGAGAGATTTTTGCAGCAGCCAACTCATGAGTTCTGCCGCAGCCCACCCCGACAGACACCTTCCTTGGCTAGCCTAACTCCATCCCCGAACCGATCGGCTCATCGCTGCTTTTCCTCATTAGAGAGGGTGCACGCAGGAGGCGTGACCCCTTATGCTTTTCAACCATCGCAGGGACTCCACCACAGAGCATCGGCCCTTCTCCCTTTAACTCCCCAAGCAAAAAACCCTAGCCTCCTTCCCTCTCCACTCCGCCGCCACCAGCCTTTTCCCCTCCCTATTATGATCCTCACTTCTGTTTCTTTCTCCACAAACAAGAAGAAGGAGACCAACTCCAGCTCACCGGTATGACGACGTTCCGGTCACCCTGTCGACCTCCATCCTTGCTGATATTTTCCTCATGCTCCAGGTGATCTGTTGCTTCTCCTGAACCTCGCCTTGGTTACCTCTCTCCCTGATACTCCTATTTGATGCTAACACTGGCCTCACTTTGTATGTCCACACCTCCCGTCGCCATGGTCTCCTTCGAGCCCAGCTGAGCACGGGCGTCGTCTCCACGTCCGTCCACCGTCCACTAACCGGAAGCAGAGGAGGAACCATCGCCATACTGCTTCCCCATCTTCATATCTGACGGAGCTGAGCATCGCCAACACGACATCGTACCCTTGATGCCTCCAACTATCCCTAGCCACAATTCCAACAGGAATCGCACGCGGTGAGACCCCTCTCTCGATCCCCATACTCTCTGCACCTCCCGACCGCTCGGTACATCACCGTCGCCATCGTTGGTAACCTCACTTGCAATGAGAACAACATCCGCGCGCACCAAGCTCTGTAGTAGAACAACCCGAGCAACAATTTCTATCTCTGTTCCTCGCAAGCTAGCAACTAGTACAGTCCGCCTCCGTCAATTCATGAAACACAAAACTTATAGAGGATAGTCCCCTCTTCAACTTTGTCTTTTGTGGCATAGCAAAATTCCCAAAGGAGCGCCTGCCATCTTCGTCGCAACATCGGCCCGAGCTACTAGTTTTTGCGATCCAACATCAGTTCGTCTGGTTCCCGAGAGGTCGAAGATGTTTTTGCAAAAAGCCACTCCTCCTTTTTGGCTTCCAACCCGCAGCCCCGATGTTGCTCAGGTGGCACACCCCGTTGCATCCGCTCGCGTAGTGGGTCGTGCCGCCTATTACCCCACTGGTCAGCGGTTTGGGTAGCTCCAGGCCGAGTGAGAAAAGCCTTCATCTATTTCTTAAATCAAATAAAATTTTAGTAAATGATTAATATCAAATACATTCATATCTATTTAAATAATTTGATTTGAAGAAACTCCCGAAATGAAATATGAATGTTTTTCAAATGTGAATTCAAACATGTTTTCAAAGTTAGCCAGAGTTGACTCTATCTAGTCAAACCTTTGACTTTTGACCATATTTAAATTACTTTGCATTTAATAATGTTTTAAAAATCATATTTCCAAATAATAAAAATAATATATGTTTTTGAATCAGAAAAATGTGAGGAATCTGTTTATGCCATTCATAATATAATTTGAGCATTTTAAAATTTCGAAATAATTTAATTGTTAATAAATTCCTATTTCTTAAATATCGCCTAACTTGAATTCCGTATCTCCGAATTCGATAAATGATATGTCTAAATCGATTAGCTCGACGAGCCCTTTTACAATAGCGTGTTCCATACTTGCAATTGCATCATGCATCATGGGTAACTTGTAAAATCAGAATTGTTTATGTAAGGAAAACGTGATGAATAAAATGGGAAAATAATTATGTCTTGTTACTAATGCCTCACTAATGTTGTATCATCCTTGTACTATGCTAATACATATTTTCAACATGATTTGCATCATTAAATTTCTATGTCATGCATCATATCATGATCATCGGTTTCTTCCGCATTAGTTATAATTTGTTGCATCACTTGTTCCTTTTAGTGTTTTGCTTCTTCCTGGATAGGACAATGAGATGTTGTGAGCTTCGACCAGTTCTTCGGATGAATCTTCGACAATGTTTCCAGGTGAGCATTCTCCCCCCTTTCTACCTATTTTACATTTCTAGTCTTTATTTACTCATGTTGATCTATTGCTATCCGTGTTGCGATGCTTTAGTGTCCGTACCCCTGTTATATTACTTGCAACCCCTATATTGCCTTGGACACCTCCTATTGCATGTTGTTTGGGTAGACAGTTGGCCTTGTGAGTCGTAGTTGCTTGCTTAGGTGCTGCTTCGCGTTGTCGATGTTCCACTGATGTTCGGGGTTGGCATATTCATAAAGGTGGAGATGATCGTGGTTTTAATTACAGCTGGTTACTTAAATATTAAAATTGATATAACTAATGAAGAGGCATCGGTGGGTAATAGTTGAGATTTTGTTGTTAACCGCCCACTTGTGTCCACCTAGGACCCGAGTTCTTGACACTTGTTCCGAGACTGAGCGTGCTAACCACATGTGGGGTGTCTAGGCACCCCTATCGGCTTAGTACCTGATTTCAAAGTACTGTACCGGGGGCCACAAACTAGTTTGAAGTTTTCATGCCATGTTATGCCATTTGTGTGTAGAGGTCCCAACCTTTAATAAGGTAGAGATCCCTGTGTTTACAATACTAGTCCCTGGATCAATAGCTAGCATCCACAGTTAAGATGTAATATCAAGAAACAAAGGTCATAATACAACTTTATAACCAGGTATAAAATAATTCATTACATCTTACATAGCTCATTTGTCTATCTCATTACAATGCAGCAGAAATAACTATATAGCATGGAGTCCTTCATCTTCAAAGTGCCACAGGCAATCATGTTGGTTGTATACTTGTAATCCTAATCAACACACTTCACTAACATCAAACAAAGCTGCAACATAATAAGTTACAGCCATAAGGGTCAATACATTTGAATTGTATTGGCAAGTGATACTATGGTAGAATAGTGGTATCTATCATCTATATGCATTTGGCTAATTGGAGCTTAGGCTTGCATTTCTCAAAATAGATTTTTCTTATAAGTTGAAAACACTAAGTTTTTATTTGTCAAAATCACCCAAGGCATCTACCAATAGACATTGGTGATCCCTTAACCCTTGTTCAACCACAAGTTTTTAACTTAGAAATTGGGATGAGGAGATTCTTGATAGCTTCCATGTCTAGATGCTCAAATTGTCCATTGCCGGGGACACGACTAAGTACTTAGATTTTACTCTCTCGAGAGGTGGTGCACTTTCCCCACAAGACTCGACATGCATCGAGACAAGATCTTTTAGAGGCCTTCCCTTAGACTAGAATGGACGAGCTCCAAACCTATCATCCCCTACCACCAACTGTCCATTTGGCTAAGTTATTGCAACCTATATGATCCAGGCAGAGCCCATAATGCCAAGTGGCTGCACTTGAAGCTTCTCAACATTTGACATCTCAAATATGTTTGTTCCTTGGTGGCTTTCCACAAGTGAGATACACTAGGTTAGTCCATAAATATGGGCCCTGTGTAACCACTCAACATAACCCATTCACAACCATTCCACCCAGGTGATTCATTCACATAGTTGTTTTATTAAACAAAACACAAGTCCTTGACTTAGAAATATTTCATAGCATGAATATAATCCACCCTTGTTTTCTACTAGCTAAGCTAAGCATGATAGTAATAGGAATCTTAACTTAGGGAAAATTTTACTAAGGCATCATCTACTAGGATTTCCCATGGCATAGCATACTTAGTAAAATTCCATGCAAGCCCTACTTAGAAATATCACTAATGCATAGTGAAAATAATGGGACAAAAGTATGAAGCACCACTTGCCTTTTTGGTAGGGAATATAAGTTCACTCCTTGATATTGCAATAGTCAAGGCATAAATTCAATCTACCATTCAAGCAATTCATCACATAAAATAATAAAAACAAAGCAATGCATGCAAGCATGCCAAAGATTGTTTTATTTGGAAAAGTGGTTTCTAATAGGTTATAAACATTTTAAAACACCTATTGGTCATTTATAAAAGTGGCAAAACCATTTGATATTAAGTTAGTGAAAATGGCCACTTTAAATCATTTTTGTTTTGTTAGAAATGATTTAAATCAAAGTAATAATTTCTAGTGTTTGACAAATATATTTTTAAACACAAATGTTAGTTTTCTATGGTCAAGTGTTTATTATTAAAACCATTTTAAAAAGGTTTTACCTATAAACCATTTTTAAATCAAACAACATTTTATTTCATTAGAAATGCCTTTAAACAAAGTAATAATTTTCTAGGGTTCACCAAATATATTTTTAAATCCTAAAACTTTGTGTTTAGGGTCAGAGAGTTTAATTCAAATTATTTTCCAAATTTTTTACTCAAAAAGCATTTTTAAAAGATAAACAACATTTTTATTTAACTAGGAATGTTTTTATTCAAGGATTTATTCCTTAAGTATCACCAAATATGCTTTTAAATCTACAAGTTGGTTTCTATGGTCACTAGGTTCAAAACAATCCATTTACAAAAGATTTTACCCTAAAAACATTTTTAGAATAAATTTTATACACAAAATATGCCTACACATGTTTTTGCAAAAACAACCAATTTTACAGAAGCAAAATACTAAACAAAGTGCAGGTTGGAAAGTTCACATTTTTCTGAATCCATTGATATAAAAATTATAAAATTTGGACGTGTGGATTAAAAGTTATGGAATTTACAAATTCAAACATCTAATAGGATAGTTTCTGTTTTTAAATTGAAACACATGCCACGCGTCATGTTCTTATTGGCTGAAAACGGTTCGTGCGGATCGGCTGTTACAAAGCGTAAGATCTAAAGCAAATCGTGTGGCTCAGAGCACACGATACCTCTTCGGTTTAATTCTAATCTCACACATCCGATCTTGATCTAACGGCCCGAATCATTTTGACCATAGGTGGGCGGCGCGCTCAGACGGTGGCGTAACAGCGAAACTAGGAAGCGAGAGGAGGAGTGGGATGGCTCACCAGACTCGTCGTGCGCTGCTGACGCTCAACTTACTCGCAGGAAGGCAGGGGCGCTCGGACGTGTCGTCGATTGCTCGCCGTAGTTGCTGTCGACGTCGGGTGCTCACTATTGAAGACGGTGGCGATGCTACGGTGCACGGAAAAGCGATGCAGAGGGTTCGTTAGTTGCACGAGAGAGATCAGAGTGTAGGAGTGTCATTCAGAGAGAGAGAGGGGGGGAGGACGTGGCTTACGGGGAATGGTCACCAGAGTTGAGGCAGACGGCGGCGGCTCTCGGTTGTCGTTGTTGTCGAGGTTACGGTGCTCTCGCGGTCGACCGGGCGGCACTAGGAGATGCGAAAGAGGCTAGGGAGTGTCCTCGTGGAGGCCAGGGAGCAAGGGGAGGGTTGTCATTGCCGGAATCGGCCGAGGGAGGTCATCGGAGCAGTGGCGGAGCGAGGAGGAATGCGCATAGCCTAGGGGCTCTCGTGGGGTGGCATCTGGGGGAAGATAGAGGAGACGCGAGCGATTAAGAGTGTGTGGTCAGGGGGCTGAATCAACGTGGCATTGATGCATATTCATGCCAAAAAATCAAAGCAGGAAACGGTCGGGGGAGGGGGTGTGGTCGTCGCGCGAGGTTTAAGGTGATGATGGGGCAGTGGGGCCTGATGGTCAGCGGTAGAGTGAGTGGGTGCGGTGGGGTCAGCAAATCAGTGACTGGGTGGGTGCGGGTATGAGTGCGAAATGTTTTCTGCGGGGGAGAAAGAGAGCTGGTCTAGCTGGGCCAGGTTGGGCTAGGCTGGTTCTTTTCCCTCTTTTTTATTCCTGTAACCTTTTTCTTTTTCTGTTTTGAATTTTGTTCAAATAATTCGAACACTATTTGAATTCAGATCTTTACCGAACTTCCAGTAAGTATTTTAATATGATTTATTAATCATTTAAATTGGGTAGATTGTCTTTATTCAAATCAAATGTGGTTTTAATCCCATTTAAATTTTATTCAAATAATTCTTTGATTCTATTTAGGTTAATTAAATAACTTTTTAATCCACTTTGGTAAATTCCAATTTAGTATTTTCTCATGACTTAATTAATCATTTATCCAAGGGACTTTGTCTTTATTAAATATAATTTGAATATGGTTTTATCCACAATTTTATTGGAATAATCTTTATCCCTTTATTTTATTTATGTTATCTTTAATTTGCTCATGGATTTGGCCAAGATTTAATTTGTATTTTAAATATTCCTTATTTAATTATTTGTCCCTTTGTCTTATAAAATCCATATCTTTTTATTTATAGATCCAAAATTGGTGATTCCTAATTGTGGAATTTTATTTAATATTTGTTTATCTTTTTAAATATCTTTAGGATTATTTTGCCCACAATTTGGTATGGGTTTTAGTTAGGAGCTTTGTTAGCTTTGGAATTTATTTTCCTTTTATCTTAATAACTTCATAAGATTGTATCTATGGTTCTAAATTGAATGAAAGCAATTTCTATGGTTTTATAATATTTTTATTTATCATTCTTGATCATTTATAAATGTTTGTTGCTAAATTTTATATGGATCAAATCCATAGTCTTTGAGATATCTTGGAAATGATTTTCTTCCATTAAGGTTTTGGGTTTTGGTTTATTTGTCCCAAGTTTAAATTTAAAGATACATTCTTTGATGAATGCATTTCACTTGATTGAAATTTGTTGGATTCCATTTTATTCAAAGTTTGTTCAAGATGGGTTTTAATGTTTCCACTATGAAACAAAAAGTTTCTTTTCACCCTAAATTTCAACAATTATTTATTTGGTTTATTTATTTTTTCACATTACAAAATTTGGAAAATTTTGGGATGTGACAGGGTGCCATGTTATTCCATGTTTATTACCTGTTGCTCGATGAGCGTTTATTACTGTTGCGTAGGTGCGGCACTCTGTCACGGGAATATTTTGTCTATGACCTCTGCTCCCGTGCAAGTGTATGCAACCCTAGGGTCTGTACGAGGAGGATTAGCTATGCCTTGTACATGTAGCTCTTTCGGGTGGCCCCCATGTGCTTGCTTTGGGTCAGGGAAAGCGTTGTGTCCTAGGCCCCACCGACATACCTATGGAAGTATGTTAATTGATCTAGCAACAAGGGTCGAAGTGCATATGGAAACTTTGGTGCACCCCTGCAGGGTTAAATCTTTTCAAAAAGTCGTGGTCGCGGTTATGGACGACTTGGAGCACAATATCTCGATCATTGACAAGTATAACTAAAGTTTACTGCTATAATTTGACTTGTATCTGATATGACTAGTAAGTTGGATAACCACCATGGAAATAATGAATAAAACTACCAACCGTGTGAGTTTCCTCGGCTTAACTTCCTCGTTTGGTCTCGAGGAGGAAATACTAGTATGGGTATGTTTGGTGATAGCATCAGGTTGGATCCGAATAGGTCATAACGATCCTGATACTATCCTGGTATTAGAAAGAGATATTGTTTTGGTGATCACTAAAACAATGTGAGGGATATTGTTTTGAGTGGGAGTTCACCTAGATTAATTTAAATATTAATTAGAACTCAATTTGTCATAAACTTAGTCTAAACTATTGCAAATATGTTGTAGATCAATGGCGGCCCCTACCATCAATTTTAATGCGTTCCTAGAGAAAGAAAAGTTGAAAAACAATGGAAGCAACTTTGCGGATTGGCTCCGCAATTTGAGGATTGTCCTCAATGCAGGTAATTTGACCTTTGTGCTGGATGCACCGCTGGATGACCCACCTGTATCTGATGCTAACGATGAGGTGAAGAATGTTCTCCTCACTCGAAAGAATCGGTACTCCACAGTTCAGTGTGCTATCTTGTATGGTTTGGAATCGGAGCTTTAGAAAAGGTTTGAGAACCATGACCCACATGATATTGTCCATGAACTCAAAATGATATTTGAGGCTCACGCGACAGTTGAGAGTTATGAGGCTTCTGAAAATTTCTTAAACTGCAAGATGGAAGAGGGCAGCTCCATAAGTGAGCACGTGCTTAAGATGTATGGGCATGCAAATAAGCTCCAAATCTTGGGTATAGTGATTCCTAATGCTTTGGGGATTCACCGTGTCCTCCAATCACTACCACCAAGTTACAAGAACTTTGTGATGAACTACAATATGCAAAACATGGACAAGTCGTTGCCCGAACTCTTCTCCATGTTGAAATCTGCGGAAGTAGAGATCAAGAAAGAGCACCAAGTTTGATGGTCAATAAGACCACCAAATTCAAGAAGCAAGGCAAGTCTAAGAAAAAGGGAAACTTCAAGAAGGGCGGTAAGAAAGTTACCGTGCCAGCGAAGAAGACCAAGGCTGGGCCTAAGCCTGATACCGAGTGCTTTTACTGCAAGGGAGAGGGTCACTGCAAGCGGAATTGCCCTTAGTACTTGGCGGATTTGAAGAACGGCAACATCAAGAAGAAAGGTATATCTGATATACATGTTATTGATGTGTATCTCACTAGTACTCATAATAGTGCCTGGGTATTTGATACTGGTTTGGTTGCTCATATTTGTAACTCGAAACAGGTGCTGCAGAATAGACGGAAACTAGCGAAGAACGAGGTGATGATGCGCGTTGGAAATGGATCAAAGGTTGATGTGATCGCGGTCGGCACGCTACCTCTTCATGTACCATCGAGATTAGTTTTATACTTTAATTGTTATTTGGTGCCTGCGTTGAGCATGAACATTATATCCGGATCATGTTTATTGCGATACGGTTACTTTTTTAAATCCGAGAATAATGGTTGTTCGATTTATATGAGTAATATGTTTTATGCACATGCACCTTTGATAGATGCTCTATTCTTGTTGAATCTCGATTGTAGTAATACACATATTAATAACATTGAAGCTAAACGTTTGAAATTGAGCGATAACTCGACCTATATGTGGCACTGTCGTCTTGGTCATATTGGAGTAAAGCGTATGAAGAAACTCCATTCCGATGGACTTCTTGAATCACTTGATTTCGAATCACATGAAAGATGTGAAGGATGCCTGATGGGTAAAATGACTAAGACTCCATTTTCTGGTATGATGGACCGAGCTACAGACCTTGTTGGAAATCATACATACCGATGTGTGTGGTACAATGAGTGTAGCATCGCGCGGTGATTGATACGCCCAATTTGCATCACCATTCTATATCATAATTTACCTCTATTCATTGATATTTGTCTTATTATGAGGTATTACTTATGGCTTTTCATCTGTTTATGCATGTTGGATGATTCCTAGAGGATGAACTATCGGAGTCTATTTCTGATGGAAAAGACGGCGTTTCAGTGCAATTTCACGAAGATCAGAAAATACCAGAAAAATATGGAAACATATTATTTTACCGAAAGACGAAGGAAGCCAGAAGGAGGAGCGAAGGGGGGCCTCAGGGGGCCCACACCTCCCTAGGCGCGGGGCCACCTAACCCCGCGCCTAGGGTGGGTTTGGCCCACCTGTTCAACCTCCGACTCTGCCACTTCACCAATATCTTCCCTACGGAACCCTAACACCAGGGGAGCGACCACAGATAGACTTCCGTCGCCTCTGGGAGGCGGAAAACACCGAGAGATAAATATCCCTCTGGCAGACAGATTTCTGCCGGGGGAATTCCTTCCCGGAGAGGGGATACCGTCGCCATCAACACCGTCATCAAGCTAGGCTTCATCGGGGTCGTCATCATCATCATCCACACCATCATATCCACTAGAACCATCATCATCACTCCGTCCCGCTATAACAATTGTGTTGGATATTGCTTTAGTTCGTTAGGGGAAACTTTACCGGTGTTGATTACTATTGTAGTTGATGCTTGTGAGTGGAACCATTGGATTATTATTTATGTTCAGATTGTTATCCATTATCATATCATCTTTGATCTTGATCCATATGATGTCTTGTGAGTAGTTCGTTTAGTTCTTGATGACATGGGAGAAGTCATGTTGTTAGTAGTGAATATGTGATGAGTTATTATTCAATGGTTTAGTATTTAAGTTGTGGTGCTATTCTTCTAGTGGTGTCATGTGAACGTCGACTAAATGATACTTCGGCATTTATGGGCCTAGGGGAATGCATTGTGTATTTGGTTACTAATCATGGGGTTGCCGGAGTGACAGAAACCTGACCCCCCGTTAGGACACCTTTGCACAAGGGAGTGTAGGATCTCAGAGTTTAAGGCTATGGTTAGATTTATATCTTAATTACTTTCCTATAGTTACGGATGTTTGTAGGGGGTTTAGTCACAAGTATGTATTAGTCCTAGGAAGAGCAGTATGTTAGCACAGGTTCACCCACACAACACTTACAAACACCAAAGAAGAGTACTCAGCTATTTGCAGCGAAAGCACTTGACAGAATTCCCATGTGTCTTCAAGAACGTTTGTTACTTATAAGTATTTCCACCGGCTTGTCCTTTGCTAAGAAAGTATTGGGCCAGTGGCTCCGTTTGTTCGTTACTTCTGTTATTTGCTCTTTGCTTTGTTGCTCTGTCAGAAAACCACTAAAAATCCGTTTGCTAAGTAATCATAGGGATTTCCTTCTCCATACCACTGTTCAACACCTTCTTCTCCTCGTTGGGATCGACACTCCTATTTATCGAAAGTACTACGATACACCCCCTACACTTGTGGGTCATCAAGACTATTTTCTGGCACCGTTGCTGGGGAGTGAAGCGCTATTGAAGAGTGGAACTGGTAAGGGAACTTTTACTATGAGTATTTCCTTTTGTTACTGTTTGTTTCTTTGTTTCCAATATGGATAACCCACTTGGTTTTTTGTTTGGGAAAACTACTACCACTGAAATGGTAGTAGATAAACCACCACCTATTGAGATAGATCCTTTTAAGATACCTACGAGTATTATTAATCGTGTCATGGATAATTATTATTTTGGGGATGGAACTGTCCGTCCTGGTGATCACTTGTTTATATCCATGAATTATGCGGGTTGTTTAAGTGTGCATGCATCACAACTGAACAGTTGAAGAAGAAGTTACTCTCCATATCCTTTAAAGGGAGAGCTGAGGCATGGTATAAGGTGCTAAAGAATGGACAATCCTTGGAATGGGAGGAGATGACATCTCTCTTTTACTCTAAATTTTATCCTCCCAGTGAAATCCAAAAGGACAGAAGTCTTATATATAACTTTTATCCTCTTGACGAAGAGAGTACATCTCAAACTTGGGGGAGACTGAAGTTATTAATGCTTAAATGTCCTATTCATGAACTCCCTAACAATATTATTCTCAATAACTTTTATGCTAGGCTTTCTCTTCAGGATAAAGGTTTACTAGATGCTTCTTGTGCTGGATCATTCACAAGTATGAAGGAAGAAGTTAAATGGGATCTCTTGGACCGTATTCAAGGTAACTCTGAAGCTTGGGAGAATGACAAAGGAAGAAAGTCAGGTATAAACTATGATTATGAATGTATTAAATCTTTTATGGGAACTGATAACTTCCGTGATATTAGCAATAAGTTTGGCCTTGATCCTCAAGTTCTTTCGGAATGTTTTAATGCTTTTGCCTCTTATATTTATATTCCCAAGAAAGAGTGGGACAAGTACCATGCTCCTTATAAAGACGTTGTTACCCACGTTCCTGCTAGTGTAGAGGTTTGTACTGTTGATTCTATTTTTCCTGAATCTTATGTTGAGAAGATCCCTTTTCCCTCCAAGGTAAGGGAACACTCTATTTTGGCTAATGTGGTTAGCAAAAGCGCAAAGAAAACTGTAGGTTCCAATGAGATTATTGATATCGAGCCTGTGGTAGCTATTGTGAAAGATCTTGTCACTAGAAATATAGAGGATGAGTACATTGTCTTTTGTGAGGACGCTACTAATTTTGTTTCTCATCCTAAGAAAGTTAGAAAAGCTAGTGTTCCCGTGCTCTCTGTTAAAATTGGTGATCATTGCTATTATGGTTTATGTGATATTGGTGCTAGTTCTAGTGCTATCCCTTATGAGCTTTACAGGGAAATTATGCATGAGATTGGTCCTTGTGAGCTTGAAGACATTGATGTGGTTATTCACCTTGCCAATAGAGATCAAGTTTTCCCCATTGGTATTGTAAGAGATGTGGAGGTCCTTTGTGGTAAGATTAAATATCCTACTGATTTTCTAGTACTTGGTAAAGAAGCTAGTAAAACCTATCCTATCATCTTTGGTAGACCCATCCTTAATACTTGTGGGGCTATCATAGATTGTAGGAAGGAAAAAGTTTTGACTAAGTTTGATGGAGAATCTTATGAGTTTAATTTTTCCAAATTTGCCAAAACCCCTTATGAAAATGAATTACCTGATGAGGATTTCAAGGTTGAACAACTATCTGCTATTTCTCTTGCTCCTAACAATGCTTTGCAGCAGTTCATGGAAGATCATGAAAGTGATGCCTTTATGAAGGAAAGAAATGAGATTGATGAGGTTTTCCTTCATCAGCCTGAGTTACTTAAGCATAGTTTACCTGTGGAAGATTTGGGTACCACACTACCACCCAAAGGGCATCCTGTTTTCGAATTAAAACCTATACCTGATGATATTAAATATGTTTATCTTGATGATAAGAAGATATATCCTGTTATTATTAGTTCTAAACTTTCATGAAAGGAAGAATAAAGGCTATTGGAGGTATTGAAGAAGCACCGAGGAGCTATGGGTTATACTCTTGATGATTTAAAAGGAATTTATCCCATTATATGTCAGCATGCTATTAATATTGAGCCTGATGCGAAACCATTTGTTGAGCATCAGCACCGTCTAAATCCTAAAATGAAGGAAGTGGTAAGAAATGAGGTATTAAAACTCCTTGATGGTAGTATTATTTATCCTATTGCTGATAGTCAATGGGTTAGCCTTGTTCATTGTGTTCCCAAGAAAGGGGGAATTACTATTGTGCCTAATGAGGATAATGAGCTTATACCCCAGAGAGTAGTTGTTGGGTATAGAATGTGCCTTGATTTTAGAAAGATTAATAAAGTTACTAAGAAAGATCATTTTCCTTTGCCCTTTATTGATAAAATGCTTAAAAGGTTGTCCAAAAAGACTCACTTTTGATTTCTTGATGGTTATTCTGGGTTTTCTCAAATCGCTATGAAAGCACAGGATCAGGAGAAAACCACTTTCACTTGTCCTTATGGTACTTATGCTTATAGGCGTATGCCTTTTGGTTTATGTAATGCTCCTGCTACCTTTCAGAGATGTATGTCTTCTATCTTTCATGGTTTTTGTGAAGAAATTGTAGAGGTTTTCATGGACGATTTTTCCGTCTATGGAACTTCTTTTGATAACTGTTTGCACAACCTTGATAAAGTTTTGCAGAGATGTGAAGAAACCAACCTTGTTCTTAACTGGGAGAAATGTCATTTCATGGTTAATGAAGGAATTGTTCTTGGACACAAGATCTCTAAAAGAGGTATTGAAGTTGACAGAGCCAAAATTGAAGCAATTGAAAAGATGCCTTGTCCTAGGGATATCAAAGGTACTCGTAGTATCCTTGGTCATGCTGGTTTCTATAGGAGATTTATAAAGGATTTCTCCAAAATTTCAAAGCCCCTTACTAATCTTCTTCAAAAAGATGTACCTTTTGTATTTGATGATGATTGTAAGGAAGCTTTTGAAACTTTGAAGAAAGCTTTAACAACTGCTCCTATAGTCCAACCACCTGATTGGAGTTTACCTTTTGAAATCATGTGTGATGCTAGTGACTTTGCTGTGGGTGCTGTCCTTGGACAACATGTTGATAAGAAGCTGAATGTTATTCATTATGCTAGCAAGACTCTAGACGATGCTCAAAAAATTATGCTACTACTGAAAAAGAGTTCTTAGCTGTAATCTTTGCTTGTGATAATTTTAGACCTTATATTGTTGATTCTAAGGTTACTATTCATACTGACCATGCAGCTATTAAGTACCTTATGGCAAAGAAGGACGCTAAGCCTAGGCTTATAAGGTGGGTGTTGCTTTTGCAAGAGTTTTATCTGCATATTGTGGATAGGAAAGGTGCTGATAATTAATCTCGTTTGGAAAACATTTCTTTTGACCCTTTACCTGTTAAATTTTCCAAATGAGCAGTTAGCTGCAATAAGGGCAAGTCCACATGAGAATCCTTGGTATGTTGATTATGCTAACTTTATTGTTTCCAAGTATTTGCCTCCAACCTTTACAGCCCAACAAAGAAGGAAATTCTTCTATGATCTAAGGCATTACTTTTGGGATGACCCACACCTAGGAAGGAGTAGATGGCATTATGAGAAGATGTATTCCAGAATTTGAACAACAAGAGATATTGAGAAAATGTCATGGCAGTGCTTATGGAGGACATCATGCTGGGGATAGGACTGCACAGAAGGTTTTACAATCTGGATTTTATTGGCCTACTCTTTTTAAATATGCAAGGAAGTTTATCTTATCCTGTGATGAATGCCAACGAGTAGGTAACATCTCTAGACGCAATGAAATGCCTATGAATTATTCTCTTGTTATTGAACCATTTGATTGTTGGGGATTTGACTTTATGGGGCCTTTTCCTCCTTCAAAAGGGTATACTCATATTCTTGTTGTTGTTGACTATGTTACAAAGTGGGTAGATGCCATTGTAGGGTTCGCAGCATAGAAAACAAAATTTTTCCTACGATGGGAACAACTATGTACCAAGATCTATCTACTAGATACAAACAACGGGCGGATGTATATCCGTAGAGAACATACCCTTGAAGACCGACAAAGCTTAACGAGTCCAAACTCGTGGTTGATGTAGACGATCTCTTGCCGATCTCAAGATCGAGAGGAAGTCCTAGCGCCGCAAACAGAATAAGCATCCGGTCAGACACACGCTCGAGGCACCGAGCAACCTCCGCCTCGCTCCAGCGATGCAGCGGAAGCACAACTCTTTCTTGCCGAATAGCCACCGGGAACATGTATCTCGCTAGTCCGAGACCATGGGGATAAATTCTAGAGGAGAGAGATCCTTCACGAGGAGGTGTGTTGTGAGAGGAGGAGAGGGGCTTTTATAGGGAGAGGGGGCACCCAAGGGGCATGGCGCCAGCCATGGGGCTGCCCCCACCTCTTCCACATTCATGTGGGTGGAGCTCCCACTCAAATGAAAAGCCTCCACTCCCATTAAAAGCCTCCACTAAAAATCCACTCACATGCATTAAATTTCCACCAAATTTAATGCAAGCTCTCATTTAAATAAAACTTTTTTATTTATTTATTCAGAATTTTGTTAATTATTTTAATTAACAAACATTCACATAAAACCCCTTACTAGTATTCCATTTCACATGCGTAACCGGGCCAGCAATTTCAACCAAAGCTTTGGTTCTAGTGAAATAAATTCCTGCTCTTTCCTTTTCTTTTCGGCATGAAAATTTTGCTCCAATTGGATGTCGGTGTCTCTTAAGTGTGTCACCCTACGATTCACGAATAATGTGGACATGATCGAGACCCCTCTCGGATCAATAATCAGAAGCGGGATCTAGAGACCCATACTGACTCCCACACATTCAACGATGACTTTCTTGTGATCGTCGGAACCTTTTACGCTAGTATCTTAATCCCTTTGTTTCGCGATATATTACATGTCCGAGATTCGATCATCGGTATCTCCATGCCTAGTTTGATCTCGTTACTGACATGCACTCTTTTCTTGTTCCCGTGATATAACATTCTAGTGATCAAATCACTTGCTTGCAAGCTAATCAATGTGATATCACCGAGAGGGCCCAGAGTATATCTATCCGTCATCGGGATGAACAAATTCCACTCTCGATCCATGAGCCTCAACATAACACTTTATTAGTTCTGAATCCATCTTTATAATCACCCTGTTACGGTGTGACGTTTGATGTTATCAAGAAACTCTTCCGGTGTTAGTGATTGACATGATCTCATGGTCTAAAGATTAGGATCACTTCGTAAGTTGTTATAGCAATATAAACTCAATGACTTTGATCGTAATTCTATACTTCGGATGAATGTTCTTCACACCATTACACTAATGTTGTGACCTCGTTATTAACAACATCCAATGTCCATGATCAGGAAACCTATGATCATCTTGTTAATCAATGAGCTAGTTTATAAGAGAGGCATAACTAGGAACTTTCTTTTGTTTATTAAACACACATGTATTAACGTTTCCGTATTAATACAATTATAGCATGTAAAATAAACATTTATCATAAACAAGGAATACGATAATAACCACTTTATTATTGCCTCTCGGGCATATTCCCTTCAGCCATACCTACGAGCAGTGCTGATGGTAAGACCTCTTTGAAAATGCTCAAAGATGTCAGTTTTCCTAGGTTCGTTGTACCTAGATATCTCATGACTGATGGAGGCTCCCATTTTATTCATGGGTTTTTTAGAAAAACTCTCGCTAAGTATGATGTAAACCACAGAATAGCTTCAGCTTATCACCCCCAAACTAGTGGGCAAGTATAACTTTCCAATAGGGAAATCAAATCTATCTTGCAGAAGACTGTCAATATATCTAGAAAAAATTGGGCTAAAAAGTTGAATGACGCTTTGTGGGCCTATAGAACTGCTTATAAAAATCCTATGGGTATGTCTCCTTACAAAATGGTCTATGGGAAAGCTTGTCACTTGCCTTTAGAAGTAGAACACAAAGATTATTGGGCAGTGAAAGAGTTGAATAGAGATTTTAGACTTGTTGGTGAGAAAAGACTGCTCGATTTAAGTAATCTAGATGAGTGGAGAGGGGAAGCTTGCGAAAATGCTAGGATCTTTAAGGAAAAAGTAAAAAGATGGCATGATAGGATAATTCTCAAAAGGGAGTTCCATGTTGGTGAGAAAGTTCTTTTGTATAGGTCTCGCCTCAGATTTTTTGCAGGGAAACTACTCTCCAAATGGGAAGGACCTTTTGTTATCAAGGAAGTGTACCGTTCAGGTGCCATAAAAATCTCTTCTCTGAAGGATGACACAACGCAGGTGGTTAATGGTCAAAGACTAAAACATTATATTTCTGGAGATTCTTACAATGAAGAAGTGGATGTCATTCAAATGGTGACTCGAGAAGAATTTATCAAGAACCAAACACCAGAAACTGCAGAGTTTGTCTTTGAATAGGTAAAAGTGGTAAAAACAGAAGGTTCGTGAAACCCCAATCTTTTTATATTTTTGGTGTTTTTAATATATAAGGGAAGTTACGAGACGAAACTGAAGAGGGAATGGAGCCCGGGGTGGACAAACACACCCTAGGCGCGGGCCCAGCCTGGCCGCGCCTGGAGGGGGTTTGACTCCCCCGAATGTGGCATCCCGCAAAACCACTACTAGAAAATCGCGTTGAATTTGTGCATTGCATCGGCATCATCATATGTTGTTTGTCTAAAACTATTTTCGCAAAGCATGTTTTGTTTTCTAAAACGCCCCGTCTTGTTTGCAAACACAAACCCGGGTCTCCGGATTATTTTGTTGTCTACTATCGGTTTGCAAACGTTCCAAATAAAGTAAATAAAATATTAAGTTATTTTTAGCGGGGCAGTCGAACGGGCCGAATGACCCGAACGACCGCCCCAGGAATTAAAACGGTCCACCTAATTTCTAAACCTACCAAACTACCTACCCAACCCTCCTCTCCACATCACTCCCTCCAATAGCCATGTGCCACCTCACCCTCTCCCTCTCCCCCTCCAATCCGCTTCTGCCACATCACCCCAACCCCCCCTCTCTCTCTCACCCCAACCCACACCATTAAACTCACAAAGACGCGACGCCACACTCACTGCCAAAGACCTGCCCAGATCCCCACGCGGTCGGCCCCGGCCCCACCGCGGGACCCACCCCCACCGACGCGGCTCCCTCTCTCTCCCCAACCCGCGCATCCCCCGCACGCCTCCTTCCTCATCTGGTTCTTCTTCCTCCCGCTCTTCCTCTCTCTCCTTCCCGTCCAGCCTCCCACCGACCCCACCTCTCTCTCAGACGCCCTCCCTGTGCCGGCCCTTCCCCTGCTCGCTTCCACCGCTGCCGCCAAGGCCGCCCATCCTCCTCAACCTCGCTTCCACTGCCATGCTCCTCCCTCCGCCGCCTCCTGCCGCCGCCCGACACCGCCAACCGCCTCCTCTCCCGCCGCTCCCTCCTCCGCCCAAGCTTCCGCTGGTCCCTCCTCCGCCCGGCCGGGCCAGCCCGCCTCTCGAGCCGCCTGACCTCGCTGTCAAGGCCCGCCATGGGCCTCCTCCCAGCCGCCTCGAGCACCTGTCGCCCGCGCTTCGCCTGCCGTGGCCTGACCGCCGCCAGCCTCGCTCTCCGTAACCG
Source organism: Avena longiglumis (assembly GCA_030063025.1). Classification (NCBI taxonomy): domain Eukaryota; kingdom Viridiplantae; phylum Streptophyta; class Magnoliopsida; order Poales; family Poaceae; genus Avena; species Avena longiglumis. Next base: position 543,198,807 of record CP125975.1, read on the forward strand.
CCGCCGCCGCCCGCCGTCGCCAGCGCTATGTACCGCCGCTCTGCTTCCTGCAGGTCGCCATCGCCAGCATTGGTGGTGCCGCCGCTTTGGGAGCTCATCGCTTCCCTCGCCTCGGTACCCGTATGTAGTCGGTGGAGGAAGTACCGAGAGGGGACCGAAGAGACACCGAAAACCGTATATCGTCGACATGGGCCAGATGACCGCCAGGGCCGCCTCATGGAACGCCAAGCCCTCCTTCCTGGACATCCGAGACCTCGAACCCCCGGAACGACGAGATCGCCACGCGGACTTGAGTACCCCGAAGCCTTCGACACGGAGCACCGAGGATGCCGTCATGGGCGCCAAGACACCCGTCGAATCACGAAGACCGGACCCTGCGGACCGACATGATCTTCTTCTCGGACGCCAAGATTCGTCGAGAGCCCGGAACGACAAGTACTCCCTCGAGGACGCCGAGTGCTTCACCCGGACACCGAGACCCCGATGCGACAAGTACCTCATCCCGAACGCCAGGGCCGTCGGCATGACCGTAGACCACGGATGCGACAAGAACTACTTCCGGAGTCCGAGAACGATCCCGTCGAACCCTGAGCCCGGCCCCGACCCCGAACCCCGAACCCCAAGATCTGCCACCCCTAATGTGTGATTCCCCTCCCGAGCCCTATTTTTATAAATGTAATATAAAATTGTTGCATATTAATTGTCATTTTCGCATGCATATCCTTGGTTTGGGGGCCTTATGCCGATTCACCTCCTAATTAAATATGGGGCCATATGCGGGCAAATCTAGTCTCATATCGGCCTCATCTAAACTTGTGTAGCGAACCGGTATCGTATCTTGACTTGTTATAACAACATTTAAATTGCGGGGGATCTAAACAACATGAACCTATTAATTAATTGCCGGGACCCCGGTTCCGCTTAATATGACCTAATCGCATCGCACTTTTGCCATGTCATACATCATACATGCATCATGCCGATCTTTTGCCGTGGTATTAAATATTGCATCCGGTGTTTGTTCTAGTATTTTGCTTCTTCGCGGATAAGGTCGTTGAGTTGATGTGAGCTTCGCCCCGATCTTCGGTTGAACCCTTTGACAATGTTTTCCAGGCGAGCATCTCCCCCTTTCTACCTATCTTACTTTTATAGTATTTATTTCCCTCCTGTTGATCTATTGCTATCTGTGTTGCGATGCTCTAGTTTTTCCTCGGATATTCCTGCAGCTCATATTGCCTTGGACACATCCTATTACCCGTTGTTTGGTAGATAGTTGGACTTGCGTCGTAGTCGCTTGCTCAAGTGTTGTTGCGGTCGCCCATTGCCACAGCTTGTTGATGTATTGCCGCATGTTGATGTTGGAGATGATCATAGTTTTACTTATCGCCACTTTAATTCCTGTTTAACAACTAAAATTGAATTAAGCAGAGGCATCGGTGGGTGATAGATAATATTTGGTTTCCAACGCCCACTTGTGTCCGTGGGACCCCGAGTACTTGGTACTGTTCCTTGATTTATCGCTATCCACATCCGGAGGTATATGGGACCCCCGAGCGAGCTTGATTCAGTCTTATTTCTTGGGGCCACAAACTAGTTTGAGGTTTTATTTACGATCCTGTACTTATGCCATGCTACTTCTGTATTTAAATTGCGATGAGATAGCATCAGTACTGTTAGGATCGGGACACGATTCCACGGTGTCGAGCCCAGCTTTTGGGTTCCCAATCGTTCACCGCTTCACCCAAACCTTGAGTCCGTCTCGAGCTTGCTTACTTGCTAGGTACTCAAGGGTGGCCCCTGAAATATTTCTGAATCTGTGATTGTTCACCGTGAAAGCCTCGTTGGGTTTTGATTTGGTTTTTCCGAGGTTGATCGAGCGTGTTGCTATTGGTGCACCCACCGGTAAAACTTTCGAAAGCCGTTCATGGATATGGATGACTTGGAGCACAGTATCTCGATCATAGACAAGCATAACTAAAGTTTATTGCTATAAATTTGACTTATATTGACTAGTAATCAGCTTCACTATAATGGAATGGCTAATTAATACTGCCCACAACTGCTTGTTTGGAGTGTCGCTTGCGACCATTGTACCTGACTAGTAAATATTGCAACTACAACGGAATGGCTGAATAAAAGTACCAACAACTGCTGGGTTTTGGGTTTATCTCATGCCATCTGTATTTGATTAGTAATTGTTGCAACTACAACGGAATGGTTACTAAAATTGCCCACTGCTTACTTTATCAGAATGATTATCTATAATGCCTAGTAACTGCTGCAACGATAACTGAATAAGTAAAACTGCCAACTGTGTGAGTCCCTCGGTTGACTTCCTCGTTTGGTCTCGAGGGGGAAACACCAGGATGGGTTTGTTTGGTGTTAGCTTCAGGTTGGATCCGGATAGGTCTATCTTACCCCTCTCTGATTGCCGCCAGTTGTATCGAGTCTCTATAGGTTGTTTAGTGCATGCTGCCGCTGCCGCTTCAGTCCACCATACCTATGTAGGCGAGGACCGCCGAATTCTAGCCTCGCTGCAGTGTCGCCTCAAGATCTTGGCTCCTTCTTTTCCTTTGCCCTTTGTCGGCACCTTTTGTTTGAGCAGGTTTTGAGATCGACGCCGTTAAGGTGGTTACCCTTCCGGCTTGGCCCGGTGGTTATGGACGCCATTGGTTATTCTTCAGGGCTCTTAGCCCCATTTGCATCTTGTCCGTAGCTGGACGCTATATCGTTCTCAAGGTGATTTGGATCTTTGTACTTATATCTGTATTCTTGACTCATTGAGTCACTGCTATATATATATCTGTTCTGTGGGTCCCGTCGAGGTCTGTTGTGTAATGTTATTACTTCGTTTTCCACCCGCACGAAAGTGCCTGGTGGGCACCTTTGAATCGTTTCTATGCGGGTTTGGCAGGTTTTCGCTAAAACTTGCATAGGTCCGATTCTGAGGGTGTTACACCGAACTCCGTCTCCGCTTCGTTTCCGTGTCGAAACCTTCCTTATGTATTGAAACTTCATAATATATAACCTCCCCCGAGTTTCCCGAGGTCCTTGCATCGTGTTATGGTCGTGTTTTCGTTTCGATATGTTTCTATCAGGAAATCTTCTCAAGTTTAGAGCACCATGGCCTCCGCCGATGACAAAGGAAAGAAGCCCGAGGAAGAAGAACCTCAAGTCCCCAAGGAGGAGGAGACTTCGGGAGTATATGAAGGGGACATGGAGGAGGACAAGCAACCGGACACTCGCGCTACCGTCACAAGCATTGGTTTGGTGGCGCGACCTACCAAGATTAAGAGGACAGCACGGATGTCTACAGGAGGGAAACCTCCACGTCTCTTCTACAATTGACAGCCATCTCCTCCACGTAACAGGAGACCCTTCCATACACTTATAAATGAATATCAATATCAACATGTTCCCAAAGGGAATTTACCTGCGGTTTGGGATATGCGTCGTTCTAACAATGCAGCGAAGGATCATGCTAGGGATGAAGAGTGGGGAAAGAACAACAAGAACTGGGATTCTCAGACTTACATGATCATGAACCGTATAGAGCAAAACTCGGAGCTGATCCGTACTCTCACTTTTGAGTTCGAGGAGTTGAGGAAACTTATTGAAGAACTTATCAAGAGAACACCACCACCACCAAAGGAGTAATTTGTCATCCCCTTGGCTTGTTTCAAGCTTGGGGGAATGCCGCGGTATCACCACCATTATCTTTCATATTTTACCTTTCTAGTGGATTCATATCTGTGGTAGAGAAGTTATCTTATAGTTTGGTTTGCATGTGGAAGTTTCTCTCCTTTAGTTGATTATCTATGTATCCCTTGGTGTGAGTGCTTTTATTGACTATTAATGAGAAGTCTCATCTTTTACTTTTTGCACTTATTATTTTTAGTTTGCAATCTCTATTATATGATGGATCTTGTTGATTAGTATTGGCACCACTTTGGGATCATCAAGTGGATCTAAATTGGTTTTGGCAAACCAAGTTCTGGTCAGTGGCATTAATTTGAAAGAAAAAGAAAGAAAGAAAAAAGCTTACATGTATTTGGTATCATTTGTTTTCTTTCTTGTTGGCTCATAAGCTTAGTATTATTTATTTAAGACTAGTAAAGTGCCCGTGCGTTGCAACGGGTCAAAATTTATAAGTTAACGCACTGGTCCAAATTTATAAGTTGGCAGTGACATACCAAATTTTCCCTTAAAAATAGATTGGCTACATCCGGTATTTCTTCCTTAGATGTGCACTAAACGTCTATACAACAATCTTGTAAAAAGATAATTAGAAAGTTGCCACTTATTTTGCAATATTACCGCTTGTGTTGGGATCGAATAAAGCATTCAGGTGATGTCCAAACAGATGAGGATACAAAGAGGGAATGTTAAATAATGGTGTGGAACAAAATATGATGCATGGATAGTGGAAAGTGTTTTTGTTCTCTAGCACAAGCGCTCTCTTTATTTTAAAAAATTAAAAATCATATTTTACAGATTTTAAAGATATATCAAAATAATCCTGAACATAATAAATATGTATCCCACAAGCATGTAAAATCGTGGCATGATTTTTTATATATTTTTGGCCTACACACAAATGAAAAATCTAATAAGATTTGGGATTTTGAAATGATACTTACACAGATCTACATCTTTTGTCATTTTTGTAAAGCTCAGAATACAAAGTATTTGAAATTGATTTTTTGCACATATGTGAAATATATCATGATCTACATCCGAAATTAATTTAAAATATTTTTTAAAACTCACAAATATGGTTTTATTTTTTTAAAATAACAAGAGTAATGAAGCTGTGGAGCCAAAGATCTCTAGTTGCATGGATAGGAACTCAGTTCATACATATTATATGTTACAAAAATACAAATATACCTTGGCATCCTCAAAATATTGGTCCATGGACTCCTGTCGCCACACTTCTGCCTCTAAAAAGGACAAATTGTGAAGTTTCAAATAGTGCGCTTGGGCCACTATCAAAATATAGGAAACATGACCGTGCGTTGCAGCGGGCTCTTAATTCTTTCTTTCCTCGTCAGACAAAGTTCACAAGTGTACCCGACATAGAATTAATACATGATCGTAAGTGCCACATGTTACCATGAAATAATAAAGTGAGTATCAAAATGAATTTTACATGATAGAAACAAATATATATGGAGGATTTGTATCAACATGAAGTGTACAATATAATTAACCCAAATGTTTTCTCGCAATATTTTTCTATCTGCCTCACTTTCTCTATGCAACGAGATGTCATCTTAATTCCTCCCTGTATGCTCATCACCATTGTGATTATATTCATCGATGTTGTGTTGTTGCTTCATTTCGAGGTCAAACCAAAGACATCCCTGTTATACATAGGACATACCTTTCCTTCCTTGGTCATCCAAAAAACGTTTTGATGGAATGGCATGAACATCATGCTCAGTGTAAAAATATGTTTATGTCGAGCTTTCATGTTGTCCAGATTTAATATCAATATCCACAAGTGTTTGCAGAATAATACAATTTACCTCAAAAAATAAAAAAATATTATTTTAGTAAAAAATTGCTTTCTAAGGAAAGTTATTGTCTTTCATGAGATGTGCAAGACTTATGTGTATAACAAAACAAATCATAGAATACCATTGGTCAGTAAAAAAATGATCCTCAAAAGAAAACCAGATGAGCAAAACATAGGAACCTCACCTTCATTAAGGATGTGTAAAAGTATTAGCACACAGAAGAGTACCACGTGGTCATGCAATGGAGAAAACCAGATGAAGTACATTCCTTAAAGAATTGGATAATTAGTAAATCATTGATGCTTTGCACATTTGTCTGTTTATTTGTTGATCACCACTGACTAAATTAACTTGAATGCAAGAACTCATTGCTATAAGACAAAAAAAAATTACTCGTTCTCTAAAAACATCCCAACTCTCCATACCAGATAAGAGGAAAACAAGCCAAGTTCCGAGGAACCATGTTGATAAACTCATTTTGTTTCAGGGGCTGGCCATTCTAGCTATCTGGGCGTGCGTACTCTATCCGTACCTCGTTCAGGTCCACCCTCAACATCATGCTGAAACACCAAAACCGATTGTCAGTTTCTCAACGATCTCAGCGAATGCCACTCCATCAATGCTACAGAGTTGCAGCTAGGCTAGAAGGTCAATGTGGAAATGAGAGTGAAGCCGGTAACCTCTCTAAGGTGTCTTGGATACCATTGGTCCTTCTCCGTCTATTACAGTACGTCGCACTCCACCACATCGGGTGCATGTCTCCCCTGGTCACCACTACCGAGAAGGATGTAAAAGCTGACCCATCAGGAATGTTGAGTTCATGTTGGTAAGTATATGTGTATACATATGTCATCCACTATTCAGAGCGAAAATAAAATTGGTCAGTCAGCCAACCTTCATCAGATCCTTGCTCATCTCAGGGTACCTCTGCAATGGTTTCAAGTTGTCGTTGTTGCAGTTGTCAGTTGCCGTACTTCAAGTAGTCTAAGCCCTGCAATAAATACCCAGCGATTCCGATGGAGTTCAGAAAATGCACCGAAAGAAAAAGGGGACAATATGATCCAAGCCGAGCCTTTGCACAATCCATTCATAAAAACAGTATCTTGAACCATATACCGAGACGAGACTCATATTCCCCAACAGATAAAATCCCCAGTCACAACCATAATTGAGAAGACAATTTTTCATTGAACATTGATGGTATGCAGTATTTTGCATAAGTCGGACCAGACATGGAATAAAATCACTCTGTCCAAGGTCATATGTAACCTCATGCAATATCAATCCCAAGATCAAGGGTGCCAACACTTGTGCACATGCCAGGGTAATTCCGAGGAATGACTTGAATAGTTTGACATCATAAGCATGTAGCTCACCCAATCCAAGAAGAAACCTACAACACAACAAAAGTGTTTAGGTTAGATTTTCTTTTCGTTGCTATATCTAAAGAAAGTTCATAAAGAACTTCTACTAAACAGATCAATTTTTAGAAATAAAACATATTACCAACAGTACAACATTAGATCTACACCTGCTATGTTCCACAAAAATAAGCAATATACATTTCCCCATGGCCTATAGGAAGGGTAGCCTTCAGTTCTTTCATTGAAAAGATAAGAAATAAAAATCATAACACTTATGAGTATAATTAGTTGACTACGAAGATACTTGATGGAAGTGAAGCATGGTAAAGGAGCAGGTATAGCTATTAACATAATCTACCTAAAGTTTAATAAAATGGAAGTAGTATCTCATAATGCCATTTCATCAGATGCAACAAACCATGTCTCTCAATTTTTTTATCCTGGCAACCATAAAGTTGGTACAGAGCACCGACATCAGTAATCTGCACTAAAAAGAACAACTATTAGTACAAGAAAAATAATCAACAACACTGATAGTATGTAACACATTTAATTACCTGGTAAAAAAAGAATTAAACTTCTTTTGTGGGAACTGGAACCATACTATGATGGTTTGGTCTCTAAATGATCCAATCAAGACGTACATGTACATATGACTGTTCCTAGCTAGTATTTGACATTTTTAGGTCGGTACAGAATTTTATTCCATTGAAAATTTTCCCATACCTTGTTAGGCAACTTTCTTAATTGCATTTATTTATAGTACCTGGAGAAATAGATTGCTTACTTGCATCAATTTGAGGGCATGTAAGAACTAAAATGGAAAAGGTTGACCTCACAATATGAACATATAAACAATAATACATCTATGTGGCAGCAAAACAATTAAATGCACTTGTAATTATAGATATAACCATTGATTGTAGAAATTACAATCAACTGAGTCGGGAAGATGATATACTGAAGCTGTGCGTTGTTTCAATGGAGTTGAACATGTGTGTTCCATATAAGCATTCAACTGAACATAGGAGGTAGGGAAAAAAAGCAGCAGTACATATCATGTTCATTACCATGTCATGATGATCACCTTTGAGTTTGATGGCCTCTAGCCATGCTCCTGGAAAGCTAATGCCGGCCTCATCAGCGACCACCAGCCATCTTCCCAGCTCCTGCTGCTATGTAGAGTTCAATGGGAGGTAGGTGTGATTCGGCATAAGTAGATCAGCATGGGCAACTCCATGTAGGTCTCACGGAGAATTTGGATAGTGCACCATCGCGCCAACAACACGGTACCTCAGCCATTAGAAAAGAAATTCTATTGAGAATTTTATTTCATCACTTATAGCACATAAGAAGGCAATGCAAAAATAGAAGGCTAGAAAATGACATGTGAAGACTACAATACTTTCTTGGTATTCCGAACTTTAAGAATACAGAGATATGAAAAATGTAATTTCTTTATTATAGCACAACACAAGAAGGCAATAAAAAAAGGGTAGAAAATGACATCTGAAGACTACAATACTTGAACCAATACTTTCTTGGTATTCCAACCTTTAAGACTACAAAGTTATGAAAAATGTAATTTCTTTATTTTATTTCATCACTTATTGGACATCAGAAGAAGGCAATAAAAATTAGAAGGATAGAAAATGACATTTAAAGACTACACTACTTGAACCAATACTTTCTCGGTATTCCAAACTTTTAGACTACAGAGCTATGAAAAATGTAATTTATTTATAATGAGCATTTGTATCTAAGGTTGGATCGACCAAATTGGGGCATATAAAATTTGCATCGAGCTTGACCCAAAGTCCGTGCTGCTTAACTGCCAGTACATAGTAAGTACATAGTACTGTAATAACTAAGAAACAGATACTTCCCATCTTCAAATGGATTCCCAACTTGGGTGTATAGCGGAATCAATCAAACTTGAAACAATTTAACAAACTAGAAAAGGTAATATGATGGATGTTCCTCACCTTCATGGATCTGAATGCATCGGACTCCCTCGATCTAAAATAACTCAGACTGTAACGGAGCAGAGGGAGTCGAGGCTCTCGCGTAGGAGTAATAATGGAGATAAAGTGCAGATCCTCGACCCTTGTCACCCAAGACGAAGAATGACAGACTCGTGGACCGAAACTGACTAAAGTGCGGCCGATGTGGACATCGGGGACGCCCGTACAGGTAAAGATTCGATCCCGATGCTTAGAGCATCTCCACTCGCCTATTTAGGAGGCCGATCCGAACGTCGAAATTACGTTCGGACACAAAAAATTGGCCCAGTCGCAGTCGCGTAATCAGGGATCTGTTTTCGGCCGGATTTGGGCTAACTTTGGTCCGGACTATCCAAGCCGAACCCAGAATCCCGGGTATGCCCTGGGGACGCCGAACGACGAGAATTCGGCGAGTGGACCAGCCTGTCAGCGATAGAAGCCGAGTCGCCGTCATCCTTCCCGCCGTTTTCCTTTTCCCGCCCTCGCCGCTACACCCCTCTCGTCATTCTTTCGGCCTATAAAAGCCGTACATCTCGCCGTCTCTCTTCACAGCCCCTCACACCACCACAACTCCGGCGAACTTCAGACGTTCGCACCTTTCTTCCTCCCCAACTCCGCCGAGAAGCCATGGCCGGCCGACGCACGTTGTCGTCGTGGGAAGCCCATCGCTCATGAGGCGTGCTATACGCTCGCCGGACACTCGCCTCCCCTAGGCTGAAACTCGCGCCGGAATCCCGTTCGCCGTGCCGGACGGCAGGACTCGCCGGAGATCCAGGCGCTATCGCCGCCATGGAAGACCCAGAACTCGCGGAGAGATCAGGCCGCTATCGCCCATGCAAAGCTCGGCACTCGCCGAGGATCGGACAACCGCTTTCGAGGCACTTTTCACCGCGGCAGCGCCGAGGAACTCGCCCGACACGACGGACCGCCGCTGCCGCCGCGTAACAATATGGCTTACCGCCGCCGCTGGTGGAGCGTTCCCGGGCGGACTCGTCGGAGTCATGGCGCACATCGAGGCCGGCAACAACCCCCACCTCGGCCTGTAGTTGTGGCGTCCGGCGACGACTACGGCGGCGTCCTTTCCTAGTTAAAATCGATGTACTATGTGCCCCCTCGCCTACTTTAATGAAATTCCGCCTATATTTGCCTATATTTCGCAGAGTTTAAGTAAATTTAGCCGAACTTGGAAACGCGGCCTGGGTACGCAAGTAGGCGACTGAGCGTACCCAGGCCGAAAACGCGATTCGTTCGGCCGAAAATCGGTCCGGTTTTCGATCTGGGTACGTCCAACTAGTGGAGATGCTCTTAGAAGAGGATGACATGCCCGAGGCTGAATACAAGATCGAGTCAGGCCAGAGCCACCTCGAGGGTCGTCAGTTACGACCAAAGCGGCCACATCCCTGGTGGTGGGTATGGGAAGTGGATTGGAGACGACCGCCTCTTCGTAGGTGTTGAAGGTCGACGCCTCACTGGGCAGTGGCCGTTCTTACTCACTATCTCCTTTTGGGATTTCGGTTATTTTTGTTATTTTTTGTTATTTTTGTTCTATGTTTTTGCTACAATAGCACAAAGTATTTGCTACGACATTTTCAACTAATAACAAAGTCTGTTTTGCTATGGCAGGCACAGACGATTTCCCGGCGAGGTCGTTCTTTTTGCTACATTAGCACTTTTTTTGCTTCCACCGTTTTGTGTTTTGCTACAATAGCATAAAATTTTTGCTACACGGTCTCCGGCGAGGTCGGGTTTGCTACATTATCACAACTTTTTTGCTGCACGGTTGCCGGCGATATCTCCGGCGAGATCCAGTCTATCTTTCTATTTTCTGGGTCAAACCTTTTTTGCTACGTTGTAGCAAAAGCGGGACTATTTGTAGCAAAAACGAGTATATCTGTAGCAAAAGCGGGATTTTGAACAAAAAAAGGACACGTGGTTGGCTGGGGACCCGGGGGATAAAAACACAAATCCCCCGAAGGACGCGTAGTACTGCCCCAAGGGAAATGATCGAGGGGGAAGGATGTTTGACAAAGGGCCGTGACAGAACACGGTTTTCCTTTTAGGTAGTAGAGATAGAGAGATTTTTAAACTCGTAAATCTGATTTTAATTTTTTAAAATAACAAGACTAGTGAAGCTGTGGAGCCAAAGATATCTAGTCGCATGAATAGGAACTCAGTTCATACATATTATAGGTTACACAAATACAAATATACCTTGGCATCCTCAAAAGATTGGTCCATGGATTACTGTCGCCACACTTTTGCCTCTAAAAAGGACAAATTGTCAAGTTTCAAATAATGCACTTGGGCCACTATCTAAATAATTCAGCTAAAATGATACTCCCTCCGTCCCGTTTAATTTACAAGGGTGTGTATTCAAAGTTCAAATTACAAACAAATCTGTATAGATTCAAATCATACCAAAATCAGCATAGATTAAAAATCCTGACTTTCGACCGTATGCACGTGGACGCGCTCGCGCCGCACACCATCTGCGTTACATCGCTGCCCTCGATCTGCAACCTGCTCGTGTGGCTGGACGCGCTCATGATCTGTTGCGGAGGAGCTCCACCGCTCCCCCAGTGGCGTGGGTTGCTTGCTCCTTATCCGCGTACAATAGCCGTTGCTGCTCTCTGCTCGGCCGACTCCTCCTCCCCGGATCTCCTTAGCTCGGTAGCCGGCCGCCGCTGCCGCTGTCGCAGCTGAGTCACGCTCTTCATCTCTCCAGCAGCTCATCTGTCCTGCCACTGGCTAGTAAAGTTTATGCTCCGCCACCGCCTGCACAACTGCATCTTTTAGAAAAAATTCAGTTAAAGTTTAGTTGCAGTTCCATTATTCAGTAAAAAAAATGTGAAACCAGGGTAAGCATGAAAGTAGATGCAAAACATATGTGAATCATTTCTCACCGAATATTTAGTAGAAGGTCTACAACTCTCTACAAAACTGACACATGTATGAAAATAACGAGTTACTTGAGTAGTAGCAAATTTAGCTGACTCTACCTCTGAATACTTAAATCATAAATGGAATGATAATTACATGCTTCAATCATTTATGAAGTTGGTTCATCTCATGAGATATATGGCACTTCAGAGAATATATTGTACCCTGCACCACATTTTGTACAACGGGGATAAAGTCATCACTAACAAATAAATGTCATTCACTTCAGAAATCAAGTAAAATGACAGGAGCCTTGTATTTACACAGCCAGTAATTGTTGTTAATTTACCAAAAGTGGACAAGTCTTCTACTTTCTACAAGCCTATCCCTCCGCTTAAGCAAGCACTGCAATTTTCTGTTGAATAGGTGTTACTTTACTTCATTTATAGACGAACAATTAGAATTTACACAGGATGTTGAAGCTCGGATAGTCTTTGTGTTAAATATAAAAGTAAAGGCAGTCAAATACTACCAACTATAAGTGAATGTGGTAAGGTGTTTTCTTTTTCTGAAAGTGTCATATAAGTGTTGAATATCCGCCACACAGTGTCAACATCTTGTCTTCCTTCAGAAGATGGGATGGAAGGACTTACAGGCTGCGATGTGGGATTTGAGCTTTGGGATGTTCGGGTGGGAGCTCCTGCATCTTTATCACCTTAGGTCCATTGCGAGAAGATCCTCATATGGGCTGGTCGACCTCCTCCATGACATCAACAGAATCGAGGAAAAGCATGAAGGAATTTCCAATGCTTCTTATTTTTCAAGTTGGGTGAGCTGAAATCCTGACTTATAACATGAAGGTGCAACTGCCGCATGGATGGAACCTGCAGAAACCAAGACAAGTAGGATTTGATCTTGGTCGTGCCATTATAAAATTTGAAGAAAAATAAATACTTCAACATTGTGTTAAGACGGTACCGAATGATATCCAAGTCTGAAAGTAAGAGACGCATCTTCCTCTAGGGATTTGTGTGCCCACTTCATCCCAACTGAATGCATACTTCACGGCAAAGATAAGAGCTCCTTCTTGACACATGCTAGAGAATAAGACCATCTGTCCTAGATATCAAATTTCGACAGTCATCTCAGAAGTCATGGAAAATGGAACACTAAGTGTTTATAAGCATGCAAGAGCAGAATATAAGATAGTTTCTGACGAAATAAGGCAAAAAATGTGCTAGTACTAACAGAGTGGCAAACTGGCAATCCAAGAAGCGAGAAAAGAATAGACACTAAATTCTTGATTATTTTATCTGCTTCATGATGCGATGAATTATACCTGAGCACATAAGATAGCGACAGTTATCATCTGTCCATCGTCGATCTAATTTTTCAAGAACTCACAACAAAGACCGTCAGCAAAAAACATGAATCTTAAAATCATTTAAATTAGTAACAGTAAACAGTTTAAGAAGATTTCATGAATAAACTATTTGAGTTGAAGCCCATGTCTTCAGGTTAAGCCACACCAAACATGAAACGGTCTGCAAACCTCGTGTCTCCACGTTAAGCCATGAGAAACAAAATAAGGTTCTCCTCGACATAACAAAGTTGTTCGGACTTTCTTCGTCTGTCACATTCTTCTTGCCTTAGTGTGCGGTATAATATTTATGTCTTCAGAGTGTATAATTGAAATCTTCAATATGTAGCATCTCAAATGTCAATGTTATGTAAGCTTGTCAGCAAAGTACTAATGCTAGAAGCCTCCAATTTGTTAGGCACCTGAATACATCTTTGCACAAAAATTACTCGAAACAAGATTTTTTTCAACTAAAAACAGGCACACTCTTTCTGTAGTTTCAACGCTATAGTCCACCAGAAAGTCAAGTGAACAGAAACACACAATATAAACATAAAACTCAAGCAACAAGACCTTAATTTGTGCACCCAACGTCTAACAACTTTACTGAATATGTGCATACTGCATACATGCATGTAGACTCCAAAATAGATTGTTATGGGAAAAATAGATTACACCATTTTTTGTTTACTCTGCCAAATGATTCTTCAGCCTCTCAAGTTTACGTTCTTGCTAGTCTGTACAAGGAAAAACATTTGGTAAAAGAGGCATTGCTCAAATTAAGATTTGATGAAAAATATAGATGGTCGCGTACTATATCCTAACACTTTGAGATGTCAATTAGATGCCTTTTTATTTGTTCGTAGTCAGACCAGACAATGCCTGATGGTCAATCATCTTCTCCATAGAGTCCAATCACGCTTGGCTGTTGTGGAAAGGATTCGTACCTGGTTGATGATGTGCTAAATACAAAATCACTAAAACCTCATTCCGCTCTTTATTCTAAAGAGAACCCAGAGATCAATTAGTACGGTTAATGTGATTATTTATATACCAGATCAAAGATAACCAAACAGCAGGGGATAGAACTTACAATTGCTAGTTCAATTTTTGGTTACCCGATGAATTGGAGTGGATGCCGATGGATTCAAATCAAATAAAGACCAAGCAAAGGAAGCAGGATTAGTATATTTGCAGGAATGGATGATGTGCATGCAGCCCCTTTTGCACTAAGACACACATACACAGGATTAGTACATTTTGACTTGAGATATGCGTAACCTCACGAGTAGTTTTGCATCGGTCCACTCATGTAGCTATTGGAGAACTTCGTGGGTTCTCCTCGGGCAGCCGACAACAAGGAGAGAAAATTAGGTCCCAGAGAACGTGCGTGCAATATTGTACCTTACCTGCATCTATGGACGACCTGGATGTTGACGTCGCCTCCCTCGGTGAATCAAGGAGAGGGGAGGATGTGGTGATGACCGCTGCCCCCCGAGTGGTGGTGGTCTCCAGTTTCGGTCGACAGCTGCAGCGGGGGATTTGGAATTAGAAACGAAAAATCTAGCAAGGAGAGAGGAGCTGAAAGGGAATGGGTTGGTTCGGAGCAGAACTAAACCTACCGATCATACTTCCATCAAGAAAAGTGGTGCACGAGGACGGATCTTGGATGGCGCTGACCATGACGGTGCCGGTGAGCGCGGTGCAGAGGAGATTGGGCGGCGGCGTGTCCCATCCGATCTGCCTCGCTATCACCGGATCAAGAACAACCGGATTGGCCGGGCGCGCTGGCAACCGGTGCAGCGAGTTGGGAGCAGGAGGTCACGCGGCGTGCGCGAGGTGTAGCCGAGGTTCCGCACGTGGTAGTGTTGGCCAGGGGCGGCAATTCTTGTGCGGTCGACCCCGGGAGGCAGCCACCGGAAAGAGGGAGAAGAGGGACGCGTCGATGAAGACTGGATTTGGATTGGCGGCGTAATCTGCGCGGCATGCGAGGATCACGGAGTAGTTGCAGGCCGTGTGGCTCCGGCCTTTCTTCAATGCGCAACGAAGGTGGACCGATGGGAGCGACGAAGGAGGAAGCGGACGACGTATCGGGAGAACACGTAATGCCAGATTCTTTTTAGATAGTACACATACAGATTCTTTTTTTTTGTCTTCAGTAAAGATTGCATGTTTGGATTTACTACTTGTATGTTTGCTTATTTCTTTCAACTCTCTTGCTTGTCATCCAGCCTTGCTAGCCAAAAACCTGTTTGAGAAGGCATACTTCTCATGTTTCCAAAAACCCTTTGAACCAAAAAAAAAATTGTCACTTGTGTCCACCATATCTACCTAATAGCTATTGCTATTCCTAGTAAATTCTCAAGCTTCATCTACCTTTCGAATTAAAAAGTATTTTTTTATGTGAAAACTAGTTAGTAAAGCTCTCACAAACTTGATGGCACACTTTATTTACTTGCCCCTAACAAACTTGAACCATTGTGAACATCGAAGGTGTATATGCTTGCATCTATATGTTGGAATTAGCAGAACCGTGTTGTCACGGGAAACGTTTTCAACATTGCACTTGTACTCTGTACATAGTTGATATTGTGCTCTTTTGTATATGAATGTCAACGGTGTGAAATAAAGAGGGAACTTGTAAGTCTATGGAGTTTGTACTCTGTGTTAGAGAAACGCCTGAGCCGCTAGCCTAAGCCATGCTTAATCATGGTGGAAACTTGCAGCATCACCATAGTGAGTCATCTATGAAGCATCCTCAATAAAAAGCTATATGCATAGTAAATAAAAGATTTGAGATGCTCATTGTCTGCTTGCCTTGTTATTTTGGTTATAGGAAAGCTCTTGTACCATGTGCAAGGGGTACCCTGTTGGCGGTTCTCAATGATATGCAAATACTTACAATGACAAGAACTTACCTGGACCCAAAGTTGAGTATGCATGAGGAGTGGCCCTCATATTCAAGGGACATGAGATTGCCAACTTATATTTCGTCAAGCATATACTCCATCTTTGTTCACTTCAACCTTAATCATCTCAAGATGCTTATTATAGGGGCAATGAGGGATCAAAGCTAGTAAGTATCATAATCTTTTGAAAGCTCTTTATGACTTGTAATACCTTCTACCCTCTATAAAGGGACCTTTCTCTAGTTACCACTTGAGTCAGTAAACCCACTTCCTCTCTATCTCCAAAGCTTTTGAGTTGTTGTGTTTCAAGCATTCATATGGTGATTTATTCAATCATGTTCTTTATCTTCCTTGTTTGCACAAAACTCTTATCTATTGAGTATTACTTTGAAAGGCTTCACTTGTGAAAAACCTTTTTGAGCTAAGAGTGCTCCTATTTTGAAACTTCTACAAAAAGCTTTTGTGAAACTGATTATCAGGTGTTCTTTGACCAAGAACAAGTTTGCCAATTCCAATTATGATTTATCTTTATGTATCTCTATTGTGACTGTTGTACTTGGTTGCAAGCTAAAGTTATATAATGGTGAGTTGCTTTCTTCTATGAGTTTTGCAAAGGTAAGTGTGATGCTTGTCGTGGGAATGACCACGGCAGATGCTGCAATCGGCAGCGAGTAGTAGAACGAGGGGCAAGGGCGGCCAGCCATCTGCGGTGCGAGATGAGGGCAAAGACATAGGGTTTTACCCAGGTTCGGCCCCCCGGAGGGTAAAGACCTACTCCTGCTAGATTGTATTATGGAGGTGTTTACAATGGGCGAACTCGGCGACTAGGCGGCGAGTTGCTTGGGTGTATGAGGGAACGTGTCTCTACTCACCCCATAGGGAGGTTTATATAAGCTCACCTCCCCTAGGGTTTACATATCTCAACCGATTCGGTTACAGCTTCGGTAATCATTTAACCTAGACCGACTGGGCCTATCTACTCGCCTGGGCCTTCAACTTCCGTCGCGATACCTGCTGGCTTTGATCCACTCGCCGTTGCAGGCCCACTGCCAGCCCTTGGGCCGGAACGCCCCCGAGTATACCCCAAGAGGCGTATCCCCATCGAGTCCCCGAGGCCGTCGTTGATTAGGCGTGAGTGGTCACCGGCACGGAGTATACGGCTTCAAGTTGGCATCCATCGAATCGCAAGGGCTCTCAGATAAAGGAAAAAATCCGGTAAACCGAGTCGCGTCCCGGGCGAGTCGAGCCAACGGGACGCGGTTTCGGCGAGTGACTTAACGAGCCGAGTGGCTAGAGTTGGACCGTCAGGCGTGGTCAAACTAGCCGTTAAGGTAACTCAACGGTAACTTCTGGCGTAATCATCGCGGTAACGGCCCCCTGACTTGGCGGGCAACTCCCACTATATAAGAGGAATGGTAGGCTATCGTAAAGCCAACCGCCCACCATTTTCTCCGAGTACGCACATCTTCCTTCCTTTGATTCCGCGATCCAATCGACCCGCAATCTTCCGACCTCCGAACAGATCCTCAGCCATGGCCCTTTCCACGAACCTTGGGTAGATCCAAATGCACCAGAGCCTGGCCTCCTTCGAGGAGGCCGGAATCCCACGGCCGTCATTGGCGATCCTCAGCGGAAACCACCCCAACCCGCGAGAGAGTTCGCTCGCTTCACTAGCCACCTCGAGGGGTTAGGGTTCCACATCCTTGTTCTTCCGCGCTTCGCTTACTACGAGATCCAGCCTCGGATCCGGGTCGCCATAGTATCGAGCAGCTCGCCATCTTCGTATGCTCATGAGTGCTACTTGGCTGCCGCCCTATTTTCCCATGTGGCAAGATCTCCATGGACGGATCAGCCGCCAGGAGGCGGCCCAATGCTAGCCGCGGGCGGCTTGACTTTCCAACTCAAATCCAAAGCCTCCTTCTTCGACCGATGCTGCCACCAAAGCAAAGTTTAATCGAAAAAGTCATGGTTCTACGTGACCGAGGCGACTCGAGAGGCTTAAGCGGTGATACCGATTTCGGCTAATCGCTCCGAGCCACGCCATCTCCAGTGTCAAGCTCCCCGACGACCAGCGGATGGTCGTCGACGAGATGCTCCGACCATCCGCGGGTCGAAGAAGAAGGCTCCAACGGTAAACTGTACAATTGTTGGCTTGGGCGACGGCTCGTTCCGCCTAACGCGACCATTACATGTACCAAGACACGGCCGGGAGACCCGAAAAGCCTGCCTCGCCGAGTGGAAGCCGGAGGACTACCTCTCAGCTGAAGAAGATCACCCAGCGACATACGCGACGCGCAGGCCGGGTGCCTCCACACCGCTAAGCGTCCGCCCGACGGTAATCCTTTATCTTGTTCGCATGGCAGTGCAGGCCGCGGTAACTCTAACTCTGTTCGTTTGACGCAGCTGTTCCAAGTGGTGGAAGGGTGGTTACCACCCGACGACGAGAGCCCCGAGCCATCCGCCCAGACACAAGCAGTCGCCACCCGCCAAGGGTAACGAGGACGACGAAGACGAGTCCGAAGAGGAGATTGCCCCATGGTCCGAAAGACCCGGGCAACGCTGGCCAAGATCGAGGTAGCAGAGCCTCGAGCGTCATGACGATGACGACGAACTCCAGAGACCACCTCGCGCCCGGCCACTCCTCGAAGAAGAAGAAGGACAAGGAGGCGAGGGCCCCCGAAGGAAGATGAAGCCAAGGTGGCTTCACCGCCACACTCAACGAGCAGCTCGATGCTCGAGCTGCCGGTGACGGCGCAGCCAGCGACAACCGCGCTAGATGCGCCCTCTGAAGCTCTGGCCTCAATGCCTCCGCCATTCGCCGCGGTTTCGGGCTAGGGAAGGCTCGGTCGTGGCGACTTCGCCGCAAGGAGGTCCCAGCGGTGGCCTCGCCGCAAGGAAGTTCCGCCGTGGCCCTAACTCACGAGGAGGTTTCCGCCAAGGCGCCCGGAGGCGCCAACCGCTACGCCAACATCAAAGAAGCCGTCGTATCACGGCCCCCGACGCCCGGAGCTGGGGCTTAGTCGCCGACAGGGCCTCGAATCGAAAACCGCCGCTTCGACAGGGCTGCGCTTCATTCCAGTCGCCAAGTGAGTGCATTCGGCATTCCTTATTTTCCTTTAGTACTTTGATTGTCTTTTATTGATTTGATTCAATGTGCAGGACCGGAGTGAAAAAGATGGGTCACCCGACCGTGGCCAAGGTATCCTCCGCCGCTGGCGAGGAAGACCCTTCCCGCAAGAGGAAAAGTGACGAGGTCGCCGCCTCAACGGAAGGCAGCAAGAAGGCCAAGGGCGACGACATCGTCGCCGTCTCTGATGACGCGGCGGCGGCGCCGGCTGGACCCGCAGTGGAGGCAACCGCGTCTACGAAGGAGGGCGTTTCCTTGCCCAGACCGGAGGAAGCGACTTCCTTTGGGGCGGCGCCTCGCTTACCTTCCCCGCTTTCGTGACCAAGGCGGACGGCGAGTGGGTCACACGACCCGAGCCGCCTCCAGGACCACCGACGCTGAAACCGACTAACGTCGCGGGCACACGCCGGCTGTTGCGTGCGCAGGACGCGACAAATTCACGGCATGCTTGGTGCGGCCATCCGGTACCTCAGGTCCCCGAGGATCAGGTCGGTGCTTAGCAGCGGTTGATTCTTATAATTACTTGTTTTGTACTTTCAAATCCAGTCCCCGAGTGCATATGCGCTAAATTTTAGCGGGTATGCACTGAGGAATTTTCGTGGTCGCCAGTCCCCGAGTGCGCACCCGCTAAATTTTAGCGGGTGGGCACTGAGGAATTTTCGTGATCGCCAGTCCCCGAGTGCGCACCCGCTAAATTTTAGCGGGTGGGCACTGAGGAATTTTCGTGATCGCTACCTCGAGCGCACCGCTAAATTTTAGCGGTGGGCACGAGGAATTTTCGTGATCGCTCCCTCGAGTGCCCACCCGCTAAATTTTAGCGTGTGGGCACTTAGAAATTTTCGTGATCGCCAGTCCCCGAGTGCGCACCCGCTAAATTTTAGCGGGTGGGCACTGATAAATTTTCATGTGTGCTGACTTTGAAGATGTCTGGTCTGCATTTGAGTCGGCAGAGCGATTGGTCTGCGGCAGCGTCGAGAAGGAACTGGCTCTCCAGAAGCAAACAAGGAGCTTCAGTTGTTGCTGCGCAGCGGAGGTGGCTCGCCAGAGCTTGTCCTCGCTGGAGAAATGGAGGCGCGGTCGCGTTAGGCACCGCCGAGCGTAAGATCGCCGACCGAGCGCGAATCGCGAGGCAAAGAAGAAGCAAGCTCGTTAACGGCGAGCGAAGGCCGCCATTGCGCCGCGGAGGATGACGAAGCGTCAAGCCCTCATTGTTGGGCTTCGTGACGATCATACATCGCTTCAAAGTTTCATCACGGACTCGCCCGCCCATTGCTTGGTGAGCGTCTTCCCGTTTTTGATTGTATTGTTTGTGGTTTCCATGGTACTCATACTTGTCTTCTTCGCAGGTCGTGTTATTGGCTGCCAAGAAGAAGCGAACTCTTGACGCGAGGGAGTGCGTAAGCATGCTCGCCGACTTCGGCGACGCTGTCGGCGACGCATCCGCGCCTACCTCCAAGAGAGATGTCGCCCACCGAGGTTATTTGTTACATTATTCGGTGACCTCGTTGAGGTGGGAGTACTTGGAGAAGGCGCCCATGGTCGAGAGTTCATGACGCGGTCGGCGCTTTCATGGAGCGCCGACGGCCTTGAGCCTTGACTCGCCCACTTCCCGAGGACTCGATCTCGATGTGACGAGTGGGTACCCTTCATCGACCGCGGTGGATCTGTCCGAGGTTCTCAGGCTGCAGGAACGTGCCGCCGCGTACTCGGAGCGCGTCTGGGCGATGGGCGACCTCCTTCCCTACCAGGAAACGGTCGTCGCACCGAACGACCCCGAGCCGCCGCATCGCGACTTCAAGGTTGAGCAGCCTTTCCGCTCGGCGATGGCGGGCGACGACGTATCCGTCAAACCCGTACACCGGTTCATCCAGAGGCGCCGGATCTCGGCGCCGTCGCCAAGCCGCAGTAGTGTAGTTTGCCTAGATGTGTTAGCAGCTTGCCGAGTAGGCATATTTTGTAATGTAAGACAATGCGATATGCGATTGAATGGAACGTTGTGTTCATTTTGCTATTTGTTTGCGTGTTTTTGGATTGATTTTGGGTGAGTCCCCGAGCGCGTCCGCCCTTTTGTGGGGTTCATCTTATATATGATGTTTTGTTGTTTATCATGTGTGTTGTTGGTTGAGTCGACTTCCGGGCTCGGAGAGCCCGCAAGGCGACTCCTTGAGTGCTCAGATTTACCGCTTTCCCACGCGAACGGGCCGGGTGGCCGAGTCCCCGAGCGTGGTACTTGGTAGTTCAAGGCGCGACTCGAGGTGGTTGAGACTGAGCGTTGGTGTGAGCGTCCCTGCCTGGCCCGTGGGTCATCGCGTGAAGTCCTAGGCATGCTCTCTTACTTGGCGCTTTTCCCGATCGAGACGAATCGGTATTCACCCCGAGCGTGGTACTTAGCCGCTCGAGTCGCTATGCCGAGGATGCGGAGGACCAGTGGTCGCTGGAAGCGAGGACAGTTGTCTTGGTTCAGAAACCAGTCGTGCTAGGCGACTTCGATGGGGCTCCGATTGGATTTTCGTGGGCGATGCAAGACCTGAAATGACAAGGTTTTACATCGCACTACTTAGCCGTGCGGTCGCTGTACCAAGGGTTGACTTCTGTATTTTAGCATGACGTTAATTACGAAAAGTGCGAGTGGCACAAGGCATGGAGAGTAGACGAATTTTGCGGTAACCGCTTTCTTTTATTCATAGCGACCGGAGAGTACATATGTGGGGTTCTAGGAATAGAACTTCCGGAGGAGATTTACATTCCATGGCCGCTGACGTCGAGTTCGCCGTCCCCGCGACGTCGACGAGGTAGTAGGCGTCGTTGCTTTAGCACGTAATAGCGAACGGGCCTTCCCACGGAGGAGAGCTTGTGCATGCCCTTCTTGTCTGGATGAGGCGTAGCACCGTGTCGCCTTCTGGAAGGTGCGGGTTTTCACCGTCGGCTGTGGTAGCGGCGGAGTCCTTGCCGATAGATGGCGGTGCGCGATCGGGCGAGGTCGCGTTTGCCGAGTTGATCGAGCCCGTCTTGGCGGGCCAGCCTTCTGCCTCCAGATAGTGGACGACCCGCGAAGTCGTGTTCGAGGTCGGGCATGACGCTTGCGCCAGAGACCATGAAGAAGGGAGTGAATCCCGTCGACCTGTTGACCGAGGTGCGGATTCCCCAGATGACGGAGGGGAGCTCGTCGACCCAGCATCCAGCGGTGCGCTCGAGTGGTACTTGGAGTCGCGGCTTCAGGCCGTGGAGGATGCTTTGGTTGGCTGCCCGCCTGGCCATTGATTCCGGTGTCGCGACGCGAGGTCGAGCCGATGTGGTGCTCTTCGCAAAATTCGCCATTGCTCCTTGGCGAAGTTTGTGCCGTTGTCCGTGATGATGCTGTTGGGGAACCCGTAGCGGTATATGAGCTCGCGTAGGAACTTAGTGGCGGTCTTCCCGTCGCATTTCCGGACTGGCTTGGCCTCTACCCACTTCGTGAATTTGTCGACGGCGACCAGCAGGTGGGTGTAACCAGAGGGGGCCTTCTTGAAGGGGCCTACCATGTCCATGCCCCACACGAATGGCCGGTGATGGGGATTGTTTTGAGCGCCGAGCTCGGACGCGGCGTCGATTGGCGTACGCCGGCATCCGCGCATCGCTGACGATGTCGACAGCGTCGGCAGCGGTGGGCCAATAGAAGCCGTGTCGCATGGCCTTGGCGACCGAGGAAGCGGCGGCGTGATGGCCGCGATACCGAGTGGATGTCGTGGAGGATTTTGCGTCCTTCACCGGTTGGCAACGTTGGAACACTCGGTGACGCTGCGCTTGTGTAGCTCGCCGATGATGGTGTAAGACTTGCATCGGCGAGCGATCATTCGAGCATTTGTTTACGCTGGCGGCAGGGTGCCGCCTGTGTAGGCGATGTAGGGCTTGGTCCAATCGTGCGCTCGGTGATGAGTGCGACCAAGGCTGCCTCGTTGGAGCGGGACTCGATGTCGATCTCCTTCGGGAGAGGCGATGGCGTGAAGATTGTGTCGAGGAACACGCTGGGCGGTGGTGCGAGTCGAGCCGACCCGATGCGAGAGAGGGCGTCGGCCTCCTCGCTTTTCTCCGTCGATCCACTCGGCGAGTAGCCGTGAAGTGGCCGCCACCTTGTCCACCTCTTGGCGATACGCCGCCATGGTGGGGAGACGGCGTCGCAGGTGGCAACTTGCCCGCAACGAGGTCGGAGTCTCCGTAGCATCGGCGATTGATGCTCATCTCCTTGCGGCGGCTCGCATGCCGTGGAGAGTAGGGCCTCGATTCAGCCATGTTGTTGGTGCAGGCGTGAATTCGAGGCGAGGATGTAGCGGAGCTTGTCGCCTTTGGTGAGGTCGGCACTATCCCGCCTCTGCGCCGTCCGCGTTCTTGGACCCGTCAAGTGGCGTGCTCCAAGAATGGAGGTACGGCGGCTTCTCGGCCGGGCTTCTTCGGTCGGCGAGGAAGTCTGCCAGTTTCGCGACTTAATCGCCCTTCGTGGCTCAGATTTAATGTTGTGGACGCCGATCTCGACGGCCCACTTGGCGACTCCGCCTGGCCTCGCGATTGCGGATGATATCTTGTAGTGGTGCCGAGGAGACGACCGTGATCGGGTGCTCACGGAAGTAGTGCGGCGCGCCTGAGCTCAAGACCGCGTATACCAGTTTTGGTATCGTGGGTATCGGCGCTACTCGGTGAGGACCTCGCTGATGTAGTACACCGCACCGGACCGGCGCCTTTCTTCCTCCGGTCGTTCGACGACCATTACAGGCCGACGACGCTCGGACGCCGTGACGTAAACCAGCATGGGCTCTTTGTCACCGGTGCGAGTAGTGGTGCGGCGAGTAGCACCTTTTTGAGGTCGCGAGCGTCCGCCTCCTTGTCCCAATCGAAGGTGGGGTTCTTCGCATCAGCGGTATAGGGCATCGCTTTTCGCCAAAGGGGATGAAACGATCGAGAGCCGCCATCGCCGCCAGCCGGACGCCGCGCAGCACTCGGGTTTGCCGAGCCAGGCGATCGTCGATCTTCGTTGGGTTTGCCTCGATCCTCGCTTGGAGACGACGTATCCCGATTGTCCGGTACACGAAGGTGCACTTGCTTGATTGAGCTTTATCTTGTACCTTCGCAGATTGGCGAAGGTCTCGCCAGGGTCGGCGAGTAGGTCGCCTTGGCGGCGGATTTCACGACCACGCCGTCGATGTAGACGTGGATGTTGCGCCAATTTGGCTCGCGAGGCATTCTTACATGCACCGCCGGTAGGTTGCTCCGGCGTTTGAGGCGAACGTCATGGCGGTGTAGCGAAGGCTACGAATGGCGTGATGAACGCCTTCTCCTCTTCCTCGACAGCCATTTTGATCTGGTTATACCCAGTAGGCGTCGAGGAAACATACCGACCAACCCGCGTGGAATCGATTATCCGATCGATCCGCTGGAGGACGAACTGCTCCTTTGGGCAGGCGCATTCAGTTTGTGTAGTCGATACACATTCTCCAGGTCCCGCTTCTTCTCGACCAAGACCGGGTTTGCCACCACTTGAGTATTTAATTGGCCGGATGAAGCCGGCGAGTAGACGCCGCACTTCCTCGGCGATTGCCCGACGGCGTTCTTCGTTGAAGGGCCAGAGCGATCGCTGACTGGTCACACTTTGGGGTCGGCGTTTAATTTGTGCTCAGCGAGCTCCCTAGGGACACCGGGCATGTCGAGGGTTTCCATGCGAAGATGTCCTGTTCTCACGGAGGAACTCGGCGAGCGCGCTTTTCCTATGCTGGCTCATGCCTGTCCCGATCGTCACCGTCTGGCCGAGTCGCTGGGACCAGCTCAGCGGCGAAAAGGCGTCGTAGCCTCAAAGGTTGAGGTGTTTGCGCCCCGAGTTTGGCTTCTTGAGTATCGTGGGGTCGTCGTTGTTAACCCCGCCGCGATTTGGCGAGCTCGTCGGCGTGATTAGTTTCGCCGCGATGACGGCGGCGAAGTTCGCCTTTGGCTCGTGATTCGCGCCATGTCGGGTCGCCGTTGATGGTGATGACTCCGCATGGCCCGGAGCTTCATCGCGCGTTATGCAGCGTGGGCGCCGCCATGAATTTGGCGAACGCCGCGCCTAGGACGCAGTGGTAAGAGGCTGTCGAATGGCACCAGCTCGAAGACGATCCGCTCGGTGCGGAAGTTCGCTGGAGTACCGGGTGACAGAAGCGTGACCTTGCCGATCGGGTACGCCTTCCGACCGGGACGATGCGTGGAACGTGGTGTGGTGGTCTCGATCATCGATCGCGGAGCCGCCGCTGAAGGTGTCGAGGTAGAGGATGTTGATGGAGCTGCCGCCGCCATCGTCTTGGGGAGCCAGAGTCGCCAACCTTGGGCTTGACCACCAAGGCGACTTCGCCCCGGTACTCGATGCGTGGCGAGTGGTCTTGCCGGCCGGTGATGGGCTGTTCCGACCGGTTGAGGAACCGGGGACGCCTGTTTGGGCCACCGCTGACGGCGACAGCGCTGGCGATGACCTTCTTCTCGCTTCGTGTTGAAGCTCGTGAAGGTATGGAGCGAGCCGCTACTTTGCGAATTTTCCGCCATTTGGCGGTCGTTGTCGGTGTCTTCCCGCTGCCGTGCCTTCTCGATCTCCCGAGGGTGTGGCGGTCGGCGGTGGTGTGCGTGGCGGCTTTCCTTCCCGCTGTGAAACGCATGGTTGGTTGAGGAGGGCCGGATCGAACCTTGGCTTGTTCTGTAGTTCCCGCCATCGTCGTTGCCCTCCGTCACGCGGTAGCTCTTGGGGTCGCGTTATGCGTGCCAGCGTTGGCGGCAAGTCGACTCGCCCGTCGTGCGGCGCTTGCGTGAGGCGAGTGCCGCCGTAGCGTAGGTCGGTTCGGCGGCCACCGTCGTTACCGCCCGCGGGCGTTGTTCTCCGGACTCGTCGTCGACGTCTTGGTTGGGATCCTCCTCGGCGTACCGTTTGGCGATCTCGAGGAGGTCGGGATGTTGTCGAGTGTGCGCGTGTCGCTGAGCTTGGCGACTAGAGGCTCAGAGCGCACGAGGTCTTGAAGCAATGGATCGCGGTGTCCGGGTGGATGCCGACCGCGTTGTACGAGCTCTTGCCACCGTTGGACCCGATGGTCGATTCGCTGGGTCCCCGGACGCATCGTTCTGGTCCTCGATGGTGGTGGCGCGGTGTAGGAGCACTCAAGTGCCCGACGTCTCGCATTTCCTCCTGTGAGTCGATACTGTCACGGGGAGCGTGTTGATCCATTGCCGCACGTCCCCTCCATCATCGGTGGGAGGTAACGGCGGCGGTAGGTCGTGTGACCCGCGATCCCCATTGCCATGAGGTATGTGTCGAGCCAGACCATGGGTCGCACGAGGAGTCGATTTTTCGATCTCCTTGGCGCCTTTGAATTTTGGTGGGTACTTTTCGCCTCGGATCATTGGTCCGAAGCACTTAGGCCCTAGTCGATTGGCGACCCCATAGGCTCGCCATCGCGCAGTATTTAGGTGTGCCGCAGTCGCCGGGCTGGCGGCGCGCCAGATTTTGGTTGTTGATGATGTGAGTGCGGGCGTCGATTGGTTCTCCGTTAGCGGCGACAAAGTTGGTCGCTGGCACAGGATCGTTGGAGAGTGCGCATTCGGGTCGGCGTTGGAGCTGCGGTGGCTCGTGGCGGCAATTGAGGTGTTTGCCACCGCTGACGACCGCTTGAGGCCGCCGCTTCGAGGAGCGAGTATACTCGCCTGCGAGTCGGCGCCGCTTGCTGTTCCACGGCCTTCGCGAGTAGGGCCCTGACGCATCGGATTTGTAAGGTGCCGTCGCCGGTGGCCGTGATGCTATCGGCCGCTCGCCGCCACGAGGTTGTCCATCGGGGTGGAGAACGGTGGAGGCGTTAGCGTCTCGCCCCGTGAGGAGACGACTATCCGCTGGTCCTCGAGGTGCGGTTGGGGTGGTGGGGCACCCATCGCCGATCCTAGCGCGGGCGGTTGCTTCCTCCGTGGCGCGTTCTCGCAGATCGCGGCCGCTATGCGCGCCGGGTCGTTGCTGCCGGTTCGTGGCGCCCTGAACGGTGGGGTTCAGCGTGACCGATCCGCCGCTGTGGTAGCGTGATGCTCGGCTGTCACCTGCCGAGGCGAATTTTCGCCGCTCGCTCTTTATGCATCGCCTCCGCCAACTTCAAAGGAGTTCTCGACCTCCGTCGCCGTGGCGTTAGGAGGGATCGGGAGAAAGGGTCCTCCGGATCGGCCGGTGGCTATGTAGGTCGCGACATGGCGATGGCTCCATCGTGGAGGTCGGCGGAATTTTTCCGACCCGAGTCGAATTCAAGATCCCGAGGATGGAGGGTCTCGAAATCTCCAGCTGGAGACTGGATTTACGGAGCCCGCGGATGAGGCCACGGTGATGGATCCGGCGAGTGACGCCGGTCGCCAGTCGGCGTCGCCGGTGAGGGCCGCGTCTTCGCGGCCGCCGAGTTCTCGCCACGTTGTGGGCCGAGTTGTACGGAGGCGAGGCGGTGGATCGCGGATCTGGCTCTCAGAGCCGATCGCGTGGTGGAGACTCGCGGATGCGAGCCGAGTCCTCCGAGGCGGCGACGCCGACGAAGAGGCTGATCGCCGACCGGCAGGATCACGCCAGGTGACGGGTCGCGCGCCGGACGTAGCCGCTCGGCAAGATCCGGAGCATCTCGCCGATCGCTATCATGCGGCCGGTGGCGCAGGCCTCGCTGATGGGCGATTGATCTCGCCAGTAACACCGCCGCCAGACCGCCAGCCCCACGGGCGCCACCGCCGGGAATGACCACAGATGCCGCAATCGGCGAGTAGTAGAACGAGGGGCAAGGGCGGCCAGCCATCTGCGGTCGAGATGAGGGCAAAGACACAGGTTTTACCCAGGTTCGGCCCCCCGGAGGGTAAAGACCTACTCCTGCTAGATTGTATTATGGAGGTGTTTACAATGGGCGAACTCGGCGACTAGGCGGCGAGTTGCTTGGGTGTATGAGGGAACGTGTCTCTACTCACCCCATAGGGAGATTTATATAAGCTCACCTCCCCTAGGGTTTACATATCTCAACCGATTTGGTTACAACTTCGGTAATCATTTAACCTAGTCCGACTGGGCCTATCTGCTCGCCTAGGCCTTCAACTTCCAGTCGCCTGATACCTCGCTGGGCTTTGATCCACTCGCCGTTATGCAGGCCCACTCGCCAGCCCTTGGGCCAGTCGGAAACGTCCCGCTGAGTATACCCCAGTAGGCGTATCCCCATCAATGCTTCTTGTTCGTATTCTTTTTATCGACACTTCACTCCATAAACCATTGGACATGTTTACTGAGCTCGGTATTCGCTTGGGGACAAGCGAAGTCTAAGCTTGGGGGAGTTGATACGCCCAATTTGCATCACCATTCTATATCATAATTTACATCTATTCATTGATATTTGTCTTACTATGAGGTATTACTTATGGCTTTTCATCTGTTTATGCATGTTGGATGATTCCTGGAGGATGGACTGCCGGAGTCTGGATTCTGATGGAAAAGACGGTGTTTCGGTGCAATTTCGCGAAGATCAGAAAAATACCAGAAAAATATGGAAACATATTATTTTACCGAAAGACGAAGGAAGCCAGAAGGAGGAGCAAAGGGGGGCCTCAGGGGCCCACACCTCCCTAGGCGCGGGCCCACCTGACCACACCCCTAGGGTGGGTTTGGCCCACCTGTCCGGCCTCCGACTCCGCCCCTTCGCCTATATCTTCCCTACGAAACCCTAACACCAGGGGAGCTACCACAGATAGACTTTCGCCGCCTCTAGGAGGCGGAAAACACCGAGAGAGAAAGATCCCTCCGGCAGACAGATTTCTATCGGGGGAATTCCTTCCCGAAGAGGGGAGACCGTCGCCATCAACACCATCATCAAGCTAGGCTTCATCGGGATCATCCACACCATCATCTCCACCAGCACCATCAACACCACTCTGTCCCGCTGTAACAATTGTGTTGGATATTGCTTTAGTTCGTTAGGGTAAACTTTCCTGGTGTTGATTACTATTGTAGTTGATGCTTGTGAGTGGAACCGTTGGATTATTGTTTATGTTCAGATTGTTATCCATTATCATAGCATCTTTGCTCTTGATCCATATGATGTCTTGTGAGTAGTTCGTTTAGTTCTTGAGGACATGGGAGAAGTCATGTTGTTAGTAGTGAATCTGTGATGAGTTATTATTCAATGGTTTAGTATTTAAGTTGTGGTGCTATTCTTCTAGTGGTGTCATGTGAACGTCGACTACATGACACTTCACTATTTATGGGCCTAGGGTCATGCATTGTGTATTTGGCTACTAATTGTGGGGTTGCCAGAGTGACAGAAACCTGAACCCCCATTAGGACACCTTTGCATAAGGGAGTGTAGGATCTCAGAGTTTAAGGCTGTGGTTAAATTTATATCTTAATTAGTTTCCTGTAGTTCCGGATGTTTGTAGGGGGTTTAATCACAATTATGTATTAGTCCTAGGAAGGGCGGTATGTTAGCACAGGTTCACCCACACAACACTTACAAACACCAAAGAAGAGTACTCAACTATTTGAAGTGAAAGCACTTAACAGAATTCCCATGTCCTCGAGAACGTTTGGTCCTTATAAGTATTTTCACCGGCTTGTCCTTTGCTAAGAAAGGATTGGGCCACTTGCTCCATTTTTTTGTTACTTCTGTTATTTGCTCTTTGCTTTGTTGCTCTATCAGAAAACCACTAAAAATCGTTTGCTAAGTAATCACAGGGATTTCCTGCTCCATACCACTGTTCAGCACCTTCTGCTCCTCGTTGGGATCGACACTCCTATTTATCGCAAGTAATACGATACACCCCCTACACTTGTGGGTCATCAATGATTATCGTTATGTACTTACCTTCACGGATGACTTGAGTAGATATGGGTATATCTATTTCATGAAACATAAGTCCGAAACTTTCGAGAAGTTTAAGGAATTTCAAAGTGAGGTAGAGAATGAACGTAACAAGAAGATTAAATTTCTATGATCTGATCGTGGAGGTGAATATCTAAGTTACGAGTTTGGCGAGCATTTGAAGAAATGCGGAATACTTTCACAATTGACACCGTCGGGAACACCACAACGTAATGGTGTGTCCGAACGTCGTAATTGAACTCTCTTAGATATGGTTCGTTTTATGATGTCACTTACAGATTTACCGCTATCGCTTTTGGGGTTATGCATTAGAAACAACCGCATTCACTTTAAATAGGGCACCATCTAAATCCGTTGAAATGACACCGTATGAATTATGGTTTGGGAAGAAACCTAAATTGTCCTTAAAGTTTGGGGATGCGCTTATGTGAAGAAGTTACAGCGACAAGCTTGAACCCAAAGCGGAAAAATGCGTCTTCATAGGATCAAGAAAACTATTGGGTATACCTTCTATCATAGATCCGAGGGAAAAATCTTCGCTGTTAAGAATGGATCCTTTCTAGAGAAGGAGTTTCTCTCGAAAGAAGTGACCGGAAGGAAAGTAGAACTCGACGAGGTTGTTGAACCTTCTCTGACTTGAGAGTAGCGCAACACCGAAGTAGTTCCTATGGCGCCTACAACAACAAGAGAGGAAGCTAATGATGTTGATCATGAAACTGGTTGAAGTTACTACGAACCTCATGGTCAACAAGAACTCGTACCACTCCTGATTGGTAAGATCCCATTATGAGTGTCATGTTGGTGGACAACACCGACGACCCTGCGACATATGAGGAAGCGATGATGAGCCCAGATTCCAATAAATGGCAAGAATCCATGTAATCCGAGATTGGATCCATGTACGAAAACCAAGTATGTACTTTGGTGGACTTACCGGATGGCCGGAAGGCTGTCGAGAATAAATGGATTTTCAAGAAGAAAACAAATGATGATGGTAATGTTACTATCTATAAAGCTTGACTTGTCGCAAAAGGGTTTCGAAAAATTCAAGGAGTTGACTATGATGAGACTTTCTCATTGGTAGCGAAGCTAAAGTCTGTGAGGATTTTGTTAGCAATCGCTGCATATTATGATTATGGGATATGGCAGATGGATGTCAAAACGGCGTTCATCAATGGAGACATTGATGAAGAGTTGTATATGGTACAACCCAAAGGTTTTGTCGATCCAAAATATGCTAACAAGGTATGCAAACTTCAACGGTCTATTTATGGATTAAAGCAAGCATCCCGAAGTTGGAATCGACGTTTTGATAAGGTAATCAAAAGCTTTGGTTTTATACAAACTTATGGAGAAGCTTGTATTTACAAGAAAGTGAGTGGGAGCTCTGTAGCATTCTTAATACTATATGTAAATGATATATTGTTGATTGGGAATGATGTAGACCTTCTTAATAGTGTCAAGGATTATTTGAATAATAGTTTTTCAATGAAATATCTTGGCGAAGCAGCTTACATATTAGGCATAAAGATTTATAGAGATAGATCAAGACGCCTAATATCATTGTCACAGAGTACATATTTGGACAAAGTTCTAAAGAGGTTTGGAATGGAAGATAGCAAGAAAGGGTTCTTGCCCATGTTGCCCAATACGACCTTGAGTAAAAATCAAAGTCCTGCTACGGCAGAAGATAGAGAAAAGATGAGTAAGACTCCCTATGCCTCAGCCATAGGATCTCTTATGTATGTCATGCTATGTACTAGACCCGACATTGCATATGGTGTTAGTTTGACTAGGAGATATCAAAGTGATCCAGGAGTGGATCATTGGACAGCGGTCAAAAACATCCCTTAAGTACTTGAGAAGAACTAAGGATATGGTTCTTTCTTATGGATGTTATGAACAACTCGTTGTTAATGGTTACACTAATGCTAGTTGGAACACCGATCCGGATGATTCTAATTCTCAATCCGGATACGTATCTCTTTTGAATGGTGCAACAGTTAGCTGGAGGAGTGCAAAGCAAAGCGTTGTGGCGAGATCTTCAACTGAATCGAAATACATAGCTGCTTCGGAGGCTTCACAAGAGGCGATATTGATGAAGGAGTTCATTACAGAGCTCGGTGTGGTTCCAAGTGCGCTGGACCCAATGTCTATCTACTGTGATAACATGGGCGCCATAGCCAATGCGCAAGAACCAAGGTCACACAAGAAGCTGAAGCATATCAAGCTGCGTTTTCACGCTATTCGATAGCATGTCCAAGATGGTGACATAAAGATTTGCAAAGTACACATAGATATGAATGTGGCATATCCGTTGACTAAACCTCTCCCGAGGGCAAAATATGACCAGCACCAAACCGCCATGGGTGTTCGGTATATTACCATGTAATCTAGATTAGTTGACTCTAGTGCAAGTGGGAGACTGTTGGAGATATGCCCTAGAGGCAATAATAAAAGTGGTTATTATTATATCTTTGTGTTTATGATAAATGTTTACATTCATGCTATAATAGTATTAACCGGAAACATTAATACTTGTGTGATTTGTAAACTAAATTAGAGTCCCTAGTAAAGCCTCTTTGTAATACTAGCTTGTTGGTTGATAGATGATCGTGGTTTCCCGATCATGAACATTGAGATGTTATTAACAACAAGATCATATTATTAGGAGAATAGTGTGATGGACATTCTATATATAAGTGTAGCATAAAGATCAAGTCATTTCAATAGTTCGTTTGCTATAAGCTTTCGATACATAGTAACCTAATTCCTTCGACCATGAAATCATGCTAATCACCATCACCGAAGGATGCTTTGATGACATCAAACGCCACATCGTGAATCGGGTGGCTATAAAGGTGGCATTGAGTGTTCGGAAAGTATGTGTTGAGGCACATGGATCAAGAGTGGATTTGTCCATCCATATGATGAGATATACTATGGGCCCTCTCGGTGGAATGTCTTCCAATTAGCTTGCAAGCATGTGACTGCTCACAAGGGATCACATATCACGGAACGAGAAAGAGTACTTATCGGTAACGAGGTTGAACTAGGTATGCAAAGATACCGACGATCAAACCTCGGATAAGTAAACTATCGCGACAAAAGGGAAATTGGTATCATATGTAAGTGGTTCATTCGTCGCAAAGTAATCGAGAAATATGTGGGAGACATATGAATTTCCGATTCCTATTGGTTATTGATCGGAGAAGTGTCTCGGTCATGTCTGCATAATTCACGAACCGTAGGGAGACACACTTAGATATGGAATACAAGTAGGGAGACCGAATGTTGTTCGGAGTCTCGGATGGCATCCGGGATATCACGAGGAGATCCGGAATGGTATGGAGAATAATATTCATATAAGAAAAGTCCGATTCCAGAGTTCTGGAATGATTTCGATGTTTTCATCGGAGAGGTTCTAGAAGGGTCTAGAAGGTTCACCGGACCGAAAGGGGAATGGTTCATGATTGTGTCATGGTTAAGTGGAATGATTGGATCATGTCCTAGGTCACTTGGTTGGGCATTTGCAAGAAAGAAATAAATCTCTAAATTGAAAGTCAAAAGGGAAGTTTGAAAAGTCAAACTCGAACAATGGTTTCCTAGTGGAAGAAGGAAAAACTCCTTCTTTCTCTCTAACTTGGGTTTGGGGAAGGATTCAAACTCCCCTCTCCCAAGCTGTCCTCCCTCTCATAAATAGAGGGGAGGGGCTGCCCCAAAGACCACAACCTAGCCCTCCACACCTCCAAGCCGCGCCGCCGCCGCCCTAGCGTCGCCGCCGCCACGCCGATGTCGGTTCGCCTCCGCCTAGCCGCCGACACCCTCCTCTCCGGCCTTCTAAACCTAGATCGCCGAAAACACTAGATCAACCATAACTCGCACCGGCTTAGGCGAAGCCCTGCGGGATATTCCCTCTACTTTTGACACCACGCCGTCGTGCTGCCAGAATCGCGAGGGGAGAGCTACAACATCCGCTTACCTTGGAACAAGAGATAGGAAGGTCTTCATCGAAAATCAACGTGTGACCAATCTGGAAGCGCCGCTTAACGCAGCCTGAAGGATCGCTCACGCGATCTTTAGATCGGTAAGTATGACTACATCACCCACAGAATCTGCTCTCATTAACCGCTGGAATCTTCGAGGGTGAGTACTCCGATCGACTTGTTGCTACAATCTAGTAGATAGATCTTGGCTTGTTTGTGTGCATGCGAAAGAATTTTTGTTTTCCATGCTTAACCCTTCGCTAGTGCATGTTGCACGCCGCTCAAATTTCACCATACCTATGTAGGCGAGGACCGCCAATTCTAAGACTCATCGTAATCGCCTTAATCGATCGCTTCTTTTTCATTTGCCCTTTGTCGGCACCCCTTTGTTTAAGCATGTTTGAGATCGACGTCGTTAGCGTGGTTACCCTTTCGCTTGGCTCGGTGGTTATGGACGCCATTGGTTATTCTTCGTGGCTCTTAGCCTCATTTGCATCTTGTCCGCATTGGATGTTGTATCATTTTCAAGATGATTTGGATCTTTGCAATGTATATATGTATTCTTGACTCATGGAGTCGTTGTTGTATATATTTGTTCTGGGTTCCATCATGGACTAGTGTGTAATGATATTACTGCTTTCCACCCGCACGAAAGTGTCCGTGGGCACCTTTGAATCGCTTTCTCGCGGTTTGGCGAGACTAAAACTTGCATAGGGCCGATCTGAGAGCCCGCCATCTTCGCCGATTTGATATTACTTATAGAGGATAGTCCCCTCTTCAACTTTGTCTTTTGTGGCATAGCAAAATTCCCAAAGGAGCGCCTGCCATCTTCGTCGCAACATCGGCCCGTGCTACTAGTTTTTGCGATCCAACTTCAGTTCTGTGTTCAACAGTCCAAGATGTTTTTGCAAAAAGCCCCTCCTCCTTTTTGGCTTCCAACCCACAGCCCCGCTGTTTCTCAGGTGGCACACCCTGCTGTAACGTCACAGGGTAGTGGCATCTGCCCCACTGGTCATAGGTTTGGGTAGCTCCAGGCCAAGTGAGAAAAACCTTCAGCTATTTCTTAAATCAAATAAAATTTCAGTAAATGATTAATATCAAATACATTCATATCTATTTAAATAATTTGAATTTGAAGAAACTCCCAAAATGAAATATGAATGTTTTTCAAATGTGAATTCAAACATGTTTTCAAAGTTAGCCAGAGTTGACTCTATCTAGTCAAACCTTTGACTTTTGACCATATCTAAATTACTTTGCATTTAATAATGTTTTAAAAATCATATTTCCAAATAATAAAAATAATATATGTTTTTGAATCAGAAAAATGTGAGAAATCTGTTTATTCCATTCATAATATAATTTGAGCATTTTAAAATTTCGAAATAATTTAATTGTTAATAAATGCCTATTTCTTAAATATCGCCTAACTTGAATTCCGTAACTCCGAATTCGATAAATGATATGTCTAAATCGATTAGCTCGACAAGCCCTTTTACAACAGTGTGTTCCATACTTGCAATTGCATCATGCATCGTGGGTAACTTGTAAAATTAGAACTGTTTATGTAAGGAAAACGTGATGAATAAAATGGGAAAATAATTATGTCTTGTTACTAATGCCTAACTAATGTTGTATCATCCTTGTACTATGCTAATACATATTTTCAACATGACTTGCATCATTAAATTTTCATGTCATGCATCATATCATGATCATGTCGGTTCTTCCGCATTAGTTATAATGTGTTGTGTCGCTTGTTCCTTTTAGATGTGCAAGACTTATGTGTATAACAAAACAAATCATAGAATACCATTGGTCAGTAAAAAAATGATCCTCAAAAGAAAGCCAGATGAGCAAAACATAGGAACCTCACCTTCATTAAGGATGTGTAAAAGTATTAGCACACAGAAGAGTACCACGTGGTCATGCAATGGAGAAAAGATGAAGTACATTCCTTAAAGAATTGGATAATTAGTAAATCATTGATGCTTTGCACATTTGTCTATTTATTTGTTGATCACCACTGACTAAATTAACTTGAATGCAAGAACTCATTGCTATAAGACAAAAAAAATTACTCGTTCTCTAAAAACATCCCAACTCTCCATACCAGATAAGAGGAAAACAAGCCAAGTTCCGAGGAACCATGTTGATAAACTCATTTTGTTTCAGGGGCTGGCCATTCTAGCTATCTCGGCGCATTTCATCCGCATTCTGCTCAGGTCCACCCTCAACATCATGCTGAAACACCAAAACCGATTGTCAGTTTCTCAACGATCTCAGCGAATGCCACTCCATCAATGCTACAGAGTTGCAGCTAGGCTAGAAGGTCAATGTGGAAATGAGAGTGAAGCCGGTAACCTCTCTAAGGTGTCTTGGATACCATTGGTCCTTCTACGTCTATTACAGTACGTCGCACTCCACCACATCGGGTGCATGTCTCCCCTGGTCACCACTACCGAGAAGGATGTAAAAGCTGACCCATCAGGAATGTTGAGTTCATGTTGGTAAGTATATGTGTATACATATGTCATCCACTATTCAGTGAGTTTAAAATAAAATTGGTCACCAACCAACCTTCATCGATCCTTGCTCATCTCGTGGTACCTCTGCAATGGTTTCAAGTTGTCGTTGCAGCTTGTCATTGTCGTACTTCAAGTAGTCTAAGCCTGCAATAAATACCCAAATGATTCCGATGGAGTTCAAAATGCACCGAAAGAAAAAGGGACAATATGATCCAAGCCGAGCCTTTGCACAATCCATTCATAAAACAAGATCTTGAACCATATACCGACGAGACTCATATTCCCCAATGATAAAATCCCAGTCACAACCATAATTGAGAAGACAATTTTTCATTGAACATTGATGGTATGCAGTATTTTGCATAAGTCGGACGACATGGAATAAAATCACTGCCCAAGGTCATATGTAACCTCATGCAATATCAATCCCAAGATCAAGGGTGCCAACACTTGTGCACATGCCAGGTAATTCGAGGAATGACTTGAATAGTTTGACATCATAAGCATGTAGCTCACCCAATCCAAGAAGAAACCTACAACACAACAAAAGTGTTTAGGTTAGATTTTCTTTCGATGTTATATCTAAAGAAAGTTCATAAAGAACTTCTACTAAATGTATCAATTTTAGAAATAAAACATATTACCAACAGTACAACATTAGATCTACACCTGTTATGTTCCACAAAAATAAGCAATATACATTTCCCCATGGCCTATAGGAAGGGTGGCCTTCAGTTCTTTCATTGAAAAGATAAGAAATAAAAATCATAACACTTATGAGTATAATTAGTTGACTACGAAGATACTTGATGGAAGTGAAGCATGGTAAAGGAGAAGGTATAGCTATTAACATAATCTACCTAAAGTTTAATAAAATGGAAGTAGTATCTCATAATGCCATTTCATCAGATGCAACAAACCATGTCTCTCAATTTTTTTATCCTGGCAACCATAAAGTTGGTACAGAGCACCGACATCAGTAATCTGCACTAAAAAGAACAACTATTAGTACAAGAAAAATAATCAACAACACTGATAGTATGTAACACATTTAATTACCTAGTAAAAAAAGAATTAAACTTCTTTTGTGGGAGCTGGAACCATACTATGATGGTTTGGTCTCTAAATGATCCAATCAAGACGTACATGTACATATGACTGTTCCTAGCCGAGTATTTGACATTTTTTAGGTCGGTACAGAATTTTATTCCATTGAAATTTTTCCCATACCTTGTTAGGCAACTTTCTTAATTGCATTTATTTATAGTATACCTGGAGAAATAGATTGCTTACTTGCATCAATTTGAGGGCATGTAAGAACTAAAATGGAAAAGGTTGACCTCACAATATGAACATATAAACAATAATACATCTATGTGGCAGCAAAACAATTAAATGCACTTGTAATTATAGATATAACCATTGATTGTAGAAATTACAATCAACTGAGTCGGGAAGATGATATACTGAAGTTGTGCGTTGTTTCAATGGAGTTGAACATGTGTGTTCCATATAAGCATTCAACTGAACATAGGAGGTAGGGAAAAAAAGCAGCAGTACATATCATGTTCATTACCATGTCATGATGATCACCTTTGAGTTTGATGGCCTCTAGCCACGCTCCTGGAAAGCTAATGCCGGCCTCATCAGCGACCACCAGCCATCTTCCCAGCTCCTGCTGCTATGTAGAGTTCAATGGGAGGTAGGTGTGATTCGGCATAAGTAGATCAGCATGGGCAACTCCATGTAGGTCTCACGGAGAATTTGGATAGTGCACGATTGCGCCGCAACACGGTACCTCAGCCATTAGAAAAGAAATTCTATTGAGAATTTTTATTTCATCACTTATAGCACACATAAGAAGGCAATGCAAAAATAGAAGGCTAGAAAATGACATGTGAAGACTACAATACTTTCTTGGTATTCCGAACTTTAAGAATACAGAGATATGAAAAATGTAATTTCTTTATTATAGCACAACACAAGAAGGCAATAAAAAAAGGGTAGAAAATGACATCTGAAGACTACAATACTTGAACCAATACTTTCTTGGTATTCCAACCTTTAAGACTACAAAGTTATGAAAAATGTAATTTCTTTATTTTATTTCATCACTTATTGGACATCAGAAGAAGGCAATAAAAATTAGAAGGATAGAAAATGACATTTAAAGACTACACTACTTGAACCAATACTTTCTCGGTATTCCAAACTTTTAGACTACAGAGCTATGAAAAATGTAAT
The DNA here is from genome assembly GCA_030063025.1 of Avena longiglumis. NCBI lineage: Eukaryota > Viridiplantae > Streptophyta > Magnoliopsida > Poales > Poaceae > Avena > Avena longiglumis. The sequence continues at coordinate 543,237,589 of CP125975.1, forward strand.
TTATTTATAATGAGCATTTGTATCTAAGGTTGGATCGACCAAATTGGGGCATATAAAATTTGCATCGAGCTTGACCCAAAGTCCGTGCTGCTTAACTGCCAGTACATAGTAAGTACATAGTACTGTAATAACTAAGAAACAGATACTTCCCATCTTCAAATGGATTCCCAACTTGGGTGTATAGCGGAATCAATCAAACTTGAAACAATTTAACAAACTAGAAAAGGTAATATGATGGATGTTCCTCACCTTCATGGATCTGAATGCATCGGACTCCCTCGATCTAAAATAACTCAGACTGTAACGGAGCAGAGGGAGTCGAGGCTCTCGCGTAGGAGTAATAATGGAGATAAAGTGCAGATCCTCGACCCTTGTCACCCAAGACGAAGAATGACAGACTCGTGGACCGAAACTGACTAAAGTGCGGCCGATGTGGACATCGGGGACGCCCGTACAGGTAAAGATTCGATCCCGATGCTTAGAGCATCTCCACTCGCCTATTCAGGAGGCCGATCCGAACGTCGAAATTACGTTTGGACATAAAAAATTGGCCCAGTCGCAGTCGCGTAATTAGCGATCTGTTTTCGGCCGGATTTGGGCTAACTTTGGTCCGGACTATCCAAGCCGAACCCAAAATCCCGGGTATGCCCTGGGGACGCCGAACGACGAGAATTCGGCGAGTGGACCAGCCTGTCAGCGATAGAAGCCGAGTCGCCGTCATCCTTCCCGCCGTTTTCCTTTTCCCGCCCTCGCCGCTACACCCCTCTCGCTATTCTTTCGGCCTATAAAAGCCGTACATCTCGCCGTCTCTCTTCACAGCCCCTCACACCACCACAACTCCGGCGAACTTCAGACGTCAGACCTTTCTTCCTCCCAACTCCGCCGAGAAGCCATGGCGGCCGACGACGTTGTCGCCGTGGAAGCCCGATCGCCCGCGAGGCGTGCTATACGTCGCTTGACACTCGTCTCCCCTAGGTCGAAACTCGGTAGCGGAATCCCGTTCACGTGCCGGACGGGCAGACCTCGCCGGAGATCCAGGCGTTATCGCCGCCATGGAAGACCTGAACTCACGGAGAGATCCAGCTATCGCCGCCATGCAAAGCTCGGCACTCGCCGAGATCAGACAACCGCTCTTCCGAGGCACTTTTTCGGCAGCGCCGAGAACTTCGCCCAACACGACGGATCACGCTGGCGCTGCCACAGAATAATATGGCTTACCGCCGCCGTGGAGCGTTCGCGGACTGCTTGAGTCATGGCGCACATCGAGGCCGGCAACAACCCCCACCTCGGCCTGTAGTTGCGGCGTCCGGCGGCGACTACGGCGGCGTCCTTTCCTAGTTAAAATCGATGTACTATGTGCCCCCTCGCCTACTTTAATGAAATTCCGCCTATATTTGCCTATATTTCGCAGAGTTTAAGTAAATTTAGCCGAACTTGGAACGCTGGCACGCTAAGTAGATCGAGCGCACTCAGCCGAAAACGCTGATTCGGCGAAAATCGGTCCGGTTTTCGACCTGGGTACGTCCAACTAGTGGAGATGCTCTTAGAAGAGGATGACATGCCCGAGGCTGAATACAAGATCGAGTCAGGCCAGAGCCACCTCGAGGGTCGTCAGTTACGACCAAAGCGGCCACATCCCTGGTGGTGGGTATGGGAAGTGGATTGGAGACGACCGCCTCTTCGTAGGTGTTGAAGGTCGACGCCTCACTGGGCAGTGGCCGTTCTTACTCACTGTCTCCTTTTGGGATTTCGGTGACATGGTAGTTCGTGTGCCGGCAGATTTTGCGGTGGCGTAATTGGGGGAGAGGATACTGCGTGAGGTCAGCGCTAATTTCGTTGAGAAAAAATCATGGGTACGTAGGCCCACCTCTCAGCGCCAACGCTTGTATTTTTCACACAAGGAAAAGGAAAATGATACCAATCGCCCGGGGATCGCACGACTTGCATCCCCGGTTTTGTTTCTAGCGCGTGTTCTCTTGGAACAAGAGACGGGTGATGGGGTCCACCACGATCCTTATCCCCACGTACGAGTCTTCTCCTCCACTCAATTCTTCTCCCTGCATCCGTAATCCTTCCAACGTCCAGCCTCCCACCCGACCACCCACGCGCGCCATGGCTTCCGCCGCCGCTGCTAAAGGGCATGCTGCCATGGGCCTCCATCCGCCGCGACAAGGCGCATCGCCATGGCCCTCCCTCCATCCGTTGCGCCGCCATGGGATTTGGCTGCTGCCCCACACGCCGTCGCCCTCCCCTGTAGAGCCATGGGAGCCTCCGCCTCTCTGTAGCCATGGGAGCGCCGCCCTCCCCTGCAATCATGGGAGCCCGAACACCATGGCTGGAGGACTGAAATTGCCGCAAAGGTGCTCGCTGCTACGGCTGCCAGCACTTGCGTCACGTCCACCTCAACCCTGCTACATCTCCTCCCAACCTGCTGTTGTTGCAAAGGGTGACGAGAGGTTCTAGTAAGACGCCGGACGTTGCTACCACCGGCGACGAGCGACTCTATCATCGGCGACGGGCGGCGCTACCACCGGTCAGTGCGGATGCTACAATCTCGCTGGCGGATTTTGCTACACCCGCACGATGCTATATAGGCAGGACGACGATGCTACTGGAAGTGGTCATCGTTGCTACAGATGAAGGTCGTGATGCTACCGACCAATAAATGGGTTTTGAGATTTTTACTACAGGGCGTTGCTACAATAGTAATAATTTTTTATTATTTTTGTTCTATGTTTTTGCTACAATAGCACAAAGTATTTGCTACGACATTTTCAACTAATAACAAAGTCTGTTTTGCTATGGCAGGCACCGACGATTTCTCGGCGAGGTCGTTCTTTTTGCTACATTAGCACTTTTTTTTGCTTCCACCGTTTTGTGTTTTGCTACAATAGCAAAAATTTTGCTACACGGTCTCCGGCGAGGTCGGGTTTGCTACATTATCACAACTTTTTTGCTGCACGGTCGCCGGCGATATCTCCGGCGAGATCCAGTCTATCTTTCTATTTTCTGGGTCAAACCTTTTTTGCTATGTTGTAGCAAAAGCGGGACTATTTGTAGCAAAAACGAGTATATCTGTAGCAAAAGCGGGATTTTGAACAAAAAAAGGACACGTGGTTGGCTGGGGACCCGGGGGATAAAAACACAAATCCCCCGAAGGACGCGTAGTACTGCCCCAAGGAAAATGATCGAGGGGGAAGGATGTTTGACAAAGGGCCGTGATGTAACACGGTTTTCCTTTTTAGGTAGTAGAGATAGAGATTTTTAAACTCAGAATCTGATTTTAATTTTTTAAAATAACAAGACTAGTGAAGCTGTGGAGCCAAAGATATCTAGTCGCATGAATAGGAACTCAGTTCATACATATTATAGGTTACACAAATACAAATATACCTTGGCATCCTCAAAAGATTGGTCCATGGATTACTGTCGCCACACTTTTGCCTCTAAAAAGGACAAATTGTCAAGTTTCAAATAATGCACTTGGGCCACTATCTAAATAATTCAGCTAAAATGATACTCCCTCCGTCCCGTTTAATTTAAAAGGGTGTGTATTCAAAGTTCAAATTACAAACAAATCTGTATAGATTCAAATCATACCAAAATCAGCATAGATTAAAAATCGACTTTCGATCAGTATGCGTGGACGCGCCGCACAGACACCATCTGCGTTACATCGCTGCCCTCGATCTGCAACATGCTCGTGTGGCTGGACGCGCTCATGATCTGTTGCGGAGGAGCTCCACCGCTCCCCCAGTGGCGTGGGTTGCTTGCTCCTTATCCGCGTACAATAGCCATTGCTGCTCTCTGCTCGGCCGACTCCTCCTCCCCGGATCTCCTTAGCTCGGTAGCCGACCGCCGCTGTCGCAGCTGAGTCACGCTCTTCATCTCTCCAGCAGCTCATCTGTCCTGCCACTGGCTAGTAAAGTTTATGCTCCGCCACCGCCTGCACAACTGCATCTTTTAGAAAAAATTCAGTTAAAGTTTAGTTGCAGTTCCATTATTCAGTAAAAAAAATGTGAAACCAGGGTAAGCATGAAAGTAGATGCAAAACATATGTGAATCATTTCTCACCGAATATTTAGTAGAAGGTCTACAACTCTCTACAAAACTGACACATGTATGAAAATAACGAGTTACTTGAGTAGTAGCAAATTTAGCTGACTCTACGTCTGAATACTTAAATCATAAATGGAATGATAATTACATGCTTCAATCATTTATGAAGTTGGTTCATCTCATGAGATATATGGCACTTGAGAATATATTGTACCTGCACATTTTGTACAACAGGGATAAAGTCATCACTAACAAATAAATGTCATTCACTTCAGAAATCAAGTAAAATGACAGGAGCCTTGTATTTACACAGCCAGTAATTGTTGTTAATTTACCAAAAGTGGACAAGTCTTCTACTTTCTACAAGCCTATCCCTCCGCTTAAGCAAGCAATCGCAATTTTCTGTTGAATAGGTGTTACTTTACTTCATTTATAGACGAACAATTAGAATTTACACAGGATGTTGAAGCTCGGATAGTCTTTGTGTTAAATATAAAAGTAAAGGCAGTCAAATACTACCAACTATAAGTGAATGTGGTAAGGTGTTTTCTTTTTCTGAAAGTGTCATATAAGTGTTGAATATCCGCCACACAGTGTCAACATCTTGTCTTCCTTCAGAAGATGGGATGGAAGGACTTACAGGCTGCGATGTGGGATTTGAGCTTTGGGATGTTCGGGTGGGAGCTCCTGCATCTTTATCACCTTAGGTCCATTGCGAGAAGATCCTCATATGGGCTGGTCGACCTCCTCCATGACATCAACAGAATCGAGGAAAAGCATGAAGGAATTTCCAATGCTTCTTATTTTTCAAGTTGGGTGAGCTGAAATCCTGACTTATAACATGAAGGTGCAACTGCCGCATGGATGGAACCTGCAGAAACCAAGACAAGTAGGATTTGATCTTGGTCGTGCCATTATAAAATTTGAAGAAAAATAAATACTTCAACATTGTGTTAAGATTGCGCATCAATGATATCCAAGTCTGAAAGTAAGAGACGCATCTTCCTCTAGGGATTTGTGTGCCCACTTCATCCCAACTGAATGCATACTTCACGGCAAAGATAAGAGCTCCTTCTTGACACATGCTAGAGAATAAGACCATCTGTCCTAGATATCATGTTTCGACAGTCATCTCAGAAGTCATGGAAAATGGAACACTAAGTGTTTATAAGCATGCAAGAGCAGAATATAAGATAGTTTCTGACGAAATAAGGCAAAAAATGTGCTAGTACTAACAGAGTGGCAAACTGGCAATCCAAGAAGCGAGAAAAGAATAGACACTAAATTCTTGATTATTTTATCTGCTTCATGATGCGATGAATTATACCTGAGCACATAAGATAGCGACAGTTATCATCTGTCCATCGTCGATCTAATTTTTCAAGAACTCGTCAACAAAGACCGTCAGCAAAAAACATGAATCTTAAAATCATTTAAATTAGTAACAGTAAACAGTTTAAGAAGATTTCATGAATAAACTATTTGAGTTGAAGCCCATGTCTTCAGGTTAAGCCACACCAAACATGAAACGGTCTGCAAACCCCGTGTCTCCACGTTAAGCCATGAGAAACAAAATAAGGTTCTCCTCGACATAACAAAGTTGTTCGGACTTTCTTCGTCTGTCACATTCTTCTTGCCTTAGTGTGCGGTATAATATTTATGTCTTCAGAGTGTATAATTGAAATCTTCAATATGCAGCATCTCAAATGTCAATGTTATGTAAGCTTGTCAGCAAAGTACTAGTGCTAGAAGCCTCCAATTTGTTAGGCACCTGAATACATCTTTGCACAAAAATTACCGAAACAAGATTTTTTTCAACTAAAAACAGGCACACTCTTTCTGTAGTTTCAACGCTATAGTCCACCAGAAAGTCAAGTGAACAGAAACACACAATATAAACATAAAACTCAAGCAACAAGACCTTAATTTGTGCACCCAACGTCTAACGACTTTACTGAATATGTGCATACTGCATACATGCATGTAGACTCCAAAATAGATTGTTATGGGAAAAATAGATTACACCATTTTTTGTTTACTCTGCCAAATGATTCTTCAACCTCTCAAGTTTACGTGCTTGCTAGTCTGTACAAGGAAAAACATTTGGTAAAAGAGGCATTGCTCAAATTAAGATTTGATGAAAAATATAGATGGTCGCGTACTATATCCTAACACTTTGAGATGTCAATTAGATGCCTTTTTATTTGTTCGTAGTCGCACTGACAATGCCGATGGTCAATCATCTTCTCCATAGAGTCCAATCACGCTTGGCTGTTGTGGAAAGGATTCGTACCTGGTTGATGATGTGCTAAATACAAAATCACTAAAACCTCATTCCTCTTTATTCTAAAGAGAACCCAGAGATCAATTAGTACGGTTAATGTAATTATTTATATACCAGATCAAAGATAACCAAACAGCAGGGGATAGAACTTACAATTGCTAGTTCAATTTTTGGTTACCCCGATGAATTGGAGTGGATGCCGATGGATTCAAATCAAATAAAGACCAAGCAAAGGAAGCAGGATTAGTATATTTGCAGGAATGGATGATGTGCATGCAGCCTTTTGCACTAAGACACACATACAGGATTAGTACATTTTTGACTTGAGATATGCGTAACCTCACCAGTAGTTTTGCATCGGTCCGCACTCATGTAGCTATTGGAGAACTTCGTGGGTTCTCCTCGGTGACGACAACAAGGAGAGAAAATTAGGTCTGACAGAGAACGTGCGTGCAATATTGTACCTTACCTGCATCTATGGACGACCTGGATGTTGACGTCGCCTCCCTCGGTGAATCAAGGAGAGGGGAGGATGTGGTGATGACCGCTGCCCCCCGAGTGGTGGTGGTCTCCAGTTTCGGTCGACAGCTGCAGCGGGGGATTTGGAATTAGAAACGAAAAATCTAGCAAGGAGAGAGGAGCTGAAAGGGAATGGGTTGGTTCGGAGCAGAACTAAACCTACCGATCATACTTCCATCAAGAAAAGTGGTGCACGAGGACGGATCTTGGATGGCGCTGACCATGACGGTGCCGGTGAGCGGCGGGTGCAGGAGGAGATTGGGCCGGCGGTGCGGCGTGTCCCATCTGATCTGCCCCTGCTATCACCAGATCAAGAACAACCGGATTTGGCCGGCGGCGCTTCGGCTGGGCAAACTGGGTGCAGCGAGTTGGGAGCAGGAGGTCACGCGGCGTGCGCGAGGTGTAGCCGAGGTTCCGCACGTGGTAGTGTTGGCCAGGGGCGGCAATTCTTGTGCGGTCGACCCCGGGAGGCAGCCACCGGAAAGAGGGAGAAGAGGGACGCGTCGATGAAGACTGGATTTGGATTGGCGGCGTAATCTGCGCGGCATGCGAGGATCACGGAGTAGTTGCAGGCCGTGTGGCTCCGGCCTTTCTTCAATGCGCAACGAAGGTGGACCGATGGGAGCGACGAAGGAGGAAGCGAACGACGTATCGGGAGAACACGGAATGCCAGATTCTTTTTAGATAGTACACATACAGATTCTTTTTTTTGTCTTTAGTAAAGATTGCATGTTTGGATTTACTACTTGTATGTTTGCTTATTTCTTTCAACTCTCTTGCTTGTCATCCAGCCTTGCTAGCCAAAAACCTGTTTGAGAAGGCATGCTTCTCATGTTTCCAAAAACCCTTTGAACCAAAAAAAAATTTGTCACTTGTGTCCACCATATCTACCTAATAGCTATTGCTATTCCTAGTAAATTCTCAAGCTTCATCTACCTTTCGAATTAAAAAGTATTTTGTTATGTGAAAATGTAGCATCCCAGTTGTCTAACACCTGTAATGCTACTTGTTATAATAATAAAAGGGCCACTTCCAACATATAATTGTTGCATCATTATCATATCATGCTCATGTCATCATTCCACCTTGCATTTGAGCATCATATAAAACCCTTTCTTGTTTGGTTCTTATCTCATGTGCATTATTAATTGTAGTTGCCTCTTGATATTGTATTTGGTTCTTAATATATTGTTAAATGCCCAAGTTGAGTTGGGGGCATATCTCTTCTAAACTCCACCACCTTTCTTTCACCACCTTATATTCCACCATCCAATTAATATGAGCTTGGCATTTTAATTTGGGTTATCTCTAGCTCATGTTGGTTGGTTGGAATCCACCCATAATCTTTTGCTTGGCCTTTGCCCACCTTTTGGGAATGCAAGGATTAACGCCACATGAAATAATGTTGTTTTCACAATATAACCACATGGCAAATATTGTTGCATGGGCCATGCAAGTGCCACCTTTTTCTTGGCTTTGGTATGTTTTGGCTTGGTTTGCATGGATCATTTTTTTTCTTTGTTTAAATCTTGAGTTGGCTTGTAGTTTTTCTTCACCATATCATCTGTCTCTATCCCCTTTAGCTAAACCTCTATCCCTTGCTCCATGCACCCACATGTGCTCATGAGGCATGCACAAACCTAAACCCACTTTCCTTCTCCCCACCTTTCTCTTTTTATCTTGCTTGTTCTTTGAATGGAACATGCATGATTCAAATCTCTATCACCATATCTCTCTCTCCCTCTCTCTCCCTTTCCTTGTCTTGTTTTTGTGTGGTCTTGGCTAGCATGCATGGTCAAGTAAAAGAGCCACTCCCTCTATCTTACCCTCCCTCTTAGTTAAACCCAAAAATCTACCCCATGTCACCTCCCCATCCTAGCCAAACCAAACCCTAATCCACATCTCCCCTAAACAAAACCATAAGTACCTCTCTTCTCCCTTCTAGCTTCCTAGCATGATCACCCATGCCCTACCCTAGCTCGCCCCTCTCTTCCATGCAGGCCCCACCCCAAAGAACCCTCTACCTACCCCACACCCGACCAAGGACCCCCAACCTAACCCTACCTCCCACCCTAGCCGAGGCTACCACCACCCAACCCGAGCCCTTTCTCCCTCTTTTCCTCCGCCTCGCAGCCCACCTTGCAGCCTGCCTCCTCCCCTCGCCTACCCCACCTGGCATCCTCCCTACCTGCACCTGCCCTGCCGTGGCTGCCCATGCACGTGAGAGGGGCAAGGTGGCACCGAGGCCACCTTTTCCATCAACCCCTCCCTCACAAGCCCCACCTCCCTCCTTGTCCTTATCCACCCCACACCCTCCTGGCCTCTCCCAGATCCATCCCTAAGCCTCTCCCCTTCCTCCTCCTCTCCACCTCTTCTACCCGGCCCGCCAGACTGGCTCCCTCTCAGCGTCATCGATCCAGAGGCGAACGTGTTGCGGGTGTCGAGAAGCCCCGAGGACGTATCGTCGCCTCACTCCACCGCCGCCAGAGCAGCCTCAGAGCCTGGACGCCGCACCGCCGAACCCTAGCTCCTCCGTAGCTCGCCTCGCCGTTCGCGACCGCCCGACCCGATCCAAGCACGCCACCGAGCCCGCGGTGAGCCCCGACCTCCTGCATAACAACCTCCGTTCGTAGTCGCTTCACGGACGCGGTGATCGTTTCGCCGAGCGGCCTCCGCGCCAGAGTTCATGGCGGCGCTGCGCCGTTTAGCCCTATCTAGCACGCGAACTATCCCTAGCAAAACCGCAGCCGCCCGGTAGTAGCGCCTCGCTAGCGCCAGAGGTCGTGGGTTCGATCCCCTCGCCTCTGCCATTCGCGCAGAGGAGAAGAGGAACACGGCCTTGGCCGTTTTGCACACCCCTCCTGTTCTTTTTTCTGCAACCGCCCTCTAGGCCACCACCACCACCGTGACCATCTCCCAAACCCCGACTTCTTTTTGTTCTCAACCCGCCTGGGCCTACGGTCGACTGCGTGCGTTTTGCAAAGGCTCCCGAGATTCGTGCCCATCAACCCAGTCCCCGCAAGCCGTGTGGCGGCCAAGACTCTGCTTGGCGTGTGGGTCCGCTTGGCTCGCCCCACTGTCACTCTCAATTTGGCGGCAGCGGCCGCATGGATCTTTTTCTGGGTCAGTCGTGGCTGGACCCACCTGCCTTAGACTGGCTGGCTAATCCTGTAGTGAAAAGTATTTCTTTTCAGGGTAATTCAAATCGTATCAAATTAATTCAAATCAAACTTATTTACATTTCAAATATCTTTTAAACTACAAATCCAATTAATGCAAATAATATATGTTTTGAGATCAGAAAAATGCCAGGATTTCAAATATGACATTCAAATTGCCTTTTGCACATTTAAAATTCCAAGTTCAATTAAATTACACCATTTGCCACTAGAACTAAAATAATTAATAACTTTGGTTTTATAATTCCAAATTTAGCAAATGATATGTCTAAAATGATCAGCTCGACGAGACCTTTCTTTATGCCATCCATGACTTTAATTGCAGCATGCATCATATAAAAATATAGGGTACAGCAAGTGTTATGACAACAAAATGTGAGCCAAAACCCCATTAAAATGTTGTTACTTGTCTTCCACACCTCACCATGCCATGCTACCTTATTGCCATGTAAATTGTGCATCATTCATCATGGCATGATTGTTTGCTTGACGCATCTTATTCATATGCTTGAGCTCTATATTCATGTTGGCCTTGTTTGTTTGGTTTTTCTCGGATGAACCTTTGCGGGGGTTATATCAAGAGAACCAGGAGCACTACCCAGATCCGTCCCTCGCTTCAACTGAGTTATCAGGCAAGCACTTCCACATGCTTGCATACATACAGTACCTATTGCCTCTATATTATTCTTGCATCATTGAGTCGCGAGTGCATTAAATTGAATCCCAAGTATGCATAGCCTTTACTTTTAAACCCCACCAAGGTTGTTCCTCCATCCCATGAGCCACTACTATAGGAGTTGTTTGGGCCATGCGAGTCGTGAAACACATGTGTAGGGTATGTGAGCGTCGTTGGATAATGAGGTACCTAAACAACTTAACTTTGAGTAGTAGTGGGATAACTAAAGAAAGTGGCACCGGTGAGCAACATCTGCTATTTGGTTTTCCGTCTCACTTGTGTCCCGTAAGACCCCGAGTACTTGATTCCTGTTCCTTGATTTATCGCGCTATCCACATCCGGGAGGTATATGGGACCCCCCTGAGCCAGAGCTTGATTCCGTCTTATTTCTTGGGGCCACAAACTAGTTTGAGGTTTTATCTACTATCCTGTACTTATGCCATGCTACTGTTTATTTACGTTTGTGCGAGGAGCACCCTGTACTGTTTAGGTAAGCGGAATGTTTTCGCGGTATCGACACCCCGAGTTTTCGGGTTCCCAGTCGCTTACAGCCATTGTCGCAAACCTTGAGTCCGTCTCGGAGCTTGCTTACTTCGTTGTGGGTAGACTCCAAGGGGTGGCCCCCTGAAATATTTCTGAATCTTGTGATTGTTCAGTCGTGAAAGCCTCGTTGGGTTTTGATTTGGTTTTTCCGAGGTTGAGCAGTGTGTTGCTATTGGTGCACCCGGGTAAAACTTCTCAAAGCCGTGTCCGGATATGGGCGACTTGGAGCAGTTTCTCGATCATAGACAAGCATAACTAAAGTACCGCTTTAATCGACTAAGTAACTTGACTAGTAAATAGTGCAACACTCAAGGAATGGTTAATAAAATTGCCAGCGGATGGGGGTTGTTCGTCCGCTTCCTTGTTGGTAGCGAGGAGGAGGATGGATCGATGAGATTACCATTATAAGCTGTTGTTCTTAATTCACGGACATCCGTCTATCATTGGTTAGGCGGATGGTTAGCGTTATCTGTAGAACTGTTAGGGTTTATCTTTTGCTGCAATTCGTCACCCTGGTTGTGTCCCCTTTAGAGGCATTAAGACTTCTTGAGAACCCTTAGGGTCTCACGATAAATTATTGGTTCGGATGGATGTACCCTCGCGGACGGATCTTTGGGTGGAAGAAGCCAAGATGTGGGCAACGATCGTTCGGTGTAGAGATTCCGGAACGGGATCCGTGAGACCTGTAGTTGGGATGTGCTTATTTCTATGGCATCTTATGCCGATTTGCTTCTTATCCGTACTGGATTTTGTTTGCCGCCCGCATGATACTCGATGTGTGTTGTATGAGGAAGTATCCTAAAATATAGATCTATCTAGGTCATTTGAATCTTATGGTATGGGCGTTGCTATATTTCCTTTCTTTCTAGATGGTATGGCTCGATGTACTCTTGTATGGTGGCTTGCGTACATACCCACTTGTGTACGTAGTTGATCCTTCGCCGCCGATTCGCCTGCGTCTGAAGTCCCGTTGAGAGGGTAGTGGTTGGGACGTCCGAAAGGACTACCGGTGAGTGGCTTTGGGGCCCCACCGTACTATTTCAACCACTACCACTCATCCAGGCTTGTATCTAGGAGCGTAATTCACCGAGGTAGTTACAATTGGTATCGAGCCATCCCGACCTTCGTGGTTTCAATAAGCGTCGTTGTCGATCTAGCAAATATTTTGGTAGTTATGTATATTAGGGAAAAACAAAACGCGAGAGTAGGACTGCTTCCACTTTTCTTCTTACCTCCCACCCACCCTTTTCTGGTAAGGAAGTGCAACGTTTTCAATCCTCTTCTCAAGATTCAAACTAGGATTCACGTGTTCTGGGTTTCCGTAGTACCATAGGTTGTGTGTGTGTGTGTGTGTGTAATCCCTTGTCTATCTGTTGCATCCAAGTTGTTATCTTATCCGCCTTTGGTTATCAACATTGGTACATTCCATACCGGAGCTTTTTGCAAACCGACGCAATCTATCTTCCTCTTGTATCCGACGCTATCGTGTTTGGGGTGTTCGTTTCCGTAGTTACCAATCTTTAAGTTTCGTCGTGAGAAGAAGGGGTTAGGATATGTGTTCCACTTGTTCATGTGCAGAGTAATGATTTGAGTGCGGGATGGAGTCGCGACCATACCACTACTTTTATCATTCGCTTTTGTATATTGAATCGGTAGAGTCACTAATCTTGATTCGTTAAGTAATTTTGCGCATCTATTGGTATTTTAATGCGAAATTTGTCGAAAATTTTTCTTTGATATATTTGTACCACACTCCTTTTTCAAATGTGCGATATGCTTAATATCTTTTAGGTGCTATGAACTTTGTTGATATTTTAATATCATCTCAAGAATTGTATCCTTTAATCTTGGTTAATTCCATCTTGGTAATATTTTGGATTATTATCATCTTCCATTATAGTCTTGACTTGAGTTTTATATCAATGACAGGATGGCTCCACCACTGGATGAGGAGGACATACCTCGAACTGGGCTCACATGTCAAACATAGCTAATGCTTTGGCGGCAATGCAAGAGAACCAGCAGCTTTGAGGAGAGTGTCGAAGAAATGAGTTTTCTCCACTTCCTCCACCTCCCAAGCGTGGAGACATCAAGAGCTTCCTCAAGTTCAACCCTCGTCGGTTTGATGTTTCGACCGACCTCACGGGCGGATGATTGGCTGCGTGAGATCTCAAGGTTGCTCGAGAGGCTGGCGATGTTCGGGAGTGGGTCAAGTGTGCTACCCACCTTCTCAAGGGATATGCAGCTCTTTGGTGGGAGAACTACTTGAAGGCAAGCTGCACGGGTTCCGACCAACTTGGGAGAGGTTCACTGGGCGTTCAAAGAGCGGTTTCTCTCGAGATTGTGATGGAAAGGATGAAGGAGGCTTTCCTCAACCTGAAGCGAAATGATAACGCCAACACCTATCAGAACTTCATGAATCTATCCGTTATGGTGGTGATGAGGTATCGATGACAAGAAGAAGCGAGAAAGGTTCGAGCAAGGGCTCAATCGTCGATCAAGTATGCAATCACGCATGCAAGACCGCAACCTTCCTGGAACTACTGACACAACACCGCAAGAGGAGGCAAGCAGGCAAATGTTTGAGGAGTCCAAGAAACACAACAGGGATGCATCAAGCTCTACAGTTATGGCAGCTCCTTCTAAGCGGCGTGTCTGGGTTCCTAACACCCCACCGTCGCTCCCGGCTCCACCAAGACCGGTGAGTTTCACGTCAAGGCCACCAAACTTCACCACTGCGGCTCCCAGGGGCTACAACCACCACTACCCTGGAGCGCCTGGCGGAGTCCTTGGCTACTCTGCTCCACGTCCGGCTAGTGCACTTCACGTGTGGAGATCCTGGACATCTCGGTGAATCCAATGAAGAACAAAGCTCTCCTCCACCCCCAAGATCTGCAACAAGCTCTCCTTGGTTCGTGCACCACCGCCTCGGGCTCTCAACATCAACACCAAGCCCGGTCTGCGGTTGTTCGTGCTGGCTAACGCCTCTCAAGCCGAGCATGCACCTAGAGTTGTGATGGGTATGCTTTCCGTTAACTCGGTCCTGCACGAGTTCTCTTTGATTACGGTGCATCGCATTCTTTTGTTTCTATAAAGTTTGCAAGTGATAATGGGTTAGCGCCGATCCTCTTCCAAAGAAGTTAATGGTTCTTTCTCCGAGCAAATATGATGGCAACTAAGATCAGCCATGGCAACCAAGTTGAGATTGGTGGTTCTTCATTCTTGGCTTCTTTGATTGTTACAGGCAACTCGACATTGATGTCATCTTGGGCATGGATTGGTTGACAGAAATGCATTTGTGATTGATTGTCTTTGACGCTCGGTGTCTCTCAAGATTCCAAGGCCATATAGTCTTTTCTCCAAGTCGACTCCGCTGTCCAGCTCTTTTCCTTGGCAACTCGAATGATGATGCTATGGAAGCTATTCAGAGGGTACCAGTGGTCTGTGAGTTCCCAGATGTCTTTCCTGAAGAGTTGCCGGGTATGCCTCCGGATCGCGAGGTTGAATTCGTGATTGAGCTTGAACCTGGAACGGCTCCTATCTCTAAGAGGCCATATAAAATGGGTCCTTCTGAGTTGGCTGAACTCAAACGACAACTTGATGAACAAGAGAAGTTGGGTTTCATTCAACACAGCACTTCTTCTTGGGGTAGCCCAACAATCTTTGTGAAGAAGCGTGACAGAACCGATAGGCTATGTGTTGACTACCGGGCTCTCAACGCTAAAACTATCAAGAACAAATATCCTCTCCCACGGATAAACGATCTTTTTGATCAGCTAGCAGGAGCTGTGGTGTTCTCTAAGCTGGACTTGAGAAGTGGTTATCACCAAATCAAAATTCGCAAAGAAGATGTGCCCAAAACAGCTTTCACCACCCGCTATGGCCTGTATGAGTACACGGTCATGTCTTTCGGTCTCACCAACGCACCTGCTACCTTCTCGAGGCTGATGAACTCCGTTTTCATGGAGTACCTTGATAAGTTTGTCGTGGTATATCTGGATGACATTCTGGTCTATTCCAAGTCCAAGGAGGAGCATGAAGAACACCTGCGGTGTGTCCTGAACAAGCTTCGTGAGAACCGCTTGTATGCAAAGTTCTCTAAGTGTGAGTTTTGGCTGCAAGTAACATACTGGGTCATGTTATCTCGCCAAGGGCATTGCGATCAATCCGAAACCGTGAAGACAATAGTTGAATGGCTACCTCCTGCTAATGTCAAGGAAGTGCGGAGTTTTCTCGGCTTGGCTAGCTATTGCCGTCGCTTTGTTGAACTTCTCAAGATAGCAAAGCCTCTTACCGATCTCCTCAAGAAAGGCAAGAAGTACTGTGGACTCCTGCATGTCAAGAAAGTTTTGAGACACTCAAAGAGAAGCTCACTTCCACACCAGTCTTGGTTCCTCCGGATACATCTAAGCCTTTCCAGATATTCTGTGGCCTCTTTGCAAGGATTGGGTGCGGTCCTTATGCAAGAGAGACAGTGGTTGCTTATGCTTCTCGTCGATTGAAGACGCATGAGATCAACTATCCCACACATGACCTTGAGCTAGCAGCGATTGTCTTTGCTTTGAAGCTATGGAGGCACTACACCTTGGTAACCGTTGTGAGATCTTTTCGGACCACAAGAGTTTGAAGTATATCTTCACTCCTGATCTCAACCTTGGCAGAGGAGATGGATTGAAGCAATCAATGACTTTGATGTGACCATCAACTACTCTCCGTGCAAAGCAAACGTCATGGCGTATGCGCTTAGCCGTAAAGCTTATGTCAACAACCTCATGGTGGAAGAGCAATGCCTCTCTTGTGCGAGGAATTCCGTCACTCAACGAAATTGTGGAACAAGGACATCTCTTGAACCTTCGGCTACTCCTCTCTTGGAAGAACAGATTCGCTCTCGTCGACTTGGTGATCCGCACCAAAAATCTCATCTCTAAGCTTGACCTTCCAGTATGAGTCCTTCCACGTTGATGATCAAGGCACGCTCTTCTTTGAACACCGGATGTTTGTTCCAAACTACCGGTGAGAGACCAAGTTCTCAAGGAGGCACATGATTCGGTTCTTTCTATCCATCTGGCGGTACAAAGATGTACATGGACTTGAAAACACAATCTTGGTGGCACAGGTTGAAGCGGTATTGTGCCAAGTATGTCTCGAATGTGATGTTTGTCGCAGAGTCAAGGCATCCATCGAAACCATTTGGTCTGCTACAGCCATTGAAACCTCCGGAATGGAAATGGGAGAAAGTAGAGATGGACTTCATCACTGGCTTTCCAAGGTCGCAGAAGGGCAACAATGCAATTTTGTTGTCATCGAGCTTTCTAAAGTGGCTCATTTCTTCGATCAAAGAAACAATTTACGGAATTGATTGGTGAGCTCTATATCAACAATTGTCTCTCTGTATGGGGTTCCACTTGAAATCAGTTCAGATCATGGGAGCATCTTCACCTCAAAGTTCTGGGAGAGTTTCCAAAAAGCTTTGGGAACAAAGTTGAACTTCAGCACTGCTTACCACCCTCAGTCACAAGGACAAGTGGAAAGAATCAATCAGATTCTGGAGGATATGCTTCGGGCTTGCGTCATCTCGTTTGGCATGAAGTGGGAGGAATGCCTTCCATATGCTGAATTCTCCTACAACAACAGCTTCCAGAAGAGTCTGAAGATGGCACCATTCGAGGCTCTCTATGGTCGCAAATGCAGAACTCCGATTGGTTGGTCAGGTGCAGGAGAAAGAATCTGGTTTGGCCCTGACATTGTAACCCAAGCAGAGGAGAAGGTGCATATCATTCTGGAGAACCTGAAGATTGCTCAGAGTCGTCAGAAGAGCAACTATGACAGGAAACACACGGATATGGTATATGCCCCTGGTGATCTCGTGTACCTTCGTGTCACTCCCATGAGAGGAACACACCGCTTCGGTATCAAAGGAAAGTTGGCTCCTAGATACATCGGTCCTTTCAAGATACGTGGTAGAAGAGGAGAAGTTGCTTATGCTGAGCTTAGGAAAAACTCAAAGTCCATGATGTTTTCCACATCTCTCAGCTCAAGAAGTGCTTCAAAGACCCCGGCAAGACCGTGGATCATGAGCTAATCGACCTCCAAGAAGATCTGTCTTATCAGGAACACCCACAAAAATCCTTGAGACCATGAGCAGAAGGACGCGCAACAAGTCCATCAAGTTTTGCAAGGTGCAGTGGTCACACCATTTTGTTGATGAAGCCACATGGGAGTGTGAAGATGAACTCCGTGCCAACCATCCTTCTCTCTTTGTATCTTCTTCTTCTTCCTAGAATCTCGGTGAGATTCTGTTAGTCAGAGTTGTAGCATCCCAGTTGTCTAACACCTGTAATGCTACTTGTTATAATAATAAAAAGGGCCACTTCCAACATATAATTGTTGCATCATTATCATATCATGCTCATGTCATCATTCCACCTTGCATTTGAGCATCATATAAAACCCTTTCTTGTTTGGTTCTTATCTCATGTGCATTATTAATTGTAGTTGCCTCTTGATATTGTATTTGGTTCTTAATATATTGTTAAATGCCCAAGTTGAGTTGGGGGCATATCTCTTCTAAACTCCACCACCTTTCTTTCACCACCTTATATTCCACCATCCAATTAATATGAGCTTGGCATTTTAATTTGGGTTATCTCTAGCTCATGTTGGTTGGTTGGAATCCACCCATAATCTTTTGCTTGGCCTTTGCCCACCTTTTGGGAATGCAAGGATTAACGCCACATGAAATAATGTTGTTTTCACAAGATAACCACATGGCAAATATTGTTGCATGGGCCATGCAAGTGCCACCTTTTTCTTGGCTTTGGTATGTTTTGGCTTGGTTTGCATGGATCATTTTTTTCTTTGTTTAAATCTTGAGTTGGCTTGTAGTTTTTCTTCACCATATCATCTGTCTCTATCCCCTTTAGCTAAACCTCTATCCCTTGCTCCATGCACCCACATGTGCTCATGAGGCATGCACAAACCTAAACCCACTTTCCTTCTCCCCACCTTTCTCTTTTTATCTTGCTTGTTCTTTGAATGGAACATGCATGATTCAAATCTCTATCACCATATCTCTCTCCTCTCTCTCCTTTCCTTGTCTTGTTTTGTGTGGTCTTGGCTAGCATGCATGGTCAAGTAAAAGAGCCACTCCTCTATCTTACCCTCCTCTTAGTTAAACCCAAAATCTACCCCATGTCACCTCCCCATCCTAGCCAAACCAAACCCTAATCCACATCTCCCTAAACAAAACCATAAGTACCTCTTCTCCTTCTAGCTTCCTAGCATGATCACCCATGCCCTACCCTAGCTCGCCTCTCTTCCATGCAGGCCCCACCCCAAAGAACCCTCTACCCACCCCACACCCACCAAGGACCCCCAACTAACCCTAGCTCCCACCCTAGCCGAGGCTACCACCACCCAACCCGAGCCCTTTCTCCCTCTTTTCCTCCCCTCAAGCCCCACCCGCATTGCCTGCCTCCACCCCTCGCCTACCCCACGGCATCCTCCCTACACTGCCTGCCCAGGCTGCCCATGCACGTGAGAGGGCAAGGTGGCACCGAGGCCACCTTTCCATCAACCCCTCACGCAAGCCCCACCTCCCCTCCTCGTCCTTATACACCCCACACCTCTCTGGCCTCTACCCAGATCCATCCCTAAGCCTCGCTCCCCTTCCTCCTCCCTCTCCACCTCTTCTACCCCGACGCCGGCCAGACCGTCGGCTCCCACTCAGCGTCATCGATCCTGGAGGCGAACGTGTTGCCGCGGGTGTCGAGAAGCCCCGAGACGATCGTCGCCCCGTACTCCACCGCCAGAGCAGCCCAGAGCTCGGGCCGACGCCGCACCGCGAACCCTAGCTCCTCCGGTAGCTGCCTCGCCATTCGCGACCGCCCGACCCGATCCAAGCACGCCAGCCGCGGTGAGCCCCGACCTCCTGACAACCTCCCGTCGTAGTCGCTTCACGGGCCGGTGATCGTTTCGTCGAGCGGCCTCCGCGCAGAGTTCGCGGCGGCTGACGCGCCTGCTTAGCCCTATCTAGCACGCGACCTATCCCTAGCGACAAACCGCGGCCGCAGCTGTAGCCGCCTCATAGCGCGCCAGGTCGTGGTTCGATCCCCACCTCGTGCCTGGCGCAGAGGAGAGAAGGAACAAGACGCGGCGTTTTGCACACACCCTCCCTGTTCTTTTCTCGCAACGCGCCTCTAGGCCCACCAGTGCCACCGTGACCATCTCCCGAAACCCCGACTTCTTTTGTTCTCAACCCACAGGCCTACAGTCGCTGCGTGGCGTTTTTGCAAAAAGGCTCCCGGAGATTCGTACCCATCAACCCGCAGTCCCCGCCGAGCCGTGTGGCGGCCCCGCACTCTGCCGCTGGCGTGTGGGTCCGCTTGGCTCGCCCCCACACTCTCACATTTGGCGTGACCATGGTCAAGGATCTTTTCTGGGCTGGGCATTGAGTCAGCGCTGGACCCACCTTTCTTAGACTGTGGTGGGCTAAGCCTGTGTAGAAAAGTTTTTCTGTTTTTCTGGGGTAATTCAAATCTGTATCAAATTAATTCAAATCCAAACTTATTTCTGTTTTCAAATATCTTTTAAACTACAAATCCAATTAATGCAAATAATATATGTTTTGAGATCAGGAAAATGCCAGGATTTCAAATATGACATTCAAATTGCCTTTTGCACATTTAAAATTCCAAGTTCAATTAAATTACACCATTTGCCACTAGAACTAAAATAATTAATAACTTTGGTTTTATAATTCCAAATTTAGCAAATGATATGTCTAAAATGATCAGCTCGACGAGACCTTTCTGTTTATGCCATCCATGACTTTAATTGCAGCATGCATCATATAAAAATATAGGGTACAGCAAGTGTTATGACAACAAAATGTGAGCCAAAACCCCATTAAAATGTTGTTACTTGTCTTCCACACCTCACCATGCCATGCTACCTTATTGCCATGTAAATTGTGCATCATTCATCATGGCATGATTGTTTGCTTGACGCATCTTATTCATATGCTTGTGCTCTATATTCATGTTGGCCTTGTTTGTTTGGTTTTTCTCGGATGAACCGGCGGGGTTATATCAAGAGAACCAGAGCACTACCGGATCCGCCCTCGCTTCAACTGAGTTATCGTGCAAGCACTTCCACATGCTTGCATACATACAGTACCTATTGCCTCTATATTATTCTTGCATCATTGAGTCATGAGTGCATTAAATTGAATCCCAAGTATGCATAGCCTTTACTTTTAAACCCCAAGCTTGTTCCTCCATCCCATGAGCCACTACTATAGGAGTTGTTTGGGCCATGCGAGTCGTAGAACAGCATGTGTAGGGTATGTGAGTCTGTTGGATAATGAGGTACCTAAACAACTTAACTTTGAGTAGTAGTGGGATAACTAAAGAAAGTGGCACCGTGAGCAACATCTGCTATTTGGTTTTCACGCTCACTTGTGTCCGTAAGACCCCGAGTACTTGATTCCTGTTCCTTGATTTATCGCGCTATCCACATCCGGAGGTATATGGGACCCCCGAGCGAGCTTGATTAGTCTTATTTCTTGGGGCCACAAACTAGTTTGAGGTTTTATCTAATATCCTGTACTTATGCCATGCTACTCTTATTTACGTTTGTGCGAGGAGCACCTGTCCTGTTTAGGTAAGCGGAATGTTTTCGTGTATCGACACCGAGTTTTAGGGTTCCCCGCCATGTACCATTGTCGCAAACCTTGAGTCCGTCGGAGCTTGCTTACTTGCTATGGGGAGACTCAAGGGTGGCCCCAAATATTTCTGAATCCTGTGATTGTTCAGTCGTGAAAGCCTCGTTGGGTTTTGATTTGGTTTTTCCGAGGTTGAACAAGCGTGTGTTGCTATTGGTGCACCCCGGCCGGGTAAAACTTTCTGAAAGCCGTGTCCGCGGATATGGACGACTTGGAGCACAATTTCTCGATCATAGACAAGCATAACTAAAGTACCGCTTTAATCTGACTAAGTAACTTGACTAGTAAATAGTGCAACACTCAAGGAATGGTTAATAAAATTGCCAACGGATGGGGGGTTGTTCGTCCGCTTCCTTGTTGGTAGCGAGGAGGAGGATGGATCGATGAGATTACCATTATAATTGTTCTTAATTCATGGACATCCGTCTATCATTGGTTAGGCGGATGGTTAGCGTTATCTGTAGAACTGTTATGGTTTATCTTTCACCGCAATTCGTCACCCAGTTGTGTCCCTTTAGAGGCATTAAGACTTCTTGAGAACCCTTAGGGTCTCACACGATAAATTATTGGTTCGGATGGACGGTACCCTCGCAGGACGGATCTTTGGGTGGAAGAAGCGAAGATGTGGGCAACGATCGTTCGTGTAGAGATTAGGAACGGGATCCGTGAGACCTGTAGTTGGGATGTGCTTATTTCTATGGCATCTTATGCCGATTTGCTTCTTATCCGTACTCGGATTTTGTTTGCCGCTTCATGATACTACGATGTGTGTTGTATGAGGAAGTATCCTAAAATATAGATCTATCTAGGTCATTTGAATCTTGGTATGGCGTTGCTATATTTCCTTTCTTTCTAGATGGTATGGCTCGATGTACTCTTGTATGGTGGCTTGCGTACATACCCACTTGTGTCGTAGTTGATCCCTTCGCCCGATTCGCCGCCCGTCTGAGTCCCGTTTAGAGGGTAGTGGTTGGGACGTCCGAAAGGACTACCAGTGAGTGGCTTTTGGGGCCCCACCGTACTATTTCAACCACTACCACTCATCCAGGCTTGTATCTAGGAGCGTAATTCACCGAGGTAGTTACAGAAAACTAGTTAGTAAAGCTCTCACAAACTTGATGGCACACTTTATTTACTTGCCCCTAACAAACTTGAACCATTGTGAACATCGAAGGTGTATATGCTTGCATCTATATGTTGGAATTAGCAGAACCGTGTTGTCACGGGGAACGTTTTCAACATTGCACTTATACTCTGTACATAGTTGATATTGTGCTCTTTTGTATATGGATGTCAACGGTGTGAAATAAAGAGGGAACTTGTAAGTCTATGGAGTTTGTACTCTGTGTTAGAGAAACGCCTGAGCCGCTAGCCTAAGCCATGCTTAATCATGGTGGAAACTTGCAGCATCACCATAGTGAGTCATCTATGAAGCATCCTCAATAAAAAGCTATATGCATAGTAAATAAAAAGATTGCTGAGATGCTCATTGTCTGCTTGCCTTGTTATTTTGGTTATAGGAAAGCTCTTGTACCATGTGCAAGGGGTACCCTGTTGGCGGTTCTCAATGATATGCAAATACTTACAATGACAAGAACTTACGGACCCAAAGTTGAGTATGCATGAGGTGGCCCTCATATTCAAGGGACATGAGATTGCCAACTTATATTTCAAGCATATACTCCATCTTTGTTCACTTCAACCTTAATCATCTCAAGATGCTTATTATAGGGGCAATGAGGGATCAAAGCTAGTAAGTATCATAATCTTTTGAAAGCTCTTTATGACTTGTAATACCTTCTACCCTCTATAAAGGGACCTTTCTCTAGTTACCACTTGAGTCAGTAAACCCACTTCCTCTCTATCTCCAGCAAGCTTTTGAGTTGTTGTGTTTCAAGCATTCATATGGTGATTTATTCAATCATGTTCTTTATCTTCCTTGTTTGCACAAAACTCTTATCTATTGAGTATTACTTTGAAAGGCTTCACTTGTGAAAAACCTTTTTGAGCAAAGAGTGCTCCTATTTTGAAACTTCTACAAAAAGCTTTTGTGAAACTGATTATCAGGTGTTCTTTGACCAAGAACAAGTTTGCCAATTCCAATTATGATTTATCTTTATGTATCTCTATTGTGACTGCTGTACTTGGTTGCAAGCTAAAGTTATATAATGGTGAGTTGCTTTCTTCTATGAGTTTTGCAAAGGTAAGTGTGATGCTTCTTGTTCGTATTCTTTTTATCGACACTTCACTCCATAAACCTTTGGACATGTTTACTGAGCTCGGTATTCGCTTGGGGACAAGCGAAGTCTAAGCTTGGTGGAGTTGATACGCCCAATTTGCATCACCATTCTATATCATAATTTACCTCTATTCATTGATATTTGTCTTACTATGAGGTATTACTTATGGCTTTTCATCTGTTTATGCATGTTGGATGATTCCTGGAGGATGGATTGAGTCGGATTACGATGGAAAAGCGGTGTTTCGGTGCAATTTCGAAGATCGAGAAAAATACGAAAAATATGGAAACATATTATTTTACCGAAGAAGGAAGCGGAAGGAGGGCGAAGGGAACCTCAGGGGCCCACACCTCCCTAGGCGCGGGCCCACCTGACCACACCCCTAGGGTGGGTTTGGCCCACCTGTCCGGCCTCCGACTCCGCCCCTTCGCCTATATCTTCCCTACGAAACCCTAACACCAGGGGAGCTACCATAGATAGACTTTCGCCGCCTCTGGGAGGCGGAAAACACCGAGAGAGAAAGATCCCTCCGGCAGATAGATTTCTACCGGGGAAATTCCTTCCCGAAGAGGGGAGACCGTCGCCATCAACACCATCATCAAGCTAGGCTTCATCGGGATCATCCACACCATCATCTCCACCAGCACCATCAACACCACTCTGTCCCGCTGTAACAATTGTGTTGGATATTGCTTTAGTTCGTTAGGGTAAACTTTCCCGGTGTTGATTACTATTATAGTTGATGCTTGTGAGTGGAACCGTTGGATTATTGTTTATGTTCAGATTGTTATCCATTATCATATCATCTTTGATCTTGATCCATATGATGTCTTGTGAGTAGTTCGTTTAGTTCTTGAGGACATGGGAGAAGTCATGTTGTTAGTAGTGAATCTGTGATGAGTTATTATTCAATGGTTTAGTATTTAAGTTGTGGTGCTATTCTTCTAGTGGTGTCATGTGAACGTCGACTACATGATACTTCACCATTTATGGGCCTAGGGGAATGCATTGTGTATTTGGTTACTAATCGTGGGTTTGCCGGAGTGACAGAAACCTGAACCCCCATTAGGACACCTTTGCATAAGGGAGTGTAGGATCTCAGAGTTTAAGGCTGTGGTTAGATTTATATCTTAATTACTTTCATGTAGTTACGGATGTTTGCAGGGGGTTTAATCACAAGTATGTATTAGTCCTAGGAAGGGCAGTATGTTAGCACAGGTTCACCCACACAACACTTACAAACACCAAAGAAGAGTACTCAGCTATTTGCAGCGAAAGCACTTAACAGAATTCCCATGTGTCCTCAAGAACGTTTGGTCCTTATAAGTATTTCCACCGTCTTGTCCTTTGCTAAGAAAGGATTGGGACACTTGCTCCATTTTTTTGTTACTTCTGTTATTTGCTCTTTGCTTTGTTGCTCTATCAGAAAACCACTAAAAATCGTTTGCTAAGTAATCACAGGGATTTCCTGCTCCATACCACTGTTCAGCACCTTCTGCTCCTCGTTGGGATCGACACTCCTATTTATCGCAAGTAATACGATACACCCCCTACACTTGTGGGTCATCAGTGATTATCGTTATGTACTTACCTTCACGGATGACTTGAGTAGATATGGGTATATCTATTTCATGAAACATAAGTCCGAAACTTTCGAGAAGTTTAAGGAATTTCAAAGTGAGGTAGAGAATGAACGTAACAAGAAGATTAAATTTCTATGATCTGATCGTGGAGGTGAATATCTAAGTTACGAGTTTGGCGAGCATTTGAAGAAATGCGGAATACTTTCACAATTGACACCGTCGGGAACACCACAACGTAATGGTGTGTCCGAACGTCGTAATTGAACTCTCTTAGATATGGTTCATTTTATGATGTCACTTACAGATTTACCGCTATCGCTTTGGGGTTATGCATTAGAAACAACCGCATTCACTTTAAATAGGGCACCATCTAAATCCGTTGAAATGACACCGTATGAATTATGGTTTGGGAAGAAACCTAAATTGTCGTTCCTTAAAGTTTGGGGATGCGAAGCTTATGTGAAGAAGTTACAGCCCGACAAGCTTGAACCCAAAGCGGAAAATCGTCTTCATAGGATACCAAGAAAACTATTGGGTATACCTTCTATCATAGATCTGAGGAAAATCTTCGTTGCCAATGGATCCTTTCTAGAAGGAGTTTCTCTCGAAAGAAGTGACGGAAGGAAAGTAGAACTCGACGAGGTTGTTGAACCTTCTCTCGGACTTGAGAGTAGCGCAACACCAGAAGTAGTTCCTATGGCGCCTACAACAACAAGAGAGGAAGCTAATGATGTTGATCATGAAACTTCGGTTGAAGTTACTACGGAACCTCGCGGGTCAACAAGAACTCGTACCACTCCTGATTGGTAAGATCCCATTATGAGTGTCATGTTGGTGGACAACACCGACGACCCTGCGACATATGAGGAAGCGATGATGAGCCCAGATTCCAATAAATGGCAAGAATCCATGTAATCCGAGATTGGATCCATGTACGAAAACCAAGTATGTACTTTGGCGGATGGCGGAAGGTCATCGAGAATAAATGGACTTTCAAGAAGAAAACAAATGATGATGGTAATGTTACTATCTATAAAGCTTGACTTGTCGCAAAAGGGTTTCGACAAATTCAAGGAGTTGACTATGATGAGACTTTCTCATTGGTAGCGAAGCTAAAGTCTGTGAGGATTTTGTTAGCAATCGCTGCATATTATGATTATGGGATATGGCAGATGGATGTCAAAACGGCGTTCCTCAATGGAGACATTGATGAAGAGTTGTATATGGTACAACCCAAAGGTTTTGTCGATCCAAAATATGCTAACAAGGTATGCAAACTTCAACGGTCTATTTATGGATTGAAGCAAGCATCCCGAAGTTGGAATCGACGTTTTGATAAGGTAATCAAAAGCTTTGGTTTTATACAAACTTATGGAGAAGCTTGTATTTACAAGAAAGTGAGTGGGAGCTCTGTAGCATTCTTAATACTATATGTAAATGACATATTGTTGATTGGGAATGATGTAGACCTTCTTAATAGTGTCAAGGATTATTTGAATAATAGTTTTTCAATGAAATATCTTGGCGAAGCAGCTTACATATTAGGCATAAAGATTTATAGAGATAGATCAAGACGCCTAATATCATTGTCACAGAGTACATATTTGGACAAAGTTCTAAAGAGGTTTGGAATGGAAGATAGCAAGAAAGGGTTCTTGCCCATGTTGCCCAATACGACCTTGAGTAAAAATCAAAGTCCTGCTACGGCAGAAGATAGAGAAAAGATGAGTAAGACTCCCTATGCCTCAGCCATAGGATCTCTTATGTATGTCATGCTATGTACTAGACCCGACATTGCATATGGTGTTAGTTTGACTAGGAGATATCAAAGTGATCCAGGAGTGGATCATTGGACAGCGGTCAAAAACATCCCTTAAGTACTTGAGAAGAACTAAGGATATGGTTCTTTCTTATGGATGTTATGAACAACTCGTTGTTAATGGTTACACTGATGCTAGTTGGAACACCAATCCGGATGATTCTAATTCTCAATCCGGATACGTATTTCTTTTGAATGGTGCAACAGTTAGCTGGAGGAGTGCAAAGCAAAGCGTTGTGGCGAGATCTTCAACTGAATCGAAATACATAGCTGCTTCGGAGGCTTCACAAGAGGCGATATTGATGAAGGAGTTCATTACAGAGCTCGGTGTGGTTCCAAGTGCGCTGGACCCAATGTCTATCTACTGTGATAACATGGGCGCCATAGCCAATGGGCAAGAACCAAGGTCACACAAGAAGCTGAAGCATATCAAGCTGCGTTTTCACACTATTCGATAGCATGTCCAAGATGGTGACATAAAGATTTGCAAAGTACACATAGATCTGAATGTGGCATATCCGTTGACTAAACCTCTCCCGAGGGCAAAACATGACCAGCACCAAACCGCCATGGGTGTTCGGTATATTACCATGTAATCTAGATTAGTTGACTCTAGTGCAAGTGGGAGACTGTTGGAGATATGCCCTAGAGGCAATAATAAAAGTGGTTATTATTATATCTTTGTGTTTATGATAAATGTTTACATTCATGCTATAATAGTATTAACCGGAAACATTAATACTTGTGTGATTTGTAAACTAAATTAGAGTCCCTAGTAAAGCCTCTTTGTAATACTAGCTTGTTGGTTGATAGATGATCGTGGTTTCCCGATCATGAACATTGAGATGTTATTAACAACAAGATCATATTATTAGGAGAATAGTGTGATGGACGTACTCCTATATATAAGTGTAGCATAAAGATCAAGTCATTTCAATAGTTCGTTTGCTATAAGCTTTCTGATACATAGTAACCTAATTCCTTCGACCATGAAATCATGCTAATCACCATCACCGGAAGGATGCTTTGATGACATCAAACGCCACATCGTAACTGGGTGGCTATAAAGGTGGCATTGAGTGTTCGAAAAGTATGTGTTGAGGCACATGGATCAAGAGTGGCATTTGTCCATCCATATGACAGATAGATATACTATGGGCCCTCTCGGTGGAATGTCATCCAATTAGCTTGCAAGCATGTGACTGGCTCACAAGGGATCACATATCACGGGAACGAGAAAAGAGTACTTATCGGTAACGAGGTTGAACTAGGTATGCAAAGATACCGACGATCAAACCTCGGATAAGTAAACTATCGCCAGACAAAGGGAAATTGGTATCATATGTAAGTGGTTCATTCGGTCGCAAAGTAATTGTAGAAATATGTGGGAGACATATGAATTTCCAGATTCCTCTATTGGTTATTGATCGGAGAAGTGTCTCGGTCATGTCCGCATAATTCACGAACCGTAGGGATACACACTTAGATATGGAATACAAGTAGGGAGACCGAATGTTGTTCGGAGTCTCGGATGGCATCCGGGATATCACGAGGAGACCCGGAATGGTATGGAGAATAATATTCATATAAGAAAAGTCCGATTCCAGAGTTCTGGAATGATTTCGATGTTTTCATCGGAGAGGTTCTAGAAGGGTCTAGAAGGTTCACCGGACCGAAAGGGGAATGGTTCATGAATGTGTCATGGTTAAGTGGAATGATTGGATCATGTCCTAGGTCACTTGGTTGGGCATTTGCAAGAAATAAATAAAGCTCTAAATTGAAAGTCAAAAGGGAAGTTTGAAAAGTCAAACTCGAACAATGGTTTCCTAGTGGAAGAAGGAAAAACTCCTTCTTTCTCTCTAACTTGGGTTTGGGGAAGGATTCAAACTCCCCTCTCCCAAGTTGTCCTCCCTCTCATAAATAGAGGGGAGGGGCTGCCCCAAAGACCACAACCTAGCCCTCCACACCTCCAAGCCGCGCCGCCGCCGCCCTAGCGCCGCCGCCGTCGCCGCCTCACGCCGATGTCGGCCCGTCTCCGTCGCCCTAGCCGCCGCCGACACCTCCTCCTCTCCGGCCTTCTAAACCTAGATCGCCGAAAACACTAGATCAACCATAACTCGCACCGGCTTAGGCGAAGCCCTGCGGGATATTCCCTCTACTTTTGACACCACGCCGTCGTGCTGCCAGAATCGCGAGGGGAGAGCTACAACATCCGTTGCCTGCTGGAACAAGAGAGAGGAAGGTCTTCATCGAGTACCGAACGTGTGACCAACTGCGGAAGCGCTGCCGGAACGCAGCGCCGGAAGGATCGTCTACGCGATCTTGAGATCGGTAAGTGTATGACTACATCACCCACGAGAATCTGCTCTCATTAACCGCTTTGGAATCTTCGAGGGTGAGTACTCTGATCGACTTGTTGCTACAATCTAGTATATAGATCTTGGCTTGTTTGTGTGCATGCGAAAGAATTTTTTGTTTTCCATGCTACGAACCCCTTCAGTTAGTGCATGTTGCGCTGCCGCTTCAGCCCACCATACCTATGTAGGCGAGGACCGCCGAATTCTAAGACTCATCGTGTACTGGCCTTAGTACTGACTGCTCTCTTTTTCATTTGCCCTTTGTCGGCACCCCTTTGTCTTAAGCATGTTTGAGATCGACGTCGTTAGAAGGGTTACCCTTTCGTCTTGGCCTGGGCAGGGTTATGGACGCCATTGGTTATTCTTCAGGGCTCTTAGCCTCATTTGCATCTTGTCCGTACTCGGATGTTGTATCGTTTTCAAGATGATTTGGATCTTTGCAATGTATATATGTATTCTTGACTCATGGAGTCGTTGTTGTATATATTTGTTCTGTGGGTTCCATCATGGACTAGTGTGTAATGATATTACTTCGTTTTCCACCCTTGCGAAAAGTGCTGGGCACCTTTGAATCGTTTCTCTGCGGGTTTGGCGAGACTAAAACTTGCATAGGGCCGATCTGAGAGCGCCCGCCATCTTCGCCGATTTGATATTACTTATAGAGGATAGTCCCCTCTTCAACTTTGTCTTTTGTGGCATAGCAAAATTCCCAAAGGAGCGCCTGCCATCTTCCGCAACATCGGCCGTGCTACTAGTTTTGCGATCCAACTTCGTCGGGTTCCGACAGTCCAAGATGTTTTGCAAAATCCTCCTCCTTTTTGGCTTCCAACCCACAGCCCCGCTGTTTCTCAGGTGGCACACCCCGTTGTAACCGCTCGCGTAGTGGGCCGTGCGGCCCCACTGGTCATCGGTTTGGGTAGCTCCAGGCCAAGTGAGAAAAACGTTCAGCTATTTCTTAAATCAAATAAAATTTCAGTAAATGATTAATATCAAATACATTCATATCTATTTAAATAATTTGAATTTGAAGAAACTCCCAAAATGAAATATGAATGTTTTTCAAATGTGAATTCAAACATGTTTTCAAAGTTAGCCAGAGTTGACTCTATCTAGTCAAACCTTTGATTTTTGACCATATCTAAATTACTTTGCATTTAATAATGTTTTAAAAATCATATTTCCAAATAATAAAAATAATATATGTTTTTGAATCAGAAAAATGTGAGAAATCTGTTTATTCCATTCATAATATAATTTGAGCATTTTAAAATTTCGAAATAATTTAATTGTTAATAAATGCCTATTTCTTAAATATCGCCTAACTTGAAATTCCGTAACTCCGAATTCGATAAATGATATGTCTAAATCGATTAGCTCGACAAGCCCTTTTACAACAGTGTGTTCCATACTTGCAATTGCATCATGCATCGTGGGTAACTTGTAAAGTTAGAACTGTTTATGTAAGGAAAACGTGATGAATAAAATGGGAAAATAATTATGTCTTGTTACTAATGCCTCACTAATGTTGTATCATCCTTGTACTATGCTAATACATATTTTCAACATGACTTGCATCATTAAATTTTCATGTCATGCATCATATCATGATCATGCCGGTTCTTCCGCATTAGTTATAATGTGTTGTGTCGCTTGTTCCTTTTAGTGTTTTGCTTCTTCCTGGATAGGACGATGAGATGTTATGAGCTTCGACCAGTTCTTCGGATGAACCTTCGACAATGTTTTCAGGCGAGCATTCTACCCATTTTACATTTCTAGTCTTTATTTACTTATGTTGATCTATTGCTATCCGTGTTGCAATGCTTTAGTTTCCGTACCCCTATTATATTAATTGCAGCCCCTATATTTCCTTGGACACCTCCTATTGCATGTTGTTTGGGTAGACAGTTGGCCTTGTGAGTCGTAGTTGCTTGCTCAGGTGTTGCTTCGCGTCGTCGATGTTCCACTGATGTTCGGGGTTGGCATATTCATAAAGGTGGAGATGATCGTGGTTTTAATTACAGCTGGTTACTTAAATATTAAAATTGATATAACTAATGAAGAGGCACCGGTGGGTAATAGTTGAGATTTGGTTGTTAACCGCCCACTTGTGTCGACCTAGGATCCGAGTTCTTGACACATATTCCGAGACTGAGCATGCTAACCACATGTGGGGTGTCTGGGCACCCCTATCAGCTTAGTACCTGATTTCAAAGTACTGTACCGGGGCCACAAACTAGTTTGAAGTTTTCATGCCACGTTATGACATGTATGCCATGTTATTCCATGTTTATTACCTATTGCTCGATGAGCGTTTATTACTATTGCGTAGGTGCGGCACTCTGTCACGGGAATATTTTGTCTATGACCTCTGCTCCCGTGCAAGTGTACGCAACCCTAGGGTCCGTACGAGGAGGATTAGCTATAACTCGTACGGGTAGCTCTTTCGGGTGGCCCCAGGTGCTTGCTTTGGGTCAGGAAAAGCGTCGTGTCCTAGGCCCCGCCGACATACCTATGGAAGTATATTAATTGATCTGGCAACAAGGGTTGAAGTGCGTGTGGAAACTTTGGTGCACCTCTGCAGGGTTAAATCTTTTCAAAAAGTCGTGTCCGCGGTTATGGACAACTTGGAGCACAGTATATCGATCATTGACAACTATAACTAAATTTTACTGCTATAATTTGAATTGTATCTGCTATGACTAGTAAGTTGGATAACCACCATGGAAAGAATGAATAAAACTGCCAACCATGTGAGTTTCCTCGGCTTGACTTCCTCGTTTGGTCTCGAGGGGGAAATACCAGGATGGGTATGTTTGGTGATAGTATCAGGTTGGATCCGAATAGGTATTTCTCATCTCTTTATAATAGCCGATAGTTGTATTGAGTCTCTATAGGTTGTTAGTGCATGCTGTGTTGCCGCTTCAGCCCACCATACCTATGTAGGCGAGGACCGCCAAATTCTAGGACTCGCCGTGTACTGGTCTCAGTACTGACCGCTCTCTTTTTCCTTTGCCCTTTGCCGGCACCCCTTTTGTTTAAGCAGGTTTGAGATCGACGTCGTTAGCAGGGTTACCCTTATGGCTTGGCCTGGGCAGGGTTATGGACGCCGTTGGTTATCCTTCAGGGCTCTTAGCCTCATTTGCATCTTGTCCGTACTCAGACGTTGTATCGTTTTCAAGGTGATTTGGATCTTTGCAATGTATATCTGTATTCTTGACTCATGGAGTCGTTGTTGTATATATTTGTTCTGTGGGTTCCATCGTGAACTAATGTGTAATGATATTACTTCGTTTTCCACCCGCACAAAAGTGCCTGGTGGGCACCTTTGAATATTTTCTATGCAGGTTTGGCGGGAGTCGCTAAAACTTGCATATGGCCGATCTGAGGGTGTTACAACTACTAAGTGAATGAATCACTTGGATGGAATGGTGAGAATGGGTTATGTTGAGTGGTTACACAAGGACCATATTCATGGCTACCTTGTGTATCACACTTGTGGAAAGCCACCCAGGAACAAAGAGATTTGAGATGTTAAAGTGTTGAGAAGCTTCTAGTGCAGCCACATGAAAATATGGGCTCTGCCTAGATCATATAGGTTGCAATAACTTAGCCAGATGGACAGAAGGTGGTGGGGGTGATAGGTTGGAATGCGTCCATTTGGTCTAAGGGAAGGCTTATGAAAGATCTTGTCTTGATGCATGTCGAGTCTTGTGGGGAAAGTGCACCACCTCTCGAGAGAGTAAAATCTAAGTACTTAGTCGTGTCCCCGGACATAGAAAATTTGAGCATCAAGACATGGAAGCTATCAAGGATCTCCTCATCCCAATTTCTAAGTTAAAAACTTGTGGTTGAACAAGGGTTAACGAATCACCAATTTTTATTGGTAGATGCCTTGGGTGATTTTTGACAAACAAAAACTTAGTGTTTTCAACTAATAAGGAAAACCTTATTTTGAGCAAAGCAAGCCTCTGCTACACTTAGCCAAATGCATATAGAAGATAGATACCAATTTTCTACCATAGTATCACTTGCCAATACAATTCAAATGTATTGACCCTTGTGGCTGTAACTTATTATGTTGCAGGTTTTGTTTGATGTTAGTGAAGTGTGTTAAATAGGATTACAAGTCTACAACCAACATGATTGCGTGTGGCACGTTGAAGATGAAGGACTCCATGCTATATAGTTATATCTGCTGCATTGTAATGATATAGCCATATGAGCTATGTAAGATGTAATGAATTATTTTATTCCTGGTTATAAATTTGTATTATGACCTTTGTTTCTTGATATTACATCTTAAACTGTGGATGCTAGCTATTCGATCCAGTGACTAGCATTGTAAACATAGGGATCTCTACCTTATCAGGTTGGGACCTCTACAAACTTCTTTTGATAACTGTTTGCACAACCTTGATAAAGTTTTGCAGAGACGTGAAGAAACCAACCTTGTTCTTAGTTGGGAGAAATGCCATTTCATGGTTAATGAAGGGATTGTTCTTGGACACAAGATCTCTGAAAGAGACATTGAAGTTAACAAAGCCAAAACTTAAGCAATTGAGAAGATGCCTTGTCCTAGAGATATTAAAGGTATTCGTAGTATCCTTGGTCATGCTGGTTTCTATAGGAGGTTTATAAAAGATTTCTCCAAAATTTCGAAGCCCCTTACTAATATTCTTCAAAAATATGTACCTTTTGTTTTTGATGATGATTGTAAGGAAGCTTTTGAAACTTTGAAGAAAGCTTTAACAAATGCTCCTATAGTTCAACCACCTGATTGGAGTTTACCTTTCGAAATTATGTGTGATGCTAGTGATTTTGCTGTGGGTGCTGTCCTTGTACAACGTGTTGATAAGAAGTTGAACGTTATTCATTATGCTAGTAAGACTCTAGATGCTGCTCAAAAGAATTATGCTACTACTGAAAACGAGTTCTTAGTTGTAATCTTTGCCTGTGATAAGTTTAGACCCTACATTGTTGATTCAAAGGTCACTATTCATACTGATCATGCTGCTATTAAGTACCTTATGAAGAATAAGGATGCTGAGCCTAGGCTTATTATATGGGTGTTGCTTTTGCAAGAGTTTTATCTGCATATTGTAGATAGGAAAGGTGCTTAAAATCCTGTTGCTGACAATTTATATCGTTTGGAAAATATTTCTTTTGACCCTCTGCCTATTAATGATAGTTTTCCAAATGAGCAGTTGGCTGCAATAAGG
The DNA here is from genome assembly GCA_030063025.1 of Avena longiglumis. Classification (NCBI taxonomy): domain Eukaryota; kingdom Viridiplantae; phylum Streptophyta; class Magnoliopsida; order Poales; family Poaceae; genus Avena; species Avena longiglumis. The sequence continues at coordinate 543,271,791 of CP125975.1, forward strand.
GTAAGTCCGCAAGAAAGTCCTTGGTATGCTGATTATGCTAACTTTATTGTTTCCAAGTATTTGCCTCCCACTTTCACAGCCCAGCAAAGAAGAAAATTCTTTTGTGATCTAAGGCATTACTTCCGGGATGACCCACATTTATATAAAGGAGTAGATGGTATTATGCGAATATGTGTTCCAGAATTTGAACAACAAGAGATATTGAGAAAATGTCACGGCAGTGCTTATGGAGGACATCATGCTAGGGATAGGACTGCACAAAAAAATTTATAATCTGGATTCTATTGGCCTACCCTTTTCAAGGATGCATGGAAGTTTATCTTATCATGTGACGAATGTCAACGAGTTGGTAACATTTCTAGACGCAATGAAATGCCAATGAACTATTCTCTTGTTATTGAACCTTTTGATTGTTGGGGATTTGACTTTATGGGTCCTTTTCCTCCTTCAAAAGGGTATACTCACATTCTTGTTGTTGTAGACTATGTTACAAAGTGGGTAGGAGCCATACCTACAAACAACGCTGATGGTAAGACCGCTTTGAAAATGCTTAAGGATGTTATTTTTCCTAGGTTTGGTGTGCCTAGATATCTCATGACTGATGGAGGCTCTCATTTTATTCATGGGGTTTTTAGAAAAACTCTCGCTAAGTATGATGTAAACCATAGAATTGCCTCAGCTTATCACCCCCAAACCAGTGGGCAAGTAGAATGTAAGGTTCCCAACCTTTAATAAGATAGAGATCCCTGTGTTTACAATGCTAGTCCATGGATCAATAGCTAGCATCCACAATTAAGATGTAATATCAAGATACAAAGGTCATAATACAACTTTATAACCAGGAATAAAATAATTTATTACATCTTACATAGCTCATTTGGCTATCTCATTACAATGCAGCAGAATACAACTATAGCATGGGGTCCTTCATCTTCAAAGTGCCACAGGCAAACATGTTGGTTGTAGACTTGTAATCCTATTTCAACACACTTCACTAATATCAAACAAACCTGCAACATAACAAGTTACAGCCACAAGGGTCAATACATTTGAATTGTATTGGCAAGTTTCACTACTATGTAGAAATAAGTGGATCCTATCATTACATGCATATTTGGCTAAGTAGGGTTTAGGCTCTTTTGCAGAAAGCAATATAGTTTTATCCTATCTTTTCAAAATAGTTTTTGATCTTTTGTCAAATCTTTTTGAACTTCTTTGAAAACTCCAAGTGCTTCAAATCCCTTGTTGTCACCATCAAGTTTTACTTTGAGAAATTGGAATGTCGAGATCTTCCATAGCTTCAGGCCTTAGTTGCTCAGTATTGTCCATAACCGGGGACACGGCTAAGTACTTAGAATTTTGATCTTCGCAAAGTTGTACACTTTACCCACATGACACAATCTCATCTTGATGCCACCATTGGTCACTGGATAAGTACTCACCAAGATGGAGTAATCTTGGCATTGAGAATGTGACAAAGTCTTTCCATAGAAGTCCTACCAATACACAATGCTAGCTTGTCATCCAGGCACCAATGTAGGGTTACAAGTTCCCTTACACAATTCTAGTTAACCTGAAGATGCCAATGCATGGGTCTTCCACTATGTAGTTGACTAAGCCAGAGCTTATTTAGCATGTGGCTATACACGGAAGCCACTGTATGAGAAACATGTTCAATCTCTAAGTCTCTGGGTGGTTTTGTTCTAGTGCACATACAAAAAGAGATAGCCATATAAACATGGTTCCTTTTGTTTCCACCTTGTCCAAAACTTGAGTATCCTTGTCCACCCAGGTGATTCATTGAGTACTTGTTTTATTATATAAAATATATATCTTTTCAACTCTTCATATAATCATAACATGTATCCCATCTCAAATATATAGCTGGGCTAAGCATACTACAACTACTTTGTTTTCCACTAAGGAATATATAAGGGTATCCTATTAGGATTTAGCATAGCATAAAATATAGTAAACCTTTCCATGCATGTTACAAAATCCACTAAGTGTAATGAAAATATTAGGACTTGGATGATAGTGTCACTTGCCTTTTTAGTAGAGAATGATGGTTCACTTCTTGATCTTGCAAATATCACACTCTTCTAATTCCACTACAATTCAATCAAGCAAGCATAGATTCAACTATCATTCCAACCAATTTATCACACATAAAATAATAGAAACAAGGTCATGCATGCAAGCATGCAAAAGATAGTTTTATTTGCAAAAGGGATTTCTACTAGGCTCTAAACATTATAAAGTTCAAAGTGGTCATTTACAAAAGTGGTAAAACCATTTGCAAAAGGTTTTATCTATAAACCATTTCTAAATCAAATCAATATTTTATGTGGTTGAAAATGCTTTTAGTAAAGCAATATTCTTTAAAGAGTTCACCAAATATATTTTTAATTCTCAAAACTTGGTGTTTAGGGTCAGAAGGTTTGAATCAAATCATTTCCCAAAGGTTTTACTCAAAAATCATTTCTAAATCATAATCAATATTTTTATTTGACTAGAAATGGGCTAATTCAAATATTTATTTCTTATCTTCACAAAATACATTTTTAAATCCATAAGTTGGTTCCTAGGGTTAGTAGGTTCACAACAATCCATTATGCAAAGATTTCACTTTAAAATTATATCAAGAACAATTTTTATATTCATAATAAGCCTACACATGTTTCTGCAATTTTAACCAATTTACAGAAGCAAAACATTAAACAAAATACATGGTTGCAAAGTACTTGTTCTGCTGCATTCATTGATATAAAATTTGCAAAATTTGGACGTGTAGAATTAAAGTTATGAATTTTACAAGTTTGCAATTCAAACAGATTCTAATTTCTGTTTTAAACAAAACCTTGCCCACGTGGCGTGATTCTATTGGCCGGTACCGCTTCGTGCGGATCAACCTCTGTGGATCGTTGGATCTAATTTAAAACGTATGGCTCAGATGGGCGCGTACCCCTTTAGCTAGATCTATTCTTAGCCAGACGATTCGCATCGACTCACGCAGATCGACCAAGAGTGGCGGCACGCCGCCACGGCGGATCCGGGATTCAGGAAGCAAGGGGTAATGGAGATGCTCACCGTGCTCGCAGGTCCCGTGAAGCTCGAGGCGTTGTTGGTTTGGCGAGGCGACAGGGGTAAAATGTCGTCACGGAGTCGGTGGCGGCGTCAGCGGTTCTGCTCGTCGCCGGGCGGAGCCAGATCGTGCGAGGTAAAACAAAGACATGGTCGATGCGATCGTCTCCGGGATCTTAGGAGCATCAATAGGAAGGCTCGGGGCGGTCGGTGTTTACCAGGAGAGTTCGCCGGAGAAATGGCCGAAGATGGTGGCGCTCTGATGTTGACGAAGCCGAGCTTATAGAGCGCGCGGGAGCGAGATGGGGCTATGGGCAGACGCGTAAGGGACTGGAGAGCAAGCTTGCATGCTCGGGGAGTGGAGAGGCGGCTGCAGTTTGCCGGAATTGGCCGGGAACGCTGTCGGAGACGGAGGTGGTCAAGCTCGAAATTCACCCAGCCTGGGGGCAGAGAGGGAGAGGTAAGCGAGGGGAAAGAGATAGAGGAGGCGTGGGCGTTTATCTACGCGTGATCACTGGAGGAATTAAGGCCGCCATCAACACGAATTTGATCGCCGCAATCAAAGCTGCAACGGCGAGGGAGACGTGGTCGCGAGGTTGATGATGCTTTGCTGGCGGTGGGGTCCGTCTGTCTGTGAGGGAGAGAGAGTGGAAGTGGGGCCTGCCTGTCTGTGACTCCGCGGGTTCTATTCTGGGTAGAAAACTTTTCACTGCGGGGAGGGGTTAGTTGGGCTGGACTTCTTGGGCACATTTGGCTGCAGTTTGTTTCCTTTTTTTATACTGAAGCTTTTTCCTTTTTCTATTTGAATTTCTGTTTTGATTTTCAAACAAATAATTCAAACACCAATTCAAATCAAACCACCACCAAACTTTGTATTTATTTTAATTCTGTTTAACAACACAATCCAAAGTCAATAATAAAATAATACTTTTATTCTTTTAGGATCTATTTAATAATTAAATAAAATAGACCTTAGTCATTAATTCAAATAGGATTTTATTTATTTAAAAACTCTATTTGAAATCTAAATAATATCAAAACCATTTCATGTTTTATTTGAAAACATAAAAACACTTGGAAATCTTATTTAAAATAAAATAACAAGTTTTAATGTTTATTTAAAATGGAAAAGCCTTTACTTTAATAAAATTGGATATTAATAAATCCTCATTATTTTATTTTATTAAACCTTTACTCTTTTTATCAAATAGAAATATTTTATTTCAAAAGCTTGGCCAAGATTTAATTTGGCTCTATAAAATAACCCTTATTTATAATTCTACCTTTTCTTTTGAAAACCAAATCTTTTTATTAAAAGATCTAAAAATAGTAATTCCAACTATCATTATTTTATTTATTAATTGTTTATCTTTTTAAATCCCTTTAGGATTTTATTTGATCAAAATAGGTTTTGATGTTTCCAATTGGAATCAAAAAGTTTCTTCTCACCCTAAAAATCAACAATTGTTTGTTTTGTTTATTTATTTTTCATATTTCAAAATTTTGGAAAATTTTGGGATGTGGCATAGAACTTTCCAATAGGGAAATTAAATCTGTCTTGCAAAAGACTGTTAATAGATCTAGGAAAAACTGGGCTAAGAAGTTGAATGACGCTTTATGGGCTTATAGAACTGCTTATAAAAATCCTATGGGGATGTCTCCTTACAAAATGGTCTATGGGAAAGCTTGTCACTTGCCTTTAGAATTAGAACACAAAGCTTATTGGGCAGTGAAAGAGTTGAATAGATATTTTAAACTTGCTGCTGAGAAAAGATTGCTTGACATGAGTACATTAGATGAGTAGAGAAGTGAAGCTTATGAAAATGCTAGACTCTTTAAGGAAAAAGTAAAAAGATGGCATGATAGGAGGATTCTCAAAAGTGAGTTCCATGTTGGTGAGAAAGTTCTTTTGTATAGGTCTCATCTGAGATTTTTTGCAGGAAAACTACTCTCAAAATGGGAAGGACCTTTTGTTATTGAGGAAGTATATCGTTTAGGTGCTATTAAAATATCTTCTTTGAAGGATGACACGACAGAAGTGGTGAATGGTCAAAGACTGAAACATTATATTTCTAGAGATTCTTATAATGAAGATGTTGATGTTATTCAAATGGGACCCCAGAAGAATTTATTAGAAACCAAACACCAGAAACTGTAGAGTTCGTCTTTGAATAGGTAAAAGTGGTGAAAACAGAAGGTTCGTGAAACCCCAATCTTTTTATATTTTTGATGTTTTTAATACATAAGGGAAGTTACGAGATGGAACAGAGGAGGAACCGGAGGCCTGGGTGGCCAAACCCACCCTAGGCGCGGGCCCCAGCTGGTCGCGCCTAGAGGGGGTGAGACCACCCCGAGCTCCGTCTCCGCCTCGTTTTCGTACCAAAACCTTCTGTATGCTTTGAAACTTCGTAATATATAACCCCCGGATCCCCCGAGGTTCATGCATCGTGTTCTCGTCATGTTTTCATTTTGATCTGTTTCTGTCAGGGAAACTCTCAGTTTTGGAGCTACAATGTCTTCCTCTGGATCACCCATTGAGGATTCCTCTGCGGATATCCTCAACCCATACATGTATTAGTTGAGGATCCATCCCAAGGAGTTGATTCTCAAAGATGGGAAGGTACAGATGAAAGAAGTTCAAGGCACCAAAGGAGAAGGCAGTCTGGAAGACAGGATGGAAGCATTGGAGCAGGAGGTTTTCAGGTACAAGAAAATGGCGGAACGTGAAGTGGATGTTATTCACAAGATAAGTTCAGAACTCATCGTCAAGCACGAGGAGGAGGTGGCTGAGCTCCAAGAAGAAATCTTCTCGCTCCATCAGACCACCAACCAACTACAAGCATAACTCTACGACATACAAAATCAAAACTGTGAGTATGTGGCCAGATTTGATCACATAAGCTCTGCTGCTAGTTTCAGGATTGCAGAGACAAGGACATCCTTTTTGGATGGGGAACCTTTGCCTTGGAAGTTTTATGATGACAAGAGAACGCCACAACCGAAGGAGTAGTTCGTCATCAGGTTTGGCACCCCTTGGCTTGTTCCAAGCTTGGGGGAGTGCCGCAGTATCACAATCATTATCTTCCTTCTTTTACCTTTTTAGTGGATTCATATCTTTGGTAGAGAGGTTATCTTATAGGTTGGTTTGCATGTGGAAGTATATCTCCTCTAGTTGATTATCTATGTATCCCTTAGTGTGAGTGCCTTTATGGAATATTAATGAGAAGTTTCATCTTTTACTTTTTGCACTTCTTATTTTAGTTTGCAATCTCTATTATATGATGGATCTTGTTGATCAGTATTGGCATCACTTTGGGATCATCAAGTGGATCTAAATTGGTTTTGGCAAACCGAGTTCTAGTCAGTAGCAACACTTTTTGAGTTTTGAGAGAAAAAAGAGAAAAAGCTTACAGGTATTTTGTATCATCTATTTTCTTTTACTCCTTTCTCAGCCCATCTTTGCTACTGATTTTTGGAGGGATTGCTCCTTGGCATGTGCCTCCACTGCTTGTCCAATTAGATTTGTGAGTGGTAGATTGTATCTTGAGTATTTTTCTTCTATAGGTGTCAGGTTGTGTGAGCTTGAATTCTTGTTCTATGCTTAGAGATTTCATTTTGATGCATGTGTAGCCCTCTAGCAAGTTCCTATAGTAGTTTCTCATCATTTATCAACTTGGAAATCACTTGGTTTGATGTTTATCTAAAAATTTCAGAAAAAGGGGTCATGGACAACCACATCTTTGGTGAAATATTTGAGAGTGATGCACCTAGGAGGGAAAGGCCTTCAAGATCATCCTCACGAGCTAGGCCCTCATACAATGAGGATCTCATTACACCGCGATTTGGTGACGAGGGAGATGAGGGGGATGCGCACCCTTCCACCTTTCCTTGCCCAACCTTTTTGAGGGCTGCTAGGATTCTCGATAATTTCTAACCTTGGTTCGGAGGGTTGGACTAACAAGCTATATGGAGGATGAGAGCGTGTGATACGTCCAATTTGCATCACCATTCTATATCATAATTTGCCTCTATTCATTGATATATGTCTTATTATGAGGTATTACTTATGTCTTTTACATTGTTTTTGCATGTTGGATGATTCTTGGAGGATGGACTACCGGAATCTGGATTCTCATGGAAAAAGAGGTGTTTTAATGCAATTTCGCGAAGATCAGAAAAATACCAGAAAAATATTGGAAAATTATATTTTCCTAGAAGATGGAGGAATCTAGAAGGGGAGGCGTAGCTGGGCCATAGGAGGCCCACACCCCCTAGGCGCGGGTCCCCCTGGGCCGCGCCTAGGGCAGGTGTGGCCCACCTGGCCGTCCCCCGATTCCACCCTCTCGCCTATATATTCCCTATGGAACCCTAATACCGGAGGAGCGACCATAGATAGATTTCTGCTGCCTCTGCGGGGCGGAAAACACCGAGAGAGAAAGATCTCTCCGGCAGACAGATTTCTGCCGGGGAAACTCCTTCCCGGAGAGGAGAGATCATCGCGATCAACACTGTCATCAAGCTAGGCTTCATCGGGATCATCATCATCATCCACACCATCATCTCCACCAGCACCATCATCACCACTCTGTCCCGCTGTAACAATTGTGTTGGATATTGCTTTAGTTCTTAGGGGGAACTTTCCCGGTGTTAATTACTATTGAAGTTGATGCTTGTGAGTGGAACCATTGGATTATTGTTTATGTTCAGATTGTTATCCATTACCATATCATCTTTGATCTTGATCCATATGATGTCTTGTGAGTAGTTCATCTAGTTCTTGAAGACATGGGAGAAGTCATGTTGTTAGTAGTGGATTTGTGTTCAATTATTATTCAATGATTTAGTATTAAGTTGTGGTGCTATTCTTCTAGCGGTGTCATGTGAACGTCGACTACATGATACTTCACCATTTATGGGCCTAGGGGATGCATTGTGTATTTGGCTACTAATTGTGGGGTTGTCGGAGTGACAGAAACCTGAACCCCCGTTAGGACATCTTTGCACAAGGGAGCGTAGAATCTCAGAGTTTAAGGTTGTGGTTAGGTTTATATCTTAATTACTTCCTTGTAGTTGCGGATGCTTGCAGGGAGTTTAATAACAAGTATGTATTTGTCCAAGTAAGGTCAGTACATTAGCGCAGGTTCACCCACACAACACTTACAACACCAAAGAAGAGTACTCAGCTATTTGAAGCGAAAGCACTCGACAGAATTCCCATGTGTCCTCGAGAATGTTTGGTCCTTATAAGTATTTACACCGGCTTGTCCTTTGCTAAGAAAGGATTGGGCCACTTGCTGCGTTTGTTCTTTGTCTTTATTACTTGCACTTTATTTTGTTGCTTTATCAGAAAACCCCTAAAAATCCGTTTGCTAAGTATTTGCAGAGATTTCCCGCTCCATATCACTAGTCAACACCTTCTGATCCTTGTTGGGATCGACACTCCTATTTATCGAAAGTACTACGATACACCCCCTATACTTGTGGGTCATCGGCGTGCAATATGCTATGCTCACTAAAACCTTTCTGGAGAGCTTCTCCTTTTCTAACAGCCTGTTCAAACCAGATGTGTCTTTCAAAATTTATGGCAGGCCTTACACCATGACACTGAAGAAATTTTGTGAGATCCTGGGTCTTGGTACAGCTGGGTCGGTGAGGAAGATTCCAGCTCAACCCATTGATTTGTTGGAGCTCTACCACGGGATAACTAATGATGACGACCGTAGAGCCCAACAAGGAAAGATAAGAAATATTCAACTCCCAGCTATCAGGTACTTTACTTACTATCTTGCCACTAGTGTTCTTAGTAGGGAGAACACTAGCAATATTTCCAACTATCATTTGGACTTCCTAGCTGCTGCTCTCAACAATGAAACCAGGTATAATCTTGGTTCTCTCATTGCTCGTCGCTTAGCTGCTAAGGGACCCATTTATGGGGGTATTATTGTTGCACATGTTGTTGCTGCCTTGGACCTTCTTGATCCAAATGATACAATTTTGGCTCCTCGAGGCTTGATCTTGCTGCCATGAAAGCACAACACTTTGTCACTACTATCTCTACCCTTGAGAGCCTGGTTTATAGAATGTTGTTTATCGACGGGAAGAGAGAGATCCTCTCCCCAAACCACTTTGTTCAAGATTTCCTGTGAAATGGTAATTACCCTATGTGTGGTTTTGGTGATTAATGACAATCCCTATGGACTAATGTTTTCACTGAGTTTTATATGAAGTAATATTCCATAGGTCATGCTTATAGTCCATGTGTTGGATTCAAGTATGGATGCCATGAAGATAAAGATATACCTTGACCTTGAGTATTGGCATCAAAATCGTCGAGTTGAAGAGAAGAATATGATATGATCAAGATCTTGAGAGTGTGATCTCAATAGAAGAATTCAAGATATGGCTCTAAGTCGGTGTCATGATAGCCTCATTAGTTGAGCTATGGTTGACTAAGATTTAGAGCATGTAATCAAATGAAGAGTTCCTTATTTACCTCAAGATATTAAGATGGAGCACGAGAAGATACTTGGTTGACCAATACAAAGAGTGAAGAGTTATTTCAAGTTGGTCAACACATGAAGCATAAATAATGTACCACATGGTCTTGTGGTATGATATTATATAGCCCATTAGAGGATGACATCAAGTGGTGATCATCATCAAGGTTGAGAAGGGCAAGTTCAAGATAAGCATCTAGATAAGATCATTTGCTTGAAGCTTGCCATCCATATTGGTGATAATGGACATGTGAAGACATGTATTAATGAAGCTATCCCATAGTTGTGTATGGGGGAGCAAATTAGGAGTCTTCACGAAGCAACAATGATCAAGTGTTGCATTCCGGCTTGGGTGGAGCTTGAAGCGTTGTTATCAAGATCAAGCGGGATGCGCAAGGCAAAGGTATGGCCTTGCTTGGTTTTCCTTTTACCGGTCTCAAGATGGTTGTTGGGAGACCGTGTTATAGGATAGATAGCCTCACTATCAAGAGAGGCTTTCGGTTGTGTAACTTGATCACATCGTCATAGGGAGCTCAATCTTTTGCATACTTTGCATCTTCCTATTTTGTTGCTTCTTGGTGTTTCTCCATGTTTGGTTCTTGAGCTTGTTGCTAACTCTTCAACAAGCCCAAGTTCATCGAAAATGGAATTCGTATGCATCTTCTATGGCGTTTTCGAGTTTGAAGGTTTTATCGGTTCTTATTTGGGGAGGCTTCTTATCTTTATTCATTTGGTTCTATCCTACTTTGTTGGGTTATGATGTTTCTCTGCATAATCTTGTAGAGCTTGTTGTCCTTGTCAAAACAAGCCCAAGATCATCGAAATCGGAGTCCGGATGCAAAAGTTATTGCATTTTTCGTGAAGCTTGTTTCATCCCGGTTGTGGATTCGATTCAACCGGCTCCTAGACCGGGTGGTCCGGTGCCAGGACCGGAAAACCGGATCTGAAACCGGGATTTTCGGTTTTGCTATACCGAGTCTATCCGAGACTGTGTACTGACCCTAATTCCGGTTTTAAGTTCGGTTTTCTGGTCCAGGAACCGGACCGTCCGGTTCTGGAGCCGGTCCAACCGAACTTTCAACCGAGTTCGCACAGATTTCTTCCAACGGCCATATTTGCTTTCCACTATAAAATGGGGTTCTTCCCCCCAACGTTTTTTGGTGTTCTTGACCACGAAATTGACCTCCATTGTTGAACCTCTTGAGCTTGCTTCCTCCTCCTTCCCTCCTATGATTCTTGCATCTTTTTTAGGGCTTTGGAAGAGAAGATCTAGATCTACAATCCCCACCAACCAATTGCTCCTCTAAGTGAGGGTAACCCATTGGATCTAGATCTTGGAGTCATTTGTTGGTTTCCACCATTGTTCTTCCTCTCTAATTCCTCCCTAGAACTTGTTGCTTTGGTGGGATTTAAGAGTGAAGGATTTGAGCACCCTTGGTGTTCTTGCTTTGCATTCTTGCATAAGTGTTGAGCTCTCCATTACGATTTGTTCGAGTGAGAAACCGTGAGCTTGTTACTCTTGGAGGGTGACCTCCTAGTTGGCTTGGCGGTTGGTGCCGCGGTGTCCTCTTCGTGGAAGATTGTGAAGAGACCCGGGCTTATCCTTCGTGGAGCTTGTTAAGTGGTTGTGGAGCTTGCCATCTCCGGAGTGGAGGAAAATCTAGCCATAAGGAAAGGGCCTATTCCTTCGTGGGATAGACTCGGAGAAGAAGGTGAGCCTTTGTGGCGTGAGGAATCCTTCAGGAACCTAACACCTCTCCAACGTGACGTAGCCCCTTCCCAAAGATGGTGAACACGGGAATACATCTTCGTCTCCGTGCCTCGGTTATCTCTATATCCAAGCTTACTTTCCTTGTTATAGCCATCGAGCTTGAAGTACTTATATCTTGCTTATCACTTGTATATTTATCTTGTGCTATCTTGCTTAGCTTAATTTGTTTTTGGTGTACTTAGTTGAGCCTCGTATATTTAGGTTTTGTGCTTGTAAAATAAACATTAGTTTAATTAAGATTCGTCAAGCCAAACCGTAATAGTTTTGAAATTGCCTATTCACCCCCTAGGCGACATCTCTATACTTTCTCCAGGGACCTTTGTCACGCTCCAAGGAGGAGATGGATGAGAAGCTGCGTATTCTTGGCTTCCATGGACACTATCGTGGGACGCGCCTCATATGAACCCTCTTTGTACAACATGGGGAGTCCTCGAGCTCGTATTAGACGAAGGGCCTCCTCGTCAGACGGAGGTGCACCTTCTTGGTCACCATGGAGTTGAGCTCCACTTAGGCCAAAAGTCTAAGCTTGGGGGAAGGTATACCGACATCACACTCATCTATATATCATGTTTCGTCGATTCTTTGTATATTAATTGTTTCGTTTTCTTTTTGGTTTTTGTTTCTGCTTTCTCAAAACACAAAAATACCAAAAATATTTTCGTTGTTTTTATTGGTTTGTTTCTTTGTTTTCTAGCTTTGGTTTGCCTTAAAGAAAAATCCAAAAAGATTTTGCTTTGTTTGTTTTTGCTTTATTTGCTTGCTTTGAAAAATCAAAAACACCAAAACTATTTGTTCTTCTTCTTTGGTTTTGTGAGTTCTTTGCAGGGTTTAGCCGTCCTCAGTGGAGTTTGGTTTCATGTTATTATTCAAGTCACACAAGTGAAGGGCAACAATGAAGATTAAGACAACTTGAGGTGTGGTAAGAGGCTGGTAACAAACTCTATTTGTTTTTATTTTTGTACACATACTCATCAAGGTGAGCATGCTTAGTCTATTCATGTAAGGTATATGTTATTTATGGATGCTTGGTAGTTCTTGCTTTCTTGTGATTAGCTCCAGCTTGCTAATAGTTTGTAGCATGTCATATGAATGTTGCTTGCATTGTTTTATTCATAACTTGTTATGATATTGTGGTATCCTCCTCTGAATGTTTCATGTGAATCGACTTGGCACATGCTCACGCATGCATATGACTAAACAATAGTTAGTAAGCCTCGATGATTTATTTTGCCTTAGAGTTCTTATATCACTGTCTTGCCATAATTAGTCCTATTTTGTTGCAAGCATGGTTATGACAGTTAGTGCTCTCTCGTTTGTCACTCCCTCTCTATTGCTAGCCTTCACTTGCACTGAGTATGAGCTCTACTTGTGCATCCAACTCCCCAAAACCAATATTGCCAACAGTGTCCACAATAACTACCTATTAGCATCATTTGTTGTTCAGTGCATATTCATTATGCCTTGTTTCTTCCAAATAAAATGTTTGACTGTTTTGAGAAAGTTAGTTAGTAAAGCTCTCACAAACTTGATGGCACACTTTATTCCTTGCACTTAATAAACCTGAACCATTGTGACTGTCCATGAAAGTTATATGCTTACAAATTATAGGTTGGGAGTTAGCATAACCGTGCTGTCACGGGAAACGCTTTCAACACTTATGGATACATATCTAGTTGATACCATGCGCTTTTGTTTGCGGATGTCATCAGTGTGAAATAAAAGGGGAGCTTGTGAGTTCATGGAGTTATATATATATGTGTTAGAGAAATGCCTGGGCCGCTAGCCTAAGCCATGCCTAATCATGGTGTAAACTTGCAAAATTACCATAATGAGCATCTATGAAGCATCCTCAATAAAAACCTATGCAAATAGCAAATAAAAAGATCGCTGAGATGCTCATTGTCTGCCTGCCTTGTCATTTTATTATGGGATAGCTCATGTATCATGTGCAAGGGTACCTGCTGGTTCTCTATGATATGCATGTATTTACAATGACAAGAACTTATAGGTGACTAAAGTTGAGTAGCATGAGGAGACTCGTACTTAAGGGACATGGGATTTCCAATTTATGGTCTGTCAAGCATATAACTCATATTGGACCTCACTTTCACCATTAACCACATAAAGATGCCTATGATAGGGGCAATGAGAGCTCAAAGCTAGTGAGTACCTTACTTTCAACATTTGTAAGCCTTTCAAACTTTTCAAAACCTTTTCACTTCCTTGTTGAGTCACAACTTATTCTATGAGCACCTTCTTGAGAGCATAGTTGTCATTCTTGTGTTTGTCTCGAAACTTGGTTAATTATGTCATGACTTTGATGCTTGTATCTCTGATATCTTTACTTCTAGTCTTCACTTGAACTTTAGAGGTGCATTGGCATTTATATTGTGCTCTACAAACAAAGGCAAGCGAGATACCACTCTATCATACCTTATTATAAGCATTGCAATGTTGCTTATGTCTATGTTTCATGCTACTTATTATTATTGAGTTGGTTTCTCTTCATAGCTTGTAATGACTATTGAGTAGACTTAGTTGCATACTTCTTATTATGAATGGTTTAAGTATCTACTCCTGTGCTGAGAATATTTACATCATATGAAGCAAATGTGTTCGTGAAAGTTCTTTTATCGCACTCGCTTAAATCAATTGCTTGAGGACAAGCAATAAGCTAAGCTTGGGGGAGTTGATACGTCCAAAACGTATCTAATTTCTCGAACACTTTTGCTATTGTTTCTCCTCTAAACTTGTGTGATTTGGATACAACTAACACGGACTGACGCTGTTTTCAGCAGAATTACCTTGGTGTCTAGTTTTTGTGCAGAAAATCAACTATCAGGAAAATCCCGGAAAATATGCCAAAAATCCTATTTCACCAGAAGATCCACGGAGCCAGAGTACAAGACGGAGGGGAGCCCTGGGGGACCACACCCCTGCCACGCGGGTGGGCCCACCCCGCGCCTGGGGGGTGTGTGGCCGCCTCAGGCACCCCCTCGGCCTCCCTCTTCGCCTATAAGAAGCCTCTTGACCTAAAAAACAAAGGGGGGTTCGACGTTTTTCCAGAAGGAGTTCCGCTGCGCCGCCACCACCAGAAATCACGATTCGGAACTAGAAACTCCATTCTGGCATCCTGCCGGGACGGGGAATTTGGGGAGGATCATCGCCATCGTCATCACCAACGCATCTCCATTAACCATCCATGTTTCCCTCATCCATGAGTGAGTAATCCTCCACTGTAGGCTAAGGGAATGGTAGGGATTGGATGAGTTCTATCATGTAATCGAATAAGATTGTTAGGTCATGGTGCCTAGTATCTCTATTAATGCTATTTGACTTTGTTGCAACTTGTTGTGCTTAATGCTTGTCACTAGGGTCCGAGTGCCATGATCTCAGATCTAGAATTATTATTAAATCATTATGATAGTATTGTCTGTGATCTTATCTGCAAGTTGTGTACACATATCATTGTGCGGATCCAAAGGCCCCGAAGTGACAGAAATTGGGACAACCGGAGGGGATGGCTATGATATGAAAATCACATGTGTTCACGAAGTGTTAATGCTTTTCTCCGGTGCTCTATTAAAAGGAGCGCCTTAATTGCCAGTAGTTCCCTAGAGGCCCCGCTGCAACGGGCTGGCAGGACAAAATATGTTGTGCAAGTTCTTATTGCGAGCACGCATGACTATATATGGAGCATATGCCTATGATTTTTTAGTACTTGGATGCTTATTCTTATTTATCTGCAATTTCCCTAGATCTTGAAGTTGCATGTTTAGACTCGTCCATGCAACGCCCGTCCATCTATCCCTATGCCTACCGCACTCATATCCTATTGTTGCTACTACTGTTACTATTGCTCTTGTTTTGCTGCTGTTGTTGCTACTACAAACTATTGCTACTAAAAAACTTCTGTGAGCAAGAACTATTTCCAGGTGCAGTTGAATTGACAACTCAGTTGTTAAGGCTTGCAAGTATTCTTTGGCTTCCCATGTCGAATCAATAAATTGGATTATACCACCATCGAAGACTGTTGCGATCCCCTATACTTGTGGGTCATCAATAAGCCGGACCTATGGGAGCCTTTAGGGCACAACCTCAACAATACAACTCATATCGCGCACAGTGAACTGATCCATGTAACTCGGCGTATTGTCATTATAGTGATTTATAGCAGGAGTAGGATCCCGCCATCGTCGTGAGATCTGAACCTGGGTAAGTTGTGACGTCTCTAAACACGCTCTGTGAGGACCCCTCCATGGCGTACTCGTCGGCAATACCATGACAACGACCCCTAGTGGCATCTCGACAACCACCACGGGTGGACAATCTTCAACAACAATGAGCGGAGCGCATGATCCCCTACGACGGCGATGACCCGCTGTCGGCGAGCAACAATCTTGAAGGCCGGCGGCGATAGTGGAATGCACCAGGGCGCACGGTCGCCTGGGTGCTCGACTACATCGCCGTCGGGAACCACCCGTTTCTGGCGATGCCACCGCCAGAACTGAACTAAAAGTCCCGCTACGGGCTCCAGGCTTGGAGTCGGCACCGGAATCGACCTTCTACTCGCCCAGCTAGGCGTGGCCACGAGTAGTTCCGTCTTTTTTTCTTGTTTGTTTAAATTATGTGTAAACTTGTTTAAATTATCTATAAAATCGTTGTTTTAACAAATTGTCAATTATTTTATTTATGAAATCTGCGATCTATCCGACGTTCCCTTTAATATATATGAAAAAACGGCCCATCGGATGCTGCATCTGGGAGGCGAGTGGAGATGCAAAAGGCTGTGCTCCCGGCGTGTTGCTAAGAAAAAAATTGGAAGCGAAGCGGCCAACTGAGTGTTGATCCCGATTGCCCTTTCTTGTCCCCCCTTAAAACCCTCTCTTCCCAATTTCGCCGCCGTCTCCATTCTCCTCGACGCCGTATACTCCTTCTCCCCCGACGCCGTTTACTCCGTCCTCTCCGCCACCCCTCCCCGCCGCTGTATCCTCCTCCCCGCCACCGTCTCGACTCTCGTCGCACCCAACCCCCGCTCGATCCGTCAGAATGTGAGCGTGCTGCTCCCTGCCGAGCTCCTCCCTAAAGCCGACTCCGTCCTCTTCGCCGCCGCCGACTCATCCTCCTTGCCGCCGTATCTTCGTCCACAACATCACCTCAAACCCTTCATGATGTGAGTGGTTCCCCCTCCCGCCCCCGTTTGCTTCCGTGCAACTAACTCTAATTCTTGCTCCGGCAGGTTCGGAGGAGGAGAAGAGCTGGGAGATGGCGCCCCCAACGTCCCCTCGCGCCCCTTGCCAAGGTGAGCGCTACTTAAAATGACGGATTTTTATTCTTAAAACCGTTCTCCCCTTCCCGCCCCGTGGAACTTACCACGAATTTTTGCTCCGACAGGTCAGAAGAGCCGAGAGGTGGCACTGGCACCCACAACCTCCCCTCGCGCCCCTCACAAAAGTGAGTGCTACAAAAAATGATGGATTTTTATTCTGATTCGTGTCATGGAAATAATTAGCCTGCTTCTGTTTTTATAAAAAGCATCTGATTGTCCATCTAAAATAAAAGCATCTGATTGTTTTTTTATTGAAAGGGGCCACTCGGCCCCCAATTACACAAACTTCTACCTTTGACATAAGAAAGAACTGACTCAGGGATCTAGCACTTCAGAAAACAGAGAAGAACGACATCTAGAGGAAACTTATTAAAAAAACTTCAAACATCTAGGATAGTTTTCATTATCCATGGACACATCAGACAGTCCCCCCATGACCGATTCGAAAGTTTCATAGCCAACACCAATCCTTCTTGCCATCGGGCCCATCCATGTCTTCGACCAAAGATTTCATGCGCTACCTTTCTCAGTCTTTCAGTTACCCGACGCAGAGCTCCTCGAACCCCTCTTTTCTGAGGAGCATTCCGATCGTTCAACAACCGACGAAGAGAGAAAATTACATTAGTTGGATCATTTGGCATCTTTCTTTGAAAACAAGCATAGGGTGCTTTGGCAAGAGGGGTGAAGAAATACCATTTAGTTAATTGGGGGATGTATGTGCACCTAGAGATCAAGGTGGTTTAGGGGTTACTAATTTGAACTACAAGAACATTAGCTTATTGTGTAAGTGGCTTTGGAAATTAGAAAATGAGGACGGTGATTGGCAGAGACTTCTTAGTGCTAAGTATCTGAAAATACACAGGATGCTCTCATTTTTGGTCTGGTTTGATGGAGGTAAAGCATATGTTTTATAGTTGCTGTAAACGTGTGATTGGGGATGGATGTAAGACAAGATTTTGGGAGGATATTTGGGTTGGAGAGAGACCTCTATGCTATGTTTTCCCTAGACTTCACAATCTTGCTTTTACAAAAGAAGTTACTGTAGCAAAGGTTTTTGCGCTGGCTTTGATTGCATTAGATTTAAAAGATCTATGCATGGTGAGACTCTTCGCATATGGAATAATTTACTAGATATGTGCAGTCAGGTTACTCTCTCGGATGAACCTGACAAGTTAACTTGGTTACTCACTAAAACTGGTTGTTTTTCTGTTAAATCCCTGTATTCTTATTTGCCAATTCATAGAACTTTCTTCCCTTTCAAGTTAATATGGATATTGAGAATACCTTTGAAAATTAAATCTTTGGTATGGTTGGTAGTTAAGAATAGAGTGTTGACAAAAGACAATCTTCCCAAGAAAGGCTGGAAAGGAAATTGTCTATGTGAATTTTGTGGGGAGGCAGAAAGTATAGATCACTTATTCCCTAGCTAGATATAACTGGAGTGTTATTTGTAGTGCTTTGGGGATTGGGAAAAAACCAGAAAGTTTATATGATATGTGCCAGAATTGGATTCCCCAATTTTCCGGAATGGATAGGACTATTATTATGATAGGGGCTGCTGGTATGCTATGGAATTTTTGGATAACAAGAAATGATAGCTCTGAAAAAAATCCACCCGTTTCATTAAACCCTTTGGCATTCTGAAGAAAACCATCATAAGCCCAGGCACGTTGCTGAAACAAACTTCTGTAAGTATAAGGCGACCTCCCATAGAAAGCAAATTGCCTTGCCAGCAAGCTGCCTTCTTCTCTACTTTCTCTTCCATAGGTTTCTAGTCTATGCTGCACAGTCTCTTATAATGCAAAGCATCTGATTGTGCAAAGGAGGGTTCTGCATTTGTGCTGCCGCTGCTTTTCTTAGGGTAAAGAAAGGATTTTTAATAATCAGCAAAATAGAGGTTAAGTTCCTGGTGTATGATCGGTAGTATGTCAAGTGGGCTGTGAAGAATCCATTCCTTGCACATTCAGTCTGCATACCTAGTTGAGCTTGTTAATGTGCTATCCTATTACTTTCTCTCTTCATCTTGTGCCACTGCACTTCTACAAGTCTATCTCGCATACATTTTATCTCATGGATCAGTGGATGCCAAGGAACGATCCGCTAATTGGTCTACAGGCAGAATACAGAATAAAGTAGCAGGCCTCTACATTGGCATTATCCCCTTTCTGTCCTGGGTCTGTTGCTGGACCAGCAACAGTTCTGCTTTGTAATTCAGTAGAAAGATACGGAATCACCAATGGTTGCTTTGCTTGATTCATGCACTGCATCGTTCCTAAGATGCCAACTTCACCAGAACTCCACAAGCAGATGCGCTCTTTGCTCTGCACTTATTGAATTCAGTAACACTAGGAACCTGTCTCCCCATATAAGCTAGGGCTCTCTCAGCCGGTAAATCTCAGTGCTTCCTTGTTTCCATGCTCATGGCTCGAGCTTTCGTGCAGGCAGCTTGCATACACATTGTTTCCAAGTTTCCCTTACCTTTAATCTTCAGTGTTGGTAAAGATTTATGGGCTAATCTCAATTCAAACACACGGATTTTAGGCTGTACGTTCACTTCAATATCTCATTCCAGATGACATGTTCTTCATCCGGCGCAGACCTCACCGACATGTCTCTCCTGCCCTGATCAGAGAACTTCCACGCCAACATGTACGCACACGTGACTGTAAAGAGCCTGTTTTTTCTCAAAAATGCCAGGCTGGGTAGTCATCTAGCTCCCATTTAGGGATTTTAATCCTAAGGACCACCTTGGTGTCCTCTGGTTTCAGAAGGTTGTTTGACCATTTGTTCGTCCCATGCTCTTTCATTCTGTTTCCATAATTCCTGTAAGTGTATTTTTGTTTCATGTTTGCCTACACATTCAGAGTCATGTTTGTTAACATGTAAGTTTGTTCTAACAGGTTCAGATCAGGTCTAAAACAGTATCCCGAGAAACTTGGGGATTCCAAATACATTTCCTGGGAGAAGGAGTTGTTCGAAGGCCAGTACATCACAGCCCCCGTGCTCTCACAGGGTCAGAGAAGCATTTGTGCGTTCTGTGCCTTCATCTCTGGGGGCAAATGGAATTGAATCGTATGCATGCGCTGGGAGGTAGAGAGTGTAAGATAGTGTTTCGACTAAACTCAATGCTTTATGAATTCGTTATGTTGCATGGTGACTGTGCGACCGATGAAGAGTTACTTCAAAAGGAGGACGAACTTTTCAAAGAAGGCAAGGGTGGATATATAATAATGGCGATGCGGTTGGTGGATTTTCAAGCACCGTGGGGTTCTTGCTTCTTGTAAAGAGTGGGGGAAAAAAGGCATCGATGAAGATGGGAGGGAGATTCTACGGAGACTTGCAATTGAAGATTATACCTACCACTTGAGACTAACTCATGAAGAAGTAAAAGAGTATTTAGATAAGGGGAAGCCGGTACTGGCCGTACTAATGGCTGATGAAAGTTTTGGTCTTCTCAAGGCTAATGAGATATATAGATGGAATGCGAAACTTGACAGCAAGGGTAGGCTAATTGCAGGGGTACCCCACTTGGTTGTCCTCGTAGGACACGGAGAGTTTGAACAAGATTTAGATGAAAAATTCTATCCCTTCCAAAACTCACAGTCTGAAGGTTTCGGAGATTGGGGATTTGGCTTCGTGTTTCACGATGAGCTGCGGCACTTTTATGTGCTGGAAATCCAAGAGGAGCCAAGAGAAGTGGTGTGCCCTCTTCCACCTGACTTTCCTCGTCCACTGAAGCTTGAGGTATTCCCACGACCCCATGGACTTTCTCCAATTGGACTTGAGGAACATCCGAACATCCTACCAACCGATGATGACGATGATGATGATGATGCTGATGATGATGCTGCTGCTGCTGCTGCTGATGATGATGGTGAGCATACTTGTCGGCCTCCACCCTCCCTACTCATCGCCAGGATCCGCCGCTTGTTCTGTCCGCTGTTGGTTCAGATTTGCGGATTTGTGATGCTAGGCCGCCTTCTCTTGCTGCCCATCATTTGCCACGTCTGCCTGCTAACCGTCAGTTTCTAGCACATAGCCTTTCTGGTCGCTCCTGCCACTCTCCACGAGTGGGCAGTAACAAAGACAGTTTGAAATCAGAGGAATCAACATCACATGGACACCCGCTTCCCACTCGCCAAGACCGTCGAGGTAAGTCCTCCTTGTTACATTATTCATAAAATCAGATGTATAGGTATCCATCCACCTCTGAAAAAGAATGTTATCCACCTCTGAAAAAGAATGTTATGTACTGAAGTTAAAGCCTTCTATGTTAACTGCAGGCGGGCCACGTTGGTAGCTCTTGGCGGTGGAAATTCACTTTGCTCTCAAAAACTCAAAAGAATGTTATGGCCACGTTGGTATCTCTTGGCGGTGGAAATTCACTATGTTAACTGTGGAAATCTTGCGACTGTGGTTGAGTTTGAATATCCTGAATATTTCTGGGGGTTACTGTCCTCCTCTTGGTTTATCATATGGATGTTCTGTAGTTCAGTTCTGTTGCTATCCTATCTACTGCAGTAGTTTAATTTGTGAGCAAATGGTCAATGCAACGTGATTGATGCTGTATCCGCATCTTATATGTCCGAAATTCAGACGTTTTTTGGTGTTGTGGGTTTCATTCATGTTCCCATGAGCCGGCTGCTGGGCTTTACCGCCTCCATCTCAGGTGCTGTTGCCGGAGAAGGAGGTGGAGACAACCCAAAATCTGCATCTTTTTTTCTTCCGCAAAGTTTTATTTCTCTACCGCGTCTTACAGCATGCTCACATCCACGAAACCAGCACATTTCACTTCATTCAGAGTTCATCCCAATAATAGTAACAGTTGCAAAGGAACTTGGCAACAGACATATTACGCTACAAATCTCTCACAGACATTCTGCATTCTGGGACCCTAACCAGGAACTCCATTGCCGGCGCTTTCCTGCTCTGTTCGGACAGGGAGTCGTGCCTTGTGGACTCTGCACCCACGCACGCTGACATTCATGCATTATTGGTGATGAACAATAGTAGCACGTCGTGCCACCAATTTAGAACAATTGCAGGCACTAGGACATGAGCAGGACAGTCACTAGACTTGATTACACTAGTATATAGTATCTGAAATCAATTGCGTATATGGACTGATTTGCATATATAACAACAATTATAATGCATACTAACACAAGCGTGTGGTTCATGTTCATTGCCTTCTGAGGTTACACAAGGGTGGAGGCATAGTCAGGTCGACATGGACATGCAGATGCATACTAATTAACAACAATTACAATGCATACTACTACTAACACAAGATTGTGGTTCATGTTGAATGTTGATTACTATTGCAGGTCGACATGCATGCAGAGAGATGGCGATGGATGGAGTAATTAATAAGCAGGGACATTAAATGGAAGGATGCCATGGTCTCATCCTATTATTACACACACCTCGAACAAGGCAGAGGAGTGACAGCCACCCACAGATGCGCGTCCTGTCCGCGCCGGGCGGGGCCTCCCCTGTTGACCCGCCTCGCTATTAAGCGCGGCCCTGGACGTGTCCGGCCGGCATCGCAAGGCCCTTCTCCCCCCTTGCACGCACGCACGCACGCACACAGCCATGGACGCCTGTCGCATGATCCTTCTCGTCCTCCTCCTCCTCGGCCTCCTCGCCATCGCCGCCACGCCGCTGGCCTCCGCCGCCGAGGACGCCAAGGACGACTCCAAGGACTCCAAGGACTCCAAGGACTCCAAGGACTCCAAGGACTCCAAGGATTCCAAGGGCTCCAAGGGCTCCGCCTCCGACCTCACCGCAGACTTCTACAAGGAATCCTGCCCGGACGCCGAGAAGATCATCGCCGGCGTCATCGAGAAGAAGTTCAAGGAGGACCCCGGAACCGCCGCCGGCCTCCTCCGCCTCATCTTCCACGACTGCTTCGCCAATGTACGTACTCCTTTGCATTAATGAATGATGATTCCATGGAGATCTGATGATGGCGTCCATGCATGCATGTCCATGGCATGTGTTGTAGGGCTGCGACGCGTCCCTCCTGATCGACCCTCTGTCCAACCAAAGCGCCGAGAAGGAGGCCGGGCCCAACATCTCGGTGCGCGGCTACGAGGTCATCGACGACGCCAAGAAGGCGCTGGAGGAAAAGTGCCCCAACACCGTCTCCTGCGCCGACATCATCTCGGTGGGCACCCGCGACGCCGTGAAACTCGCCGGCGGCCCCAATTACGAGGTGAAGATGGGCCGCCGCGACTCGCTCGTCTCCAACCGCGAGGAGGCAGACAACAACCTGCCCGGCCCGGACGTCCCCGTCCCCAAGCTCGCCTCCGAGTTCCTCTCCAGGGGCTTCAACAGCGAGGAGATGGTCGCGCTGCTCGCCGGCGGCCACAGCATCGGCAAGGTCAGGTGCATCTTCATCGAGCCCGACGCCACGCCCATGGACCCCGGATACTCGGCCAGCATCAGCAAGCTCTGCGACGGGCCCAACAGGGACACCGGGGTCGTCAACATGGACGAGAACAACCCCAACGTCATCGACGGCAGCTACTTCGCCAACGTCATCGCCATGAAGATGCCGCTCACCATCGACCGCCTCCTGGCCCTCGACTCCAAGACCACGCCCATCATCGAGGGCATGCTAAAGAAGACCGACGACTTCATGCCCGGCTTCTCCAAGGCCATGGAGAAGCTCAGCGCGCTCAACGTCATCACGGGAAAGGAAGGCGAGATCAGGAAGATATGCTCCGAGTTCAACAACCCCATGCCCGCCAGCGGGGGATCCGTCATTCGGATGAGCTCCGCCGACCCCGCCGACCTCGAGGGCTTGTCAGACGGAAAATCGAAGCAGGTGTCCGACATCGCCTCGCAGGGCTCCAAGGACCCACTGGCGCCGGAGCTGCCAGCGGTCTCTTCCCCCCGCAAGAAGGCGTCCGGCAAGCACCACAAGCTCCGCGGAGACTAGAAGCCGGCCGCGCGCCTGCTTGTTACTACTACTACTACGCTGCTACCTGCTGCCGTCCATCTCTGCTCCGGCCGGCGCCACCGCCACCAACACCGCCACCGCCAGCCGGCCACCGTACCACCAGCGTACTACTACATCAAATTATTGCACACGCGCGCATGCACTTGTGTTTTTCGTTCATTCTTCTTCTTCGATCTCACTATATATACGTACAATCGTACCCTCGCTCTTGTTTGTAGAAGGAACACGAGCGACACGTGTACGGCTAGTTGACTAATAAGTACTACTAGGCAACTAGTAAATCTTTTCGATCGTGTCGACTTTTTAACAGCGACCACATCCATTTTTTTTTTGTCTTTCACTACTTTGTTCGATTGTTCCTTTAATTTGGCAGCTCAGTTTTGGGTGCCCAATAAAGATGTACCTATTTTTATTTTTTTTTTGTATACAGACTCGTGTACATTGTACAGTGTACTTGTTTTCATAGATACACTATGCAGTTGTACTGTTTATTTATTTGTTGATAAGGCATACGAATGGGAAATATGTGATTCATCCAGTGCCAGTTCACATACCTTTTCTCAACAAGATTGGATCCGACATCTTTGACTAGGAACAAGGGAATATGAGTCGCACATTTTTTGAAATTATTATGTGCAATTTTAGATCTATGTCTGCTTATTTGGAAATAATAAAAAGTTGCACCTAATTTTGTGCAAATCTAAACTCGATGCCCCTAACGCAGCTAAGAAATGTGTAGCAAATGTAATTCGCCAAACAGATACTTGTGGATATATACTCTAAAGAAAGATCCATTGAAACCTCAAATAGTTTAGAGGACAGGGCTGGTTTCTCTCTAAGATCCCGAGTTTTTTACAGTTGAACAAAACACATCACTTGATGCCCCTCTTTTCGAGGAAGGGATTAAAAAAGAATGTGTTTGCTTCTTACTTTGATGGTGCACCAGGCAAGATGGTACTTCTTCATGTTTTACCAGAAATTCTGGGAGGTGGTGAAAAGGGACATCATGGATTTGTTTGTAGATTTCTATGAGAGTAAATTACATATCTACAGGCTAAATTTTGTCGTCCTTTCTCTGATACCAAAAGAACCAGAAGCAACAACCATGAAAAGGTTTAGGCCGGTTAGTTTTCTTAATTGTACCTTGAAAATTTTCACCAAGGTGATGACAAATAGATTTGGAGAAATTATGGATTTCCTTATTGCTCCAAATCAAACAGCTTTCATTAAAGGTCGCTACATTTTGGAGAGCGTAGTTACGGTTCATGAGGTGTTACATTCGGTAGTCCAAGCTAAATACAAAGGTGTGGTCCGTAAGTTGGATTACGAGAAAAGCGTTCGATAGAGTCAACCTAGAGTTCCTATATGAACTACTGGCCTTGAGAGGTTTTGGACCCAACATGTGTAATTGCGTTCAAACAGTCACTAGACGGGGATCTATAGCTGTTAAGCTAAATGGGGTGGAGGGTAACTTTTTCAATACAGGCAAAGGACTGCAGCAGGGAGATCCCTTCTCACCCATCCTTTTTAACTATGGCGTGAATGTTTTCACTCGCATGCTCAGCAAAGCAGTTGCAAATAATTTGATTAGGGTTTGTGTCCTGAGGTGTGTCTTGTATGTATCATTGGTCTCCAATACGCCAAAAGTAGCAACCAACCTGAAATTGATTCTTATGAGCTTTGAGCAAGTTTCTAGGATGAAAATTACTTACATTAAGATTGAGTGGGTTCCTATTAATTTAGAATCTGCTGAGATAGAAACCTTCCAAGAAATCATAGGTTGTGTGGTAGGTTCCTTCCCCATTAAATATCTTGGTAGTCCTCTACACCATGACAAGCTTAGAACAAAGGATTTACAACCTCTCATAGATAAAATTTTGAAAAGGATAAAAGGCTGGAGAGGGAAACTCCTCTCTTATGATGCTAGAGTAACCCTTATCAAGTCTTGTTTAGCCAGTATTCATGTTTACATGCTTTTGTTTTTCAAGTTCCCCAAATGGGCTCTAGATCTTTTTAAATCCCAGATGGAAAATTGTCTTTGGAATGACTCCAAAGATAAAAGAAAACTTCATTTAGCTAGTTGGAAACTGGTTTGCATGCCAAAAACTCAGGGAGGCTTAGGTATCCCTTGCCTCATGGATGTAAACCTATCTTCTTGAATGAAACGGTACATTTATGGAGGATAAGTTGTGAAAAACTACCATTGATACCAAGTATAACACTTGTAGCCCAAACATTTTCAACTGTAATGATTTCAAACCTCTAGATTCTTCAAAAGCTTTCTTTGGACACCTAAAGCTATTAAATTTGGTTACATATGGATAGTAGGATATGGTGCTAAAAACCAGGTTTTGGAAGGACACCTGGTTTGGCACATCACCTCTTTTGTCCAGTTTTGGGATATCTATTGTGTTTTGCAGTGAACATTTAGTCAGCATTGGTCAAGTTTGGGATGGGAGACTCTGAATCTTTCTTTTAGAAGAAATTTAGTCCTCTACTCATGGAAAAATGGTTTGAGCTCAAACAAATTGCAAAAGGCATTCCTTTTACTTGTGATTGTGATTCTCTTATTTGGAAATACACAGCTAAGGGTAAAATAGTAGGGATATATCATCATCAGCTTTATAGGGGTTGTTCCTTTCTATATCCCTGCTATTTGCTCCTTAGTGGTTCCACCCAGGATTCACATTTTTCTTTGGCTGCTAGCTAATAACAAATTAATGAATAGAGTTAACTTGTTGAAAGAAACCTAGGAAAACTAACCTGTTGTACTTTTGTAAGGAAAATGAATCCATCAATCATCTTTTCTTTGAATGTGTAGTGTCTGTCAAAATTTGGAAGATATTCTCTGATGTTTTCAGCTTATCTTTGGGAAATGACTACATGTCCATAGCTAAGTTATGGATATCAAACAAAAAGCATTTGGCACGTAATACCATATGTTCTGCTATTCTTTGGAGCATATGGAAAAGCAGAAAGGTTTTGATAACGAAACTTGGATTTCTATGAAACAGGTGTGGTGGCTCATACTAAAAACACTCAGGAAATGGGGACTGGTTTTCAAAGAATCTATGATAGCACCAATATATCGCTTCTGCAGTTTGATCCTTCAGCTTCTGAAGGCGCCATGTGTTATCCAGTGGGGGTAAACCTTTACCAGAGCATATCGACACAAGGGCCAAGGTTATTCTACCTCTGGAAGAAACAAGGGCCAAGGTTCAGGAAATCTGCAAGTTCTACAGAGACCGACAGCAGTCTTCTGCGTTGTCTTTGCTCTTTCTGATTCCTGTTTGGTCGTGAAAATTGTAGTGTTCATTCTAATTTCGTAGTTGTCTGGAGACTTCTTTTAATTTTCTATAAGCCTTGTAAGTCAGACTCTATACATGTGGTTTCATTCGAGTAAAGGAGTCGGGGCTTCCCCTTCAGGAGCCCTTTCGGTCTAGAAAATCAAACAGTGTCTCCCTCGTGTGCCCACAAAAATGTGTACTTAAAGCATTCTTGAAAAGTCAAAAAATCTCAATATTTGACCAAGTCTACACAAAAGTATAACAATATTTATAAAACTAAATTACCTACATGATGAAAATATATATTATCGTGAATCGTGAATCTAATCTTCTGATGCAGGCGGACATTTCTGATGCCGCTTGCTTTAAATGGGTTGAATATTGCTTAGCTTCAGTCAAATAGCTAGCGAAGCAAAGTCAAGTGTATCTTTTTCGGTCCAAATACACAAGTTGAGGTGTGAGAGGAAATATGTGCAATCTTGAATATCATGACATACGCCTTGACAAATAGATATATTTGGATCTACCTGCTATTGTGGGAGCTATGAATAAATGGATAGGTATAAAAATTTCTATCGGCAGGAGAGAAGGATGTGCTTCTGAAATCGATAGCACAAGCTATACCACCATACGCTATGTCCGTCTCTCAAATTCCTAAACAATCATGTAAAGGAATCACAGTGCGATGTCAAAATGCATGCTAGCGAGGAGACGATGCTACACAGAAAAAGGATGCACGGGATGATTTGATGGAAATTGCATGTATCCAAGAAATAAGGTGGTCTAGATTTTAGAGACATGCATTTTTTTCAATCTCTCTCTCTTTTGGCGAAACAAGCTTGGCGGCTAACTATCGCTTAGGGCTGAGGTTCATCGTTGCAATAAAAACACCACCACTGGCCGGACCTGCGTCACGGAAAGAAGTTTACCGGACCAAAAATTCTAGTACTCCCTCCGATTCATATTAATTGACTTTGATTTTTCAAAATTTGAATGAATCTATATATTAAATGAAGTCTAGATTTATTCAAATCTAGACAAATTTGAGCCAATTAATATGGGCCGAAGGGAGTAGAGCATTTGTACATTTGTTTCGGAGAACGGACTACTGTTACTGGAATCGGTGAGAAATAGTTGCTTCTCCCTGATTTCGAGAGCGTGTCGAGGTGATGCACACTCGCACAGGACATGCTGACCGTTTGGAACAGTCAGCTAGCTCTATACAAAGTTGGACTCTTTTTTTAGGATGAGAATAAATAAATAAATAAATAGGGTAGGAGCAGGCCGTATGTATACTTCCAGATCGCTTCCTCAAGTTGGGCCTACCGTGGAAGATCCAGCCCGCACGCGGACGCCACCAAACTAGCTTGCGCTCCTGGCGCCACTTGCAGGTGCGAGATGCAGCAGGGAACTCTAGTTTAGTCCCACATCGGCCAGCCACGGAAGTTCAGACCGGTTTATAAGCCCACCGCTTGCAACGATGTCGTCCCTTCGGGGACATCCGATAAAATTGGAACGATACAGAGAAGATTAGCATGGCCCCTGCGCAAGGATGACACGCACAAATCGAGAAATGGTCCAAATTTTTTTGAGATTTTGCGCGCCGGTCCCCAGAATATTACAGATATGCCCCGGACGTTCCTCTTCTGCCCCATGGCTATTCCTGCTTCTTGCAAACTGGCCCTTGGGCTGTTCCCTTTCTTCTTCTAAACTGGTCCTTGGCATTGGCGATGGGCACACTGCACAGTTTTGTGCCTTTAATTTGTAGCTACGTCAGTTTTTATGTTTTCCTTTTCAGCGATGCCCTCTTCGGAGTTCTTTCTCACGCCTCATGCTCCCCATTATTGACTCATTGTCATCATCGCACGGCTGAGAGTTACTAACGCTCGGTTGATATGCTACCTCCTTTTCCCAGAAAGTTCAGCCATGTTTCTATGCTTGGTCTCTTGATATGTTATTTTCTCTGTGAGGATATTCTCTATTGCTTTGCTCTCTATTGTGTTATTTTACAGATTTATTTTCGTCATCCATGAACCTAAAATAAAATGTTTTCCTTCGTGGACTATACCTTTTACTTCTATAGATATATCTTAGGTTGATGAATGATTATGGTAACGATGCCTCTGTAATATCCTCTTCGTAAAGGATACTCCTAGGTTTCTGACTAGCGAGCTACTATCTCTATGATCTCCAAATGGTCAATACAGTTTTACCATCCATATGTTCTTTGTTTTCTAACCGAAAGCCTGTTTTTTGTGCCTCGCATATGGAGCCAGCATAGCCAGTTAAGACTGATGTTTATTTTCGTGTAGCAACGCCTGGACATATATGTCCAGCTAGTATGTGCAGCAACCGACTAAATTATTATCTCTAGACAAATCCATGTAGTCCCTCCGATCCATATTAGTTGACTCAAGTTTGACTAGATTTGAATGAATCTAAACACTATTTAGTATATAGGTTCATCTAAATTTTGACAAATCCAAGTCAAGTAATATGGATCAGAGGGAGTACATGACTTTCAAGTTCTCAATCTAAATATCAAAGTTTCAAAAGTTTGACTTGGTAAATCTTATGTCACGGAGGAAGCAGAGGCATAAGTAAATCACAGAACCCAGGGAAAATACTCCAATAAATAAGCTTGTGCCTCAAACTGACAGTGTGAACTGGTGATTTTTCACAGGAATCAACAGGTAAATATTTTACACCGCTGTGCACAATCACATGACATCAATCTCAAACAAGAAAGAACAGATTCAAAGCCGGTTAGGGGTTACACATGGGAGTATTAGGTATCAGGGCACCCGTCAATCCTATCAATCTAGTGCAGAGCTAAATCAGATCAAGCTACTTTTCCCCCTTTGCCCAATAATATACAGACTCTTTCTACAAAAAGGAAAAGAATAGTAATGATGAGCCAAACAACACTCACAATAAACAATCACCCTAGAACTGGTGCTCATGCTTCACTCGCCCTTTCAGTATGCCTGGAACAGGCGGCGAGCTTGGCAATCTAGCTGTACCATTACTTGCCCTTGCAGATTGTTGTACCTGGTGCCGATAAATATTCTGCATGCTTGCGCCCTCGCATCCATTTGATCTTGGCTCTGGAGTAACACCATTCTGTTCTTTTCCACTGGAGTTCAGTGCTTTTATCACGTATGAGTCATCATGTAACTCAAATGGAGTGCTGCAGTTTCAGAAATAGACGATAATCAGGAACAAAAATGGAATACGTTTATAATGAAATGTTTCTTTCAACAGAATTTATTAAATGATGATTTGGATAAGTTTTATTCTTTACTTCTGAGACAAAACAGACGCACACTTGGATCTTATCCTTCTACTTTATTTTATGATGCCAATGTGCCCATCATGATTCAATGGGGAAAGCAAATACAGATTTTACATGTGAGACTAAACATGCGTAGCTATTATCCAAATGTGATCTAACAGCTAAGATTTGATTTCTCATTATCCTATTTTAACTTGATTACTAGCCGTTTACATACTATAAAAATGTGATAACAAGCATGTCTTCAGAACAGAGGCAGGTATTGCTAGATACTCTCTCCAGTCAATGAAAAAGTGATGTTTTAGACATTAACACGGTCTTCAAGATGTAACTCTCGTCACTAGTTTCCGTTGTAGAAAATACCTAATAAAATGATGATGTTTTGGAAATACATTTCGAGACAAATCTACACACATGATTTTCATGCTTATAATCTTAATATTCAAAACAATATTGGTAATCAAAGTTTTCAACGCTTGACTGAACGTATGTCCAGAGGGAAGTAAATAGCAAAATTAGTCTTACGTATTGAAGTCAAAATGCACCAGTTGCATATCTTCTGATATCTCAACTTCCACAGTTGCATGAGGCCGTGTCTGCATAATAAAAAAACTGTCATTTCGCCTGACAATATGTACAGAAGAACTGTAAAATAAGAAGTAAAAAGATAATCACCTGGATAAGGATGAATGGCAAGGCTACTCCACCTGAAGGAGTGTTTCCTGAACCATACAGCTGCTCATTTCGGATTATTAAGTTTTGCATACCTGCATACTTAATACACGAAAAAAATCCATAAATATGTCAGTAACAAATTAAGCAGGAGATAAAAATATTTAAAAGACAGATGATAAACTGTCAATTTAAACCAACAATCCTTGGGGAACATTTTCTATTCCTCCAGCATTAAACCTTACAAGCAGAACTTTGCAATACCATACTTATTGCGGCAACATGGTTTGCTACAGACCGTGTGAAACTGGAGAGTAAGAACTGACCAGCTACTGACAATCTGTGCTCAAAATATCCAAGGGCGGATTTACAGTAATTTCACCAGTGTTCCACTACTCATCCGAACCATTAATTTTGAGAGGTCAGGTCCAAGAACAGAGTTTCAGTTTATTGAACTCTGTTCAGACTATATGTGAATTGGATTCTTCTTTTTTATTCTCAAACAGCAAAGATCATAACAAAAGTTCCAAGTATTTATTCAGCGGCACACTAAAGATCGTGTAAACAGGGAACTGAGTCAGTGAGGTGGTCGCAAGAATTGAACTTTGCTTTATTGCCATGGACAACAGGGACTGCTAAAGACAATGAGCTAAGTATGTATACTGACTTACTGAGGCAAAATAGTACACGGTAGACCAACTAAGTGCTTCCTATGATGTGCTGTTATGTCAGAGCCATATGATCTGAACACTACTGTATCCTAGCAGAGACTATATCATGTATTTCATTTGGCATAAACAAAGAAAAGAGGTGAAGTTGTATCCTTACTTGGTCTTGCAGCTCCTGCAGATAAGCACGTTTCTTCTCAATCCTACCTTTCAGCCCAACGAGCTCTGTCTGTAAACAAGCACAAATTGATGAGTAGGACTACAAAACGTGTACCAAAATGTCGACAGTACTGAAAAAAGACACAACCTGTAGTTCTTCAATATCATTTACACTAGTCCGAGGCAAGCCTTTCCACTGTATTTCCTTCTTATCTTTAGATATAATTTCCATAGCCATCAGAACATTCAGTGCATCATAAACCCTTCTTCGTATGTTTTTCTCATCATATTGTTGCTGCATAATAACATAAAAAGTGAGCACATGCTGATAAAAAAACTGATGCAAAGGGCATTCATATTTCTTAACTGCATTGGGATTATCAGGATCTGGAGCTTCAATGTTGTTATTGGGATCTGAGAACTCAGCAACAAGTTCATCTGCCACCTGACAAAGATAAGCAAAGTGCATGAGCTAAAACACTTCAACTCCATGAATAATACTACATCCTAGAGATTTCAAATAACAAATACAAATACAAAATATTATTGGCACAGTAACAGAACAGGATATGCTTCAACGTTTTAAGGAACTCCAAACATCAACATGCATATATTCGAAGGCATGCTACCTGTTTAAAGTGTAACAGTAAAGAAGTAATAAGATATGTGACTAACAGTGATCAACATTACACATATTTATGGTTTCATGACTTTCATCACACTTAGATCTTAGAAATCAAGTAGTGGTATTGGATATTACGTGCATGTGCTGTTGCAGTTCCATGATCTCAAGTTATGATACAAACTAGGCATGCCAGCTTGAGTAATTTAGTAGAATGATTAAACGCCTTCAAAGTAATGGAACAAATTGATCTAGAGGCAGCATCAATTACCAGGTGGACCAAATGAAAAAGGCATCACAATGATTAATGACTATTTAAAAAATGTACTTGTATGAAAAAAGCTATTAGGCTTTAGACTGCAACAGAGCTTTAATCCCTTTTGAATAACTGGTCGAACCTTCAAATAAGGAGCAAAGAGAAAACATATGCAAAGAAATAGGGTCACATATTCAACGAAAACCTTTTTATATTTCTAACCCACATAGATGATGACAACATAACAACAGGGAATTTTGAATTAGGAACTAAACAAAGCACTAACCTCATTATATGTTGTTCTGCCTTTGCTTTCAACTTTCTCGCAAACTGCAAAAACAACAAAGATAACACATCATGATACAATTGATGTGGGCAACAGGTGTACATTTACTCACTAAACATGACATCTGCTGAATGGATATCAAATGGAAATACAAAAATAATACAAGCTCTGCTCATTGGTTGTATTCAAGTTTGTGCTGTGTATGGGAAGAAATTATAATGTCAACATGGCCTTCAGTTAAAAGTACAAATATGGAAAGACAGCTATTAAACTGACCTTTCATACTGAACTGCCGCAATCCCATACACCTTTGTCAGGACCAATTGCTGCCGCTCTTCTTTTTCTTCTTGATGCTGCATTTTAAATTACTTAGTGCGCTGAACCAATGGATAGCAACTGTGAAGAAGATACATCGAAGTAGAAATCTAAGCTCTCCCAAATTGTCTAAGTATGCCATTACACACTAAGAGTCAGGCGGCAGTTTCCATCCTTTGATGATTCCCAAGTAAATATAAGGATATGCAGTATATTTGTGACCATAGATGAATACACCAAACAGAGTAGCAAAACTGCACATGAACCTAGGTGCAGCGTGTCTAGGACCCTGTGGAAAAACAGAGATCATATGACTGCTATGTTTGCTGATGAACATGACAGTGTACACCTGCATGAGCGAGTCTACAAGAGAGGATTGGATCTAAGACTGACACTCCAAGCAAGACAACCTGCGAGACGTAATTAAAAAACATACACGACAAACTCTACGGATCAGCATACACGTTTCCAGCACCAGCTCCAAAAGCTTGTCTCGGTGGGAAAAAATAATTTGGAACGGCGGCACAAGCAGCAGGAGACGACAGATGGCGTGACCCGATCTGGCAAGGCAAGGCAAAGCGGGTTTCACGAACCTCACGGGAGCCTGCGAGGACGGCGCGTCGTCGCCATTGATGTCGAGGTTGTTGAGGCGGAGGAAGGCGGTGCCGTCGCTGGCGGGAGTGGATGCCGTCGCGGCCGCGGCAGCGGGGGCCGTCCCCGCGCCGGCGGCGGCGGTGGAGGGACCGTTCTGGTCGCTGAGCCTGGACGGGGAGCCGGCGCTCCCGCCGCTGGTGGAGGCGGAGTGCGCGGCGCTGGAGGGCGGCGGCGTGCCCTGGGGCGTCCCCGCGCCGGAGGGCTGTTGCGGAAGCTCGGGGAGCCGCGTCCATCCTCGTCGGAGCGGTGGGACATGCCGGAGACCATGGAGGGGGAGATCGCGCGAATCCGGGGTTCAGAATTGGGGGCGAGATGGCGCGCTGAAACCCTAACGAGACGGAGGGGATTGGGGACAGAATGGAGGGAGAGAAGGAACTCGACGCGAGGGCGGGGAGAGACGGCCTTTGTTTTTCCTTTTGAGTTTTTTTCTTTCAAGTTTATCAGGTTTGGCGGTTGCCGTTCGGTGCGGTGGCGACCTGAACTCGGAAGGAAAAGGGCAGGACGGTCATATGTCTCGTGAATTAGCAGGAGTTATCATGGAATCCTTTTTTGCGTGTGTCTCTCTCACGGTGGAATATGACACGCTGATAATCTTTACGAACTGTATCTCTTCTCTATTTATCTATCTATCTTCTACTATATAATTTTTTTTAAGGTGGTTTTTGTTTTCGTCTGTCGGTCCACTCGCTCATCGCGTCAAAACATAGGTTTGGTCGGTCCAACAAAAAGTCGTGGCGGAAACAGACCCTGCGTACCAGATCTCCTCAATGTGCCACCGCTAAGTGCATCCTCTGTTCCTCGTTTCGTCCACCGTGCATGACCCAAATCCCATCACCGCTGGCCTCTGTTCCCCTCCATTGTCCGCTGCCGGTCCATCCTCGTTCCTGGCGACGACGTCCTGCCACCCACGCCATCCTTCCTCGGCTCGCCTCCTCTCTCCAGTTCGCGACCCTGCCCTAGCGTCTCCACCACGACCCGTCGACCCGCAGAGCCCCCATCCTGTCAGTCACCACGTCGGCGCCTCGATCCCAGCACCGGACCACAAAGTGGTGCCGATTCCAGCCGATGTTGTGCCCCTTCTGCAGATTCGTCCGTAAGTCTGCAAGGCGGCGCTCGGGGATTCTGCCAGCCATAGGAGGAGGTCGGGAGCCACGCCACTGGGAAGAAGTGGGGACAGAGAGGGCAGCGCCGCGTCTGAAGGATGGAGCAGCTTCTAGGAGGGTAGGGAAGCCGTTGGGGCTGGGAAGCGATGGAACTTGAGGTAGTGCACAAGCGGATGGTTCATGGTCGTACTACTCGTTGAACTGGTCCTGCGCCTCGGAGCTACCAAGACAAGCAACCTTCCCAGCTCCCCATGTGCGTGTGCGTCGCTATGTGTAGAGGGAGCAAGCGAGTTCGGGCTGCCTGCTTGAAGAGGCGGCCAGCGGGCATGGCGCTCTGGCAACACATGGAGGAGGCCTACACGGCGGTGCTTGGCGTGTTGGCTCGCGAGGAAAGAGCGAGGCGCTAGGGAATCGAGGGGCTAGCAGCACAGTGGGATCGAAGGAAGAAGCGAAGGATGTGGCTAGTGGCATCACGATAGGGTTGGGGCATCCAGTACTGATATAAATTGCTCCATGATTCTATTTCACTCCTTGGTCTTTGTGCATGTATGATATTCTAAAGACTGCGAGTAAGAGTATCTCCACTCGTCCCATACGAGATCTAGCGAGGGCGCCGGCTAACTTTTTTATGGGAGAGAGGATAGACTTTTTTTAGAGGAATTCTCTGCATACTTGCTTAAAATCACATAGTGAAATACAACACACGGCACGAAACTCTCCATAACAACTCAGAGAACACACGGCCTAGCAGCTTTGCACATAGACCTTAAACATAAAAGGGAAATTACACTTAAGCCCTTGGAGTTCTCTGTACACAACACCACCATCGATCTGGAAAAACCACCGCCACTCGCCGTCGGCAGGAGAACAGATCGATGCCAACCACCAGCCCAAACTCCGAGAGGACACCCTCGTAGACCATCTGCTTTGTGAGTCGCATGAAGCCTGCCACGAAAGACGGGACTAACACATTTGGGGCATATCGGTTGGGAAAATCCCTGATGTCGCTCGGATCTTAGCTTTGCCACTTCCGATCGACAGAGTCGAGGAAGAAAGACAAAACCTCTCCATCTCCGTCCCCCATGCTCCAGAGACGTCGTACTCCAAGCCTTGCATCCACTGCCTTCGGAGAAGAACCCAACATAAATTTCTTCCCAAGGGGCCTCAGATCTGAGCCATAGAAGCCTCCTTCCACCGCCATGGCTACTCAGAGATTCTAGGTGGCCAAGATCGAGACCACCACCGCCGCTAGACCAAGATATGGCTGCCAACCACGAGCTTATTGAGGGAAGAGCGAGAGGGTCTTCCGCGATGAAGCACCACACCGCCACCACCATCAACCTCACCACTGCCTACCACCGGTCGCCGCCGTAGGTGCCACCAGCATCCTCCCGAATGGCATCAAGCCGAAGATTGGCATCAAGCCAAAGACCGGCAACATCCGAGACCCTAAAACTACCTCTGTACAAGGGAATGAGTCCCTCGCCACGCCACGATGCCGGCGACCGCCGGAGAAGGGATGGGGAGGGGCCTGCTGGCCAGGCTTTGGAGGAGAACTGGGACAGAGAAAGTTGGCTTCAGCGGGAGGAGAGAGAGGGAACGGGGGAAAGGATAGACTCAGTCATGTAACATCCCAGCATTAGAGCTTAGAAATAAGCTAAACACATATGTGTGCATTGCATTCATGCATAGAAAATCCGAATAATTTTCGCGCTTTTAAATAAAAACTTGTCAAAGAGATTGAAGCTTCTCTTAACTTGATGGAATTGAAGTAGATCATCAAGTTGATCATGATAAGTTTCAATATGACCTTTATTAAAACCTTATTTTGGGTAAGGAGATTTGATCTAAGGGTAGATCCAATATAATAAAAGTTAAACCTAATACATTATTTAATGATTTATATTTGATCCTTAGGTAATCATATCCTAGTATTCATTACACAACTCATGAATACCAAGTTATAAACATAACCTAAGTAATAGGAATGTAACAACTTAATATTGACCTATCTTAATCTCATCTACTTATACCATGAGTATCATGGTAATACCTAACCTTAACTCTTTAGTGAGATTGAGTAGGAAAGAAACCAAGTCAAGATCATTCACCATGTATCTTTCTTTCCATGTCATCCTTATGAAACCCTATCTCAATATTTGTTGTTCATCAATGTCGAGTAATCAACTATTGATTCACAAATTCTTAAACTATCAATTCTTGATCTATCAACTCTTGTCCTTATCATAGCATCCACTCTAAAATTTAGAGAAATAAGTAAGAAGAGATAGGTGGTAATGCTATATTTAGATAGCATCTATAGGATGGGAGTGATTGGAAGAAATCAAATCAATATGGTAACAAAGAAGATTACAAGGATGGACCTTGAAGATAGTTACCAATGAGTAATCCTATTCGATTAAGTAGGCATAGCAAATGAATAGCATCCCTTAATCCAATAGAGATACTAAGAATATAATTTCAATACAACTGTAATGTTGTATTGATGAAGCACTGATTAGCTAAGTAGACACCTAAACCATAAAGGATCAAAGGCTTATAATGATCATGCCTTACTCACCAAGATTGTCGGGGGGTTAACCTCGGGTAGGTCAGAGACGGGGAAAGACAGAGGTACTGTCCCCGTCTGGTTTCGAATTCTGCCTAAGTCGGTAATCATGGATATGTCGGCCGATGAGCGGAGGCAAGAAGCCCACGATAGGTATCAAGTGGTTACCCGGCGAGTTAATGAGAGAATCGGCGGGTTACCCAAATGATCTTCATGCGGTGAGGAACGAGCCGAGTAACACAAGGTAAGGCCGAGTGATCTGAAGCTTGCAGGAGAAGGAGAAGCCAGGGGTCAAACTATAGCTGAGCTAGAAGGAATCGAAGGGGCCAAGCACAAGAGACAAGGATGCACAACGTCGAGGGGCGAGGAGGTCACGGAGGTGGCGGAGCCCGAGGCACGCAGGAGGGGCCACTGAGCCTTGTTGTCATTAGAAGGGCGACAGGAAAGGAGGCCGAACTACTATTTTGGGACAAGCATATTCCACGAATATGCTTGCTCGTCGACCTAAGGGCACCCAAGGCACCCCTTTATAAGGGGAGGTTCGGACCCTGAGGGAGGGATTGACTCTTTGAGCACCGTTAGGCTGGGGAGATTCATCTTGTCCCCCTGTATTCAGCTCAAGGAGCATTTGTAACCCAACAAGAGAGAAATAAAGTTCATCACTTTGGCAGCTTGAGTGTAAAGACAGTTGCATCTTCCCTCCCCAGATCCCACTAGCATCCATAGGCCCCGTACTTTAGCCTACCCATGGCATCTGCCGTGCCAAGACCACGACAGTTGGCGCCCACCGTGGGGCTCGAACCCACGACCATTGTGTGGCGAATGTGTATCGACTACACTAACCTGAACAAGGCGTGTCCGAAAGATCCATTTCCATTGCCTAGAATAGACCAAGTCATTGACTCGACCGCTGGTTGTGAGCTGTTATCATTTGTAGACGTGTATTCTGGTTTCCACGGATACCGTTAAATCCGCCGATCAAATAAAGATCTGATTTATTACCCGACGGGCTTATTGATATCGCACAATGCCATTGACTGCGAAATGCGAGCAACATATCAAAGATGCATGCAAAAATGCCTACATGATCGGATAGGGAAAATGTACAAGTATATGTGGATGTAGTCATCAAAACTAAGGAGAGCAAAACCTTGCTAGAAGATATACGGCAAACTTTCGCGAACCCGAGAAGGTTCGAATGAAGCTTAATCCAGAAATGCACATTTGGCGTGCCGGGAAAACTACTCGGTTTCCTTGTGTCCACCGAGGTATCGAAGCTAATCCAACAAAGATAAGAGCAGTAGAAAGAATGGAATTGCGAGATGTTTGAGCGATGTACAAAATTCACGGTTGCCGCCTCGCTTAGTCGATTTGTATGTCGGCTAGAGAAAAGGCACCGCCACTTTATCGGTGATGAGAAAGTCGGACAAATTCAATTTGGACTCCGAAGCGGACCTTGCATTTCATGAGTTGAAAAAGATGCTAGTTACGGCACCCATTTTAGCTTCTCCATTATCGAAAGAACCTATGCTACTCTATGTAGCGGCTACCAATCGAGTAGTTAGTACGGTGGTCGTAGTGGAACGACTTGAAGATGGTAAGTCAGTTCAGAGGCCGGTGTATTATCTAAGTGAAGTATTATCCACTTCAAAGCAGAATTATCCGCACTATCAGAAGATGGCTTATGGAGTATATATGTCGGCAAAAAAGTTTAAGCATTAATTTGAAGAGCACCCCATCAAAGTAATCTGTGAGGCACCCATAGCCGACATCTTGAGCAACAAAGATGCAAGTGGCCGAATAGCAAAATGGGCGATCGAATTATCACCGTATGCTCCACAATTTGATAGAAGAGATGCAATCAAGTCTCAGGCTGTCGCCGACTTTCTCGTAGACTGGGTCGAGGTGCAGTATGAGCCACCATTGCCAGATCCAAATTACTGGACAATGCATTTTGATGGTTCCAAACTAAGGAATGGCTTGGGAGCAGGAATAGTGCTAACCTCACCTAAAAAAGATCAATTGAAATATGTCTCGCAAATACATTTCTTTGCGTCCAACAATGTAGCCGAATATGAAGCGCTAGTCCATGGATTAAAAGTGGCAAAAGAAATTGGTATACGCAATCCTATGCTACTGATGACTCGGATCTAGTAACAACAAGTATCAGGCGGTTGGGACGCATTAGATGCTAATATGGCTTTATCTGATTCTATGTGCAAAAATCGGTGGATACTTTGAAGGATGCGAATTCCACCACATACCACGAGCGTAAAATGACGCCTTGACACCTTGTAAATTAGGATCAACCCGGTCAATTCCGCTGTATTGCCACGAGCACCTCGGAAACCAAACCATCAATAATCACATCACTAAAGAGGTTAGGAGCGCCAATGGAGGTAGATCCGCAGATTAGGAGCGCCAGAATCCGAATCAATCTTTATCCCAACAAGTTCTGCAGAAAATCACACGCCAATGGAGGTAGATCCGCAGAAAGATTCGGAACCCCTAAAGAGGGGACAAAGTAATCACAATCATGGAGAGGCCGAGGTATGTGCGTCGGAAAACATGGAGATGAACCGAGATCACTGCAGAAAGAGTAACACCGATGGGGCGCAACCCATATTTTCTTACCTAAAAGACGCGATATTGCCGAGTAATGAGGTATTAGCTAGACAAACCATAAGAAGATCAAAGGCCTATACAATCATAAACAATGAGTTGTATAAGAGAAGCGTCACAAACGTATTGCAGAAGTGCGTGGGTTCCACAGAAGGTCAGGAAATCCTTCTAGACATACACCAAGGAGAATGTGGGCACCATGCCTCATCTCGCGCTTTAGTAGCCAAGGCATTTAGGCATGGATTTTCTTGCCAGCCAACAAGTAAAAGAGGCAAAAGAATTGGTTAAGAAGTGCAATGGATGTCGAGATACGCAACTGTAATACATATCTGCGTCGGTAGAGTTAAAAACAATACCCATCACTTGGCCATTTTATGTATGGGGTTTAGATATGGTGGGACCGTTCAAGCCGGCGAGAGGAGGAATGACCCACATGTTGGTTATGGTAGAAAAGTTCACAAAGTGGATTGAAGTAAAACCAATTAAAAAGTGTGATGGGCACATAGCCGTGAAATTTCTCAAGGATATCATCTTGAGATACGGGTACCCACATAGCATTATTACGGATAATGGCACAAACTTCGCAGAAGGAGCTTTCGCTAGATTTTGCCAAGAGAAGCACATAAGACTAGATATTGCCTCGGTAGCTCACCCAGCATCCAATGGACAAGTGGAAAGGTCTAATGGATCGGTGCTATCAGAATAAAACCACGACTTGTTGAACCTTTGCAAAGGTCAGGATGTTGGATCGAAGAAATCGGTTGTGTTATGGAGCCTTCGGACTACTCCGAATAGATCAACAGGTTATACTCCATTCTTTACGGTGTATGCGGAGGCCATACTCAACCGACATAATATATGACTCGCCAAGAGTTGCTCGAGACACAACCTCGAGACAAACGAAATAGCTCGAAGATGTAGACCTGTTGGAAGAAGCCGAGAGTTAACATTATCACGATCGGCTATTTATCAACAGAACTTCTGGCGATATCCAGAAGAAAGTGAATCCAAGAGTATTCAAAGAAGGAGATTTGGTCCTCCGACTAGTGCAACGCACGCCGCATGCACAAATTGTCACCCCATGGAAGGACCATTTATTGTAAGCAAAGCATTGCACAACGATGCATATTATCGATCGATGCTCACCCGAGAGAACAAGGCGCATAATTTGGTGAAGAAACGGCGCCCGAATGTGGCTTTACTTGACCATTCTACTCGTAGCGTTACATCTCAAGGTCAAAATCCAATGATGTATTTGAACCTCGGCACCAGGCGATGACTCGGGACCGCTTGATATACTTATTTTGTATTATGTATTCAAACCTCGGCACCCAGGCTTACTCGGGACCGCCATATGTTATGTTATTTCGTGTTATATGTTTGAACCTCGGCACCTGCAGCGATTACTCGGGATCATATATGTTATGTTATTTCGGGTTATATGTTTGAACCTCGGCACCCAGAGCAATGACTGGGACCGCCATATGTTATATTTATTTTTCGTACATGCTTAAACCTTGGCGCCCAGGCGGTGACTCGGGACTGCCGTATGTATTTCTTTCATGTTATGAATATGAACCTCGGTGCCCAGGCGTGACTGGGGACTATCATATGATATATTAATTCCGTATTGATACCTAAACTTGCATCTAAAGCGTGACTGGGACTACCGTATGCTACCTCAAAATTATCTTGAGCAACGCACTCATATCAGTTTTATACTACCTCTGAAATTTGATTTACATGAGGAAGTTTCGGACAATAAACAACGATCCAGCGATTGCTGCATACTTCCACAACGAAGTAGTTAACTCATGTTCAGAACAGATCAATATCATAGGTATTCAGCGCTCATGCCTGGATAAGACCATAAAAAATAACGGCAAAGTTAAGCCCTAAAAAAGTCAAGAAATTAAGTGTCAGCGAAGCAAGAATTCGGACGAGCATCCACTTAACCAAGTGTCTCAACAGTACATGGCAAAAGAAATTCAAATCATACAGCAAGTTAACAAATTTTTTCACCTACATCATACGCCCGGCATACCAGGGATCGGAAATAACTTAGGCGTTGTTCATAGGAGGGGCAGCTACTTGCTCAGGTACGGCGCACTCCAAGGTAAGAGGGACCTCGACTGAGGTCGCCTCGCCATCCGCTGACCAGTGTAACCGCGGAGTCCGGCTTGTTCAGAGCGTCGGTCTGCGGTAGAATGCCCGTACCTTTGGAAGAGGACCGCATCGCCGTTCTTTGTCCGAGCTTGAGCTAGAGCTATCGATGCCGAATCATTTCACCTTCCCCGCTCCATTGAATCATCATCCGAGGCACCTTCACCGCAACCTCCGATCCGGTCCGGGAGAAAACTTCGCCCTTCATTCCAAGTATGCACGTCGGTACTCCACGAGTTGAACGCCCGAGCTTGTCGAAGAGCAACAAAAGTGGGATCTTCACCAGCCGAGCCAAGGCAAGTTTCTCAGGATGTCCAGGGAGATATCTTCATACCATGACATGATAACAGTAAGGGCCATGTCGGCACCAGCACGCCCAGCAGATTCTCTCCAAAGACTCAACTGCCTCTCAGATGCCATCAGCCTTGTCACCAATAACTTGATTTCATTGATATCAGGAGTCCCCGAGGTATTCGGCCAGAGTACATGGTAAGCTCGGATAGCGGCCTGCACCAAGTCCCGGCCCATAATTTTCATCGGACCAACTGCGGCACCAACGGCAACCAAGTAATCCTCCATTGAGTATTCGAATCAACAAGAATGAGTTCACCTCGGCGCGAGCCTGCAAGAACTGCTTTAGAACTCACGGCTTGGCCTCGGGAAATGATCTGCGCAAAGCACGAACGTGTCAAAGGGTTGCGAGACGAAAAGAAAAATATAATTCGCCATGCCAAGTAGCTTACACGATGAATATAGCTCATCATTATCTCAAGATCTTTGGCCCAATCAGCCTTGCTCTTCTCAAACGAGCAATTTCTCGCCAAACCACGGGTTTTAAGTTCGGCTTCGAGAAGTTCTTTGTTCTTCGCAGATCCAGAGTCACCGATTCTTTTCCTCGAAAATTCTTGGTCGACCTTCTCTAGTTCAGATTTTTGAGAGCTTAAGGGTGTCCACCTCGGATCGCGAAGTAGCTATCTCATCGTCTTTTTCTTGTAGTTGCGCCGAATGAACTGCATTTTGTTCTAAAAAATGTAGCATCACGTCAGGCATGGGCATGCAATCTTGATGTGACACTGCGAAGTCTTGCAACTCGGCTTTACCACAGCCAAACGCAATAAGAAACCTTAGAGTATATATTAAGAAGGAGAAAGAGTAAAATGGAAAGGAAGCTAACCTTCAAAGTTCTTGATCTTCTTCTCAAGGCGAATATTGAGGTTATTAATATTACCTATTCAACAAGAAGTAAGCATTCCGTGGACGAATACATGAGAAAGTTGGGAATAAGGAAAAGGAACTATCGACATACCGACTTTCTTTGCCACGCGAGAACTTTCTCGACTTCTCTTCTAACTTATGTGAGAAAAAGCAACCTTTGGAACTTCAAGGTCCGTTCATGTGCAACCCGAGTAGTGAGGCAAAATGATAAATAAACAAGTAAAGCTAATTAGATCCGAATCAAGCAAAGCTTAATTCGCTCTAGGTGGTTGGATATTCAAAGCTAAACCAGATCCGAGTCATGAAGGACTTAACTCGGATCTAGGTGGCTGGATATTCAAAGCTAAATTAGATCCGAATCAAGCAAAGCTTAATTCGGCTCTAGGTGGCTGGATATTCAAAGCTAAATCAGATCCGAATCAAGCAAAACTTAATTCGGCTCTAGGTGGCTGGATATTCAAAGCTAAATTAGAACTGAATCAAGCAAAGCTTAATTCGGCTCTAGGTGGCTGGACACTCAAAGCTAAATTAGATCCGAATCAAGCAAAGCTTAATTCGGCTCTAGGTGGCTGGGTATTCAAAGCTAAACCAGATCCGAGTCATAAAATACTTAACTCAGATCTAGGTGGCTGGATATTCAAAGCTAAATCAGATCCGAATCAAGCAAAACTTAATTCGGCTCTAGGTGGCTGGATATTCAAAACTAAACCAGATCCAAATCAAGTGAAGCTTAATTCAGAACTAGGTGGCTGGATATTCAAAGCTGAAATTAGATCCGGATCAAGCAAAGCTTAATTCGGCTCTAGATGGCTGGATATTCAAAGGCTAAACCAGATCCGAGTCACGCAGGACTTAACTCGAATCTAGATGGCTGGATATTCAACACTAAACCAAGTCCGAATAAGACACAACTAAACTCCGAACTAGATGGCCAGACTAACGAACCTTAGAAATGAATTTAAGTCAAACTTCC
Source organism: Avena longiglumis (assembly GCA_030063025.1). Taxonomy (NCBI): domain Eukaryota; kingdom Viridiplantae; phylum Streptophyta; class Magnoliopsida; order Poales; family Poaceae; genus Avena; species Avena longiglumis. Next base: position 543,316,298 of record CP125975.1, read on the forward strand.
AAGTATACAACAAGTTATTTCCTTGCAAGTTTCGGGGACTAGAGCATATGGTAACATCTGGAGAATAACTTAAGACTCAGAGAAAAAAACAATTACCTCATTCATCTTGTTGGTATCAATGATGAACTGGGCAGCATGGTCAAAGCACCGATGTCGAAAAGCTGAAAAGGCTGGTTTGATGGATTACCCTCAAATTGATGTTGACATTCGATTATTGGCATACTCAACCAGCTCAAGGTCGTTCCCACTAGTTGTCCGAGTTAAAACTTTACCCGGCAAGGCTCAGACCACTGGCGATGCAGGCTCTTATGAAGAGCAAGCTGCACGGCCGGTCGAGATAACAGGGACTTTGGTAGCAGCTCCCTTGCAAAGACGTCGGCAATGCTCGGTTGAGAAGAGCCGCAAGACCTTCGAGAAGAAGTCTTGACGGCAATGGCCTTTTTCACCTTAGAAGGGCATCGTGAAGTGGCGCCCAAGTGGGGACGGAGTCCTTAGAGCAGCGGAGGATAAGGTCGCAGAGGGCGCCGGATAACGAATTCGACCGAGGTCGGATGCCCGTAGAAGCGGCCGAGTAGATGGAGGCTCAGAGTAGTGGCGGGACCCATAGAAGGGGCGGCGGGCTCAACGAAAACTTCGGAGGGCCGGATCGGATCCAGGTCAATGGAAGGGGTCTCAGGGACATCGCGACGAACAGGCGACGTATTCGGAGCTGGAGGAGAAGCAGGACGAATAGGACTAGGAATCCTGGTATCATCAGCGGGAGGAGGAGATGGCGGCCGAATCGGACGGCTAGTCATACTAGGACCGCCGGGTTTAACAGAAAGAGGAGCACTGCAAAAATAAGAAGGAAGATTCACAAGATGAGAAATGAAAGAGAGAAACAAGAAATACGCAAAAGAACTTGCAGCAACCCCGTGCATAGTCTTGCGCTGGGAGGGTTCGGAGCGGATTTCTTCATTCGCTTCTTAGGAACCGCCCGAGGCACTAGCAGAGCCCCGTTTCCCGAGGTAACGGAGGTCGGGAAGCAATAGGCTCGGCGTCATGAACTGACCGGCCGGATTAGCTGGAAAGTAGAAGCCGGAATGCATAAGAAATAGGCATGGCGGCAACTACCTCAAGAATTTGGACCTCGTCCAATCACCTTCCTCCTCATGCGCTGTTGAAGTTTTGGCGAGCTCGAGCCGGCAGGATCCGACTTAGGGACGAACTCCTGAGTCCGGCCACAAGATCCGGGCACTCTGTCCATGAGCCAAAGGAGCTGCAGAACTCGGTCCTCGTTCTTCTGCTCTGCGAACCTCTGCAAGACAAGGAGAAAGAGAATCATGTAAACCAGTTTCTAAAAACTGTGGAATAACAGAGCAATGCTGATTAAGCTTACCTCGGGAGGCGGACGATCGCGGGTGAATGGTTTTAGCCCCAAGACCAATCCTCGCATCTCGGTTCAAGATAGCTTCGACGCTTATGAATAAGGTAGTTATCCAGCTCCACGGTCGAAACTTCGGTTGGGGTCGAGAGGACCACATGTAGCACAGCTTGTGGGTCCGCTCTTTGAAAGGCGATCCGCTACTAATAAAAGTTGCCATCGTCTTCTACGCAACCCGGCCGGATCAACTCTTTCATGAATCTCAAAGGCCTCGCCAAGGCGTGGGTCTTCCTCGGATTATAGAGCCAATTCACTTTGGAAGGAGGGCCAATTGAGAATGGAGGGAGCCAATCTTGTCTTCCGCCTCTGTTCTTGGCGTAGAAAATGACTTGTGCCACTTCTTGCACGACTCCAACCCAAAGGACACGAGGAACACGGATTTCCTCCGAGGTGTGATAGACGCCCCACATTGGGTGAGCAACTTCCGGAAGGGTGCAGATTTGTCAGAACAACGTTGGAGCGGATCTGGAAGAACTTCACCAGACATGCACGACGGCCACAGTCAAGTAACCTCCGAAGCGGAGATGAAAGCGAAAGAGAAGCTATGGCGTTCGCAGAAGGTGATGCGTTGAAGGTCAAGTAATCAAGAAATTCTCTAGCGAAATCACTAAGAGGGAGACCATGGTAGTGGGACATGAAACCACATACTCACCCTCTCGATATCCGGAGAGGATTCGCTGCCGCAAACGCAAGAAACCTCAGGCGAATCCGTCAGTCCGGATGAGCCATTCAATCTCACGGTAGCGTGGTGAAGAGCTCGCCACGAGCCTCGCTCGGGCGAGCCGTCGTAAATCCTCAACAAGAGCGCCACTAAACGAACTAGACATAGGTCTTGTGGAAGATCGCGGAGGAAAAATGGCGGCGGAGGGAGTTTAGAGTGCGAGGCCCGTAACTTTGACCGAAAACAATGGCAAGAACGGAGGAACCGCCGCCGAGCAAAACGGAGTAGATCGATCTAGGGAAAGATCAGGGCAAGGCTATCGAGAGGACTCACCGTGGAGCTACACATGAGCGAAGGGCTGAAAAGGCAGAGCGACGCGGAATCTCGCCGGAGGCTCTGGGATGGCGAGCAAGTGAATTCAAGAGAACGCACCGAGAAGAAGGAGAAGAGGAGAGCGATAAGGGAAAGGAGAATCACGCGCAGATTCCTCTTTATAGTCAAGCCATGAACAGGGAGGATCGTGGGTGTGGCGGTTATCCGTGTAGATCGTGGGAACAAGATTTAACGCACGACGGTGGAGCCACACCAACGGCCACACACGAAGAAAGGTCGTTACAATCCCGAGGGAGCGCACAGAGGCGTCGCGGCAGCGCGGCACGAGGTTCACTGTAGCTTGTCAGTAAGCACTGTAGAAGGACCTAAAAACTAGAAGAACAATGATGGGATGACACGTAGGACGTGGCGTACGAGGGAAGGAACGAGGAAACCCCGGGTGAGGCCATAGCTCGGAAACAAGACTGAAGAATGTAATGAAGCTGATATAACCCGGCCAAATCTATTGACAGGGCCACACCAGCTTCGGGGACTAATGTCGGGGGGTTAACCTCGGGTAGGTCAGAGACGGGGAAAGACAGAGGTACTGTCCCCGTCTGGTTTCCGAAAGGCTAAGTCGGCGAATCATGGATATGTCGGTAGATGAGCGGAGGCAAGAAGCCACGTATAGGTATCAAGTGGTTACCGCCGAGTTAATGAGAGAATCGGCCGTTACCCAAATGATCTTCATGCGTGTGAGAACGAGCCAGTAACACAAGGTAAGGCCGAGTGATACGAAGCTTGGAGAAGGAGAAGCCAGGTCAAACTCTAGGCTGCAGAGCTAGAAGGAATCGAACAGGGCCAAGCACAAGAGACAAGGATGCACAATGTCGAGGGGGGAAGGAGGTCACGAGGTGATGGTACCCGGAGCCCGAGGCACGCAGGAGGGGGCCACCGAGCCTTCTGGTCATTAGAAGGCGAGAGGGAAAGGAGGCCGCGAACTACTATTTTGGGACAAGCATATTCCACGAATATGCTTGCCTCGTCAAACCTAAGGGCACCCAAGGCACCCCTTTATAAGGGAGGTTGGGACCACGAGGGAGGGATCGACTCTTTGAGCACCGATAGGATGGGAGATTCATCTTGTCCCCTGTAGATTCAGCTCAAGGAGCATTTGTAACCCAACAAGAGAGAAATAAAGTTCATCACTTTGGCATTGAGTGTAAAGACAGTTGCATCTTCCCTCCCATCCCACTAGCATCCATAGGCCCTGCTTTAGCCTACCCATGGCATCTGCCGTGCCAAGACCACGACAAAGATCGAATGCTTATATCAGATAAGTGACATTGGTGGATAAAACATGTTTATATCTGTATAAGTGACATTGGTGGGTAGAACATGATTAAACCCTAGTCTAGATATATTATCCTAGGTTAGCCATTACAAGTCACATTAATATAATGATGTTGGAATGTTAGATTTGGATTTAAGTAGGGACAAGCTAGTATGATTAAGTTAAAGCTAGAGTAGCATGGAGTTATTGAAGTAGTGTATTCCTCTTAAAGGAAAATAAGCTTTTGAGGAAAGTAGGATTGAATATATACATCTATTGGAATAATATTAGTGATGAAGAAAAGAGAAGTGTATAAATGGAGTTAGAAGTAATTCCTTAATGGATTAGAGGTTATCATTATCAGAGTAGTTTGATAACTAAGTATAGGTTTGAGAAGATTATGAAAAGCTTTACTGTCAAGCTCATTAGGTTTATAAGTGGGAATAAAATAATTATAAACCACCCTATATTTTACTATGTGATTAAATACATAAAAATAAACCCTATGACTATTACTAAACATTTTAAAACTTATTTACCCCAAATAAAAGTTAAAATAATGTTATAGTTAATTTTTAAGATCTTAAACAAATCCTAAAAACCCTAAATTCTACTTATTCTAATTAATAAAAGAATATCTCTATAATTATAAAGTTGGAAAATAATAAATAAAGTATGCTATCCAAGTACTAAATTCATACCAGTATTTGAAATACATTTTTATATACTGCAAGTATTAACAAAGGAATTCCATAAAGATAAGTCAAAACTATTGCTTAAATAAAATGGTTAGAAAAGAGAACAGATAATAAAAATCGGAAAAGAAAAAGAAAAAGAGAGAGAAAATTGAGGAATCAGCTCCTGGCCCATGGCCCATTCCCTCTCTCTCTTACTCGTCATAAGCATCCGAAGACAATTTATCCGCCCGATTTCACAGAACGACTCGTACCTCTTCGCGGGGTCTGTTTGTCGTCTTCCTCGCGACGACGCCGACCTTCCGATGCTGCAAGCATCTCGATGGCCGCACCCTCGTCGTCGGCGAGCGCCACGATCCGCGCCACCGCCTGCGGCAAGAAGCCATGAACCAAATTAGATCCATGTAAGAAAACCAAGTATGGACTTTGGTGGACTTACCGAACGGCCGGAAGGCTGTCGAGAATAAATGGATTTTCAAGAAGAAAATAGATGCTGATGGTAATATTACTGTCTATAAAGCTCGACTTGTCGTAAAAAGGTTTCGACAAATTCAAGGAGTTGACTACGATGAGACTTTCTCACCAGTAGCGAAGCTAAAGTCTGTGAGGATTTTGTTAGCAATCGTTGCATATTATGATTATGATGAAGGTAATATGCCCTGAGAGGCAATAATAAAGTTTTTATTATGTGTATTCCAAGTATATGATAGATGTTTATTTTGCATGCTATAATTGTATTAATACGAAAACGTTAATACATGTGTGTTTAATAAACAAACAGAAAGTTCCTAGTTATGCCTCTCATAAACTAGCTCGTTGATTAACAAGATGATCAAGGTTTCCTGATCATGGACATTGGATGTTGTTAATAACGGGATCACAACATTAGTGTAATGGTGTGATGAACATTCATCCGAAGTATAGCATTACGATCAAAGTTATTGTGTTTATATTGCTATAACAACTTAAGTGATCCTAATCCTTAGACCATGAGATCATGTCAATCACTAACACGGAAGAGTTTCTTGATAACATCAAACGTCACACCGTAAGGTGATTATAAAGATGGATCTTAACTAATAAAGTGTTATGTTGAGGCTCATGGATCGAGAGTGGAATTTGTTCATCCCGATGACGGATAGATATACTGGCCCTCTCGGTGATATCACATTGATTAGCTTGCAAGCAAGTGATTTGATCACTAGAATGTTATATCACAGGAACGAGAAAAGAGTGCATGTCGGTAACGAGATCAAACTAGGTATGGAGATACCGATGATCGAATCTCGGACATGTAATATATCGTGAAACAAAGGGATTAAGATACTAGCGTAAAAGGTTCCGACGATCACAAGAAAGTCATCGTTGAATGTGTGGGAGTCAGTATGGGTCTCCAGATCCCGCTTCTGATTATTGATCCGAGAGGGGTCTCGATCATGTCCGCATTATTCACGAACCGTAGGGTGACACACTTAAGAGACACCGACATCCAATTGGAGCAAATGTTTCATGCCGAAAGAATGAACAAGCGCAGGAATTTATTTCACTAGATACAGAAACAGGTTTTCGGGTGAAATTGCATAAAGTGGTTATGCATGTGAAATAGAATTCTAGCAAGGGGTTATTTGTGAATGTTTGTCATTAAAGTAATTGACAAAATTCTGAATAAAATAAAAGAGTTTTATTTAATGAGAGTTTGCATTAAATTTGGTGGAAATTTAATGGGAATTTGAGTGGACTTTTGAGTGGAGGGAATTTAAAGGAGATTTGTGGAGGGAGTGTCCACCCATGAAGAGGGAGGGCAAGGCAGCCCCATGCATGCCACCCCCTTGGGGTTCCCTCCTCCTATAAAAAGGATCCTCCTCACTTGTCTCGACACCTCCTCGTGAAGGATCTCTCTCCCTCTAGAATTTATTCCCCATGGTCTCGACTAGCGAGATACATGTTCCCGTGGCTATTCGCAAGAAAGAGTTGTGCTTCCGCATCACGAGCGAGGAGGCGAGGTTGCTCTGCCTCGAACGTGTAAAAGCGAGCACGATGAGTCACGATTTGGCGCTTAGGACTTCCTCTCGATCTTGAGATCGCAAGAGATCGTCTACATCAACCACGAGTTGAACTCGTTAAGCTTTTGTCGGTCTTCAAGGTATGTTCTCTCACGGATATACATCCGCTATTGTTTGTATCTAGTAGATAGATCTTGCATATAGTTCACATCGAGGAAAAATTTGTTTTCTATGTCAACCCTACATATGAGATGTGGATGGATGTCAAAACAACGTTCCTCAATGGAGACATTGATGAAGAATTGTATATGATGCAACCCAAAGGTTTTATCGATCCTAAAGATGCTAACAAGGTATGCAAACTTCAACGTCCATATATGGATTGAAGCAAGCATCCGTAGTTGGAATCAACGTTTGATAAGGTGATCAAAATTTTTGGTTTTATACAAACTTATGGAGAAGCTTGTATTTACAAAAATGAGGAGCTCTATAGCATTCTTAATACTATATGTAGATGACATATTGTTGATTGGGAATGATGTAGACCTTCTTAATAGTGTCAAGGAATATTTGAATAATAGTTTTTCAATGAAAGATCTTGCCAAGCTTACATATTAGGCATAAAGATTTATAGAGATAGATCGAGACTAATATCATTGTCACAAAGTACATATTTGGACAAAGTTCTAAAGAAGTTTGGAATGGAGGATATCAAGAAAGGATTCTTGCCCATGTTGCAATACGACCTTGAGTAAAACTCAAAGTCCAAAGAACGACTGAAGATAGATAAAGGATGAGTAAGACTCCTATGCCTCACCCATAGGATCTCTAATGTATGCCATGCTATGTACTAGACCCGACATTGCATATGTTGTTAGTTGACTAGCAGATATCAAAGTGATCCAGAGTGGATCATTGACAATGGTCAAAACATCCTTAAGTACTTGAGAAGAACTAAGGATATGGTTCTTTCTTATGGAGGTGATGAACAACTCGTTGTTAATGGTTACACCGATGCTAGTTGGAACACCGAATCGGATGATTCTAAATCTCAACTGGATAATGATTTACCTTGAATGGTGCAAAAGAAGCTTGGAGGAGTGCAAAGCAAAGCATTGTGGCAGATCTTCAACTAATCGGAATACATAGTCGCTTGAGGCTTCACAAGAAGCAATATGGATGAAGGAGTTCATTACGAGCTCGGTGGTTTCAAGTACCGACCCAATGTCTTTCATCAGATAACATGGGCGCCATAGCCAATGCGCAAGAACCAAGGTCACACAAGAAGTCAAGCACATCAAGCCACGCTTTCACGCTATTCGAGAACATGTCCAAGATGGTGACATAAAGATTTGCAAAGTACACACAGATCTGAATGTGGCGGATCCGCTGACTAAACCTCTCCGAGGGCAAAACATGACCAACACCAAACTGCTATGGGTGTTCTATATTACCATGTAATCTAGATTAGTTGATTTAGTGCAAGTGGGAGATCATGGAGATATGCCCTAGAGGCAATAATAAATGTAGTTATTATTATATCTTTGTGTTTATGATAAATGTTTACATTCATGCTATAATAGTATTAACAAGGAAACATTAATACTTGTGTGATTTGTAAACTAAATTAGAGTCCTAGTAAAGCCTCTTTATAATACTAGCTTGTTGGTTAATAAATGATTGTGGTTTCTATCATGAACATCGAGATGTTATTAACAACAAGATCATATCGTTAGGATAATGGTATGATGGACATACTCCTATAGATAAGTTTAGTATAAAGATCAAGTCATTTTAATAGTTCAATTGCTATATGCTTCGATACATAGTAACCTAATTCTCTCGACCATGAGATCGCATATCACCATCACCGGAAGGATGCTTTGATGACATCAAACACCACAATCAGAATCGGGTGGCTATAAAGGTGGCATTGAGGTCCCAAAAGTATTGGTTGAGACACATGGATCGAGAGGGGATTTGTCCATCCATATGATGTATAGATATACTCTACTTCCTCGTGGAATGTCATCCAATTGGCTTGCAAGCATGTGACTGCTCACAAGGGATCACATATGGAACGAGAAAAGAGTACTTATCAAGAACGCAGGTTGAACTAGGTATGCAGGATACCGATTTATCAAAACCTCGGATAAGTAAACTATCGTGAGACAAAGGGAAATTGGTATCGATATAAGTGGTTCATTCGATCGCAGCAACTCAGAAATATGTGGGAACCATATGAATTTCCAGATTCCTCTATTGGTTATTGTTCTGAGAAGTGTCTCAATCATGTCCGCATAATTCACGCAATGTGAGGGGAGACATGCTTAAAGATTCGATGTTGTTGAGTAGTTACGTAATGATGAGTAAGAGACCGAATGTTGTTCGAGTATCGTATGGGATCCGGATATCACTAGGAGATCCTAATGTTCCGGAGAATAAGATTCATATAAGGAAAGTCCTGTTTCGAGGTTGAGAATGGTTCCGTGTTTTCATCGGAATGTTCTAGAAGGTTCCGGAAGGTCCGCATCCGAGGGAAGGGTACATGAATGTGTCATAACAAGTTGGAATGGTTGCATCATGTACTAGGTGTCATTGCTGAGCAAAATAAAGGGATAAATCAAATCCTAGTTTGAAAAGTCAAATGGCAAGTTTGCTTGGTGGAGGGAGAGTAGGAATTCTACTTGGGGAGGAGTTCCTCTCCCTCCACCGCTGGCAAAGGAGTCCGAGTTGGGGGAGGACTCCCCTACCCTTGGCCGCGCCCTCCAACCTATAAAAGGAGGGGCAGGGCTGCCCCTCTAGACCTACACCTCCACCACCCAAAACCCTAGCCCTAGCCGCCGGCCTCCCGGCAGCCTCGGCCGCCTGGGGAGCAAACCCTAGTCACCGACACTTGGGCTTCCTAAGCCCTAGTCGCCGGCCTAGCCTCTCTCCTTAGTGTGTCCAAACCCTAGATCACCGAGGCCTCTCTCATAGTCCACCATACTCGGCCTCCGGCTTAAGCCTCATGAGATCTCCCTCTACTCGTACCACTGCTGTCAGTGTCATCGCGAGGAGAGTGCAACAACCCACTGTCATTGGAACAAGGAGAGGAAGGTCTTCATCGAAAGTACCGAATGTGACCGATCGCGAAGCGCCATTAAACGCTGGCACGCCTAAGGATCGTCACGATTGAGATAGGCAAGAGTATTTACATCACCCACGAGAACTGCCTCGTTAAACACTTTTGAATCTTCGAGGGTGAGTTATTCCATCGACTCGCTGATACAATCTAGTAGATAGATCTTGGCTTGTTTGTTTGTATGTGGTAGAATTTTTTGTTTTCCATGCTTTAACCAACCCCCACAGTGGTATCGTAGCTGTGTCTATATGTAGATCTGCAGACGCAGTAGAACACAATGGTCATTGTGGGGCTGTGGTGCTTTTATTATCAATTGCTTCTGTGTAATTTGCATCTTATGGGATGGTGGGATGAAGTGCCTCGGGCTAACCTTACATAACATTGTTCATGAGACTTGCTCCACGCCGACATGCAACTTGTATTGCATAAGTGCTTTATGGGTGCCTCGCTTTCTCCCAAATAGTTAGCAGATTCAATTTACAAAGGGTGATTAACAATACTAGTATCAATGTTGTGGTTCTTGTTCGTAAGTAAGAACGACACTTATTGAAAGCCCCAAACCACGAAACATGCAAAGAAAGTAGAGGCGCCTAACTTTGTTTTGGGTGTACGTGATGTGATATGGCCATGATTGTGATTATATTTGATGTATGCAATGTTCCTTATTGTAAGTTGCAAATCGTGGAGCCATATGGTTGTCTTTAATTGTTAATTATCTGCAAGGTCTATTCAAAAGTAGTTGTAATAGTTGAAGTTGGTGGACGACAACCATGGAGCGGCATCATTGACCTTGATGCAATGCCGGTGATGATGGAGATCATGTTCGTGCTTGAAGATGGAGATCGAAGCACAAAGAAGAAAGGCCATATCATATCACATATTATGAATTGCATGTGATGTTAATCCTTTATGCATCTTGTATTGCTTAGTTAATGACGGTAGCATTATAAGATGATCCTCATGCACATGAATATCAAGTTCTAAAGTGTTCACCTTAGTAAGCACCGCTATAAAGCTTGTTGTTTCAAGCACCACGTGATGATCGGTAGGTTAGATTCCGCAAGTGCATACAACGTGAGAAAGCTTTAGATTTGCCCATGCGGAAGCTAAGGTTTGATCTTGAAGAGCCTAGCATGTATGCGCATGGTCTCGAAAACGGATCACCGAAAGGTAAAGCATGAATCATATAGTAGATATGATGAACATGTCGATTGTTCGCTACATTGAAGCTACATCAACTCTCATGATGATCGGTTTTGATGTGGTGGATTTGGTACGCGTGATCACTAAAACAATGTGATGGATATTGTTTTGAGTGGAGTTCACCTAGATTAATTTAACTATTAATTAGAACTCAATTTGTCATAAACTTAGTCTAAAACTATTGCAAATATGTTAGATCAATGGCGCCCCTACCATCAATTTTAATGCTGCTCCTAGAGAAAGAAAAGTTGAAAAACAATGGAAGCAACTTCACGGATTGGTTCCGCACCGAGGATTGTCCTCAATGCGCCGGTAATTTGACCTATGTGTCAGGTGAAGGGAATATGCCCTGAGAGGCAATAATAAAGTGTTTATTATGTGTATTCTAAGTATATGATAGATGTTTATTTTGTATGCTATAATTGTATTAATACGGAAACAGTAATACATGTGTTTAATAAACAAATGTAAAGTTCCTAGTTATGCCTCTCATAAACTAGCTCGTTGATTAACAAGATGATCAAGGTTTCGATCATGGACATTGATGTTGTTAATAACGGATCACAACATTAGTGTAATGGTGTGATGAACATTCATCCAAGTATAGCATTACGATCAAAGTCATTGAGTTTATATTGCTATAAAACTAACCACGGCGATCCTAATCCTGTACATGAGATCATGTCAATCACTAACACCGAAGAGTTTTGATAACATCAAACATCACACCGCAATAAGGTGATTATAAAGATGGATTCGTAACTAATAAAGTGTTATGTTGAGGCTCATGGATCGAGAGGAATTTGTTCATCCCGATGACGGATAGATATACCGCCCTCTCTCGGTGATATCACATTGATTAGCTTGAAAGCAAATGATTTGATCACTAGAATGTTATATCACGGAACGAGAAAAGAGTGCATGTCAACGTAGATCAAACTAGGTATGGATATACCGATGATCAATCTGGACATGTAACATATCGTGAAACAAAGGGATTAAGATACTAGCGTAAAAGGTTCCGACGATCACAAGAAAGTCATCGTTGAATGCGTGAGTCGACGGGTCTCCAGATCCCGCTTCTGATTATTGATCTGAGAGGGGTCTCGATCATGTCCGCATTATTCACGAACCGTAGGGTGACACACTTAAGAGACACCGACATCCAATTGGAGCAAAATTTTCATGTCAAAGAATGAATAAGCGCAGGGAATTTATTTCACTAGATACCAAACAAAGCTTTTCGGGTGAAATTGCATAAAGTGGTTATGCATGTGAAATAGAATTTAGCAAGGGGTTATTTGTGAATGTTTGTCATTAAAGTAATTGACAAAATTCTGAATAAAATAAAAGAGTTTTATTTAATGAGAGTTTGCATTAAATTTGGTGGAAATTTAATGGCAAGTTTGAGTGGGATTTTGAGTGAGGCATATGAATGGATTTTTGTGAGTGGAGTGTCCACCCACATGAATGAAGGAGGAGGGGAAGCCCATGGTCAAGCCACCCTTGGGTGCCCCTCCTCCTATAAAAGGAGCCCTCCTCTCACTTCTCACCACACCTCCTCGTGAAGGATCTCTCCCTCTATAATTTATCCCCATGGTATCGGACTAGCGAGATACATGTTCCCTGGGTGGCTATTCGCTAAGAAAGAGTTGTGCTTCCGCCGCATCACCGGAGCGAGGAGGCGGAGGTTGCTCAGGTTCTCGAACGTGTGTGAAAGTAACGGATGCCGCTGATTTGCGCGCTTAGGACTTCCTCTCTCGATCTTGAGAGATCGGCAATGATCGTCTACATCAACCACAAGTTGAACTCATTAAACTTTGTCGGTCTTCAAGGGTATGTTCTCTACGGATATACATCCGCCCATTGTTTGTATCTAATAGATAGATCTTGGTACATAGTTCACATCGTAGGTAAATTTTTGTTTTCTATGTTGCAAAACCCATACCGGATGCACCATGCGGTGACCCACCTGCCATCGCTACCGATGAATTAAAGAATGTTTACCGCCGAAAGACTCCAGTACTCCACAGCTCAAGGTGCTATCTTGTATGGTTTAGAATCGAGTCGTAAATGGTTTGAGAATTTAGACCACATGATATTATCCGTGAACTCAAATTGATATTTGAGACTCACGCTGCAGCTTGAGAGCTATGAGGCTTCAAAAAGTTCTTAACTGCAAGATGGAAGAGGGCAGTCTGTTAGTGAGCATGTTCTTAAGATGTCTCACGCAACAAACTCCCAAAGCTTGGGTATAGTGATTCTAATGCTTTGGGGATTTACCGTGTCCTCCAATCACTACCACCAAGTTACAAGAACTTTGTGATGAACTACAATATGCAAAGCATGAACAAGCAGCTGCCGTAACTCTTCTCCATGTTAAAATCAAGTATGGAGATCAAGAATGAGCACTAAGTGTTGATGGTCAATAAGACCACCAAATTCAAGAAAGGCAAGTCTAAGCAAAAGGGACACTTCAAGAAGGGTGGTAAGAAAGTTACCGACCGACGAAGAAGACCAAGGCTGGACTTAAGCTCGACATCGAAGTGCTTTTACCGCAAGGAGAAGGTCACTGAAGCGGAATTGCCCAAAGTACTTGGCGGATTTGAAGAACGCAACATCAAGAAGAAAGGTATATCCGATATACATGTTATTGATGTGTATCTCACTAGTACTCGTAGTAGTGCCCGGTATTTGATATCGGGTTCAGTTGTTCATATTTGTAACTCAAACAGCCGCATCAAATAAGCTAGCGGAAGCTAGCGAAGAACAAGGTGACGCGGAGAAATGGATCAAAGGTTGATGTGATCGCGTCGGCACGCTACCTCTTCATCTACCATCGGGATTAGTTTTATACTTAAATAATTGTTACTTGGTGCCTCGTTAAGCATGAACATTATATCAAGATCTTGTTTATTTAGACGCTACTTGTTTAAGTCCGAGAATAATGGTTGTTCGATTTATATGAGTAATATGTTTTATGCACATGCACCTTTGATAGATGGTCTATTCTTATTAAATCTCGATAGTGGAAATACACATATTAATAACATTGAAGCTAAACATTTGAAATCGAGCGATAACTCGACCTATATGTGGCATTGTCGTCTTGGTCACATTGGAGTGAAGCGTATGAAGAAACTCCATTCTGACGGACTTCTTGAATCACTTGATTTCGAATATTTTGAAAGATGCGAAGCATGTCTGATGGGTAAAATGACTAAGACTCCATTTTCTGGTATGATGGAGCGAGCTACGGACTTATTGGAAATCATACATACCGATGTGTGTGGTCCAGTGAGTGTAGCATCGCGCAGTGGTTATCGTTATGTTCTTACCTTCACGGATGACTTGATTAGATATGGGTATATCTATTTCATGAAACATAAGTCCGAAACTTTCGAGAAGTTTAAGGAATTTCAAAGTGAGGTGGAGAATCAACGTAACAAGAAGATTAAATTTCTACGCTCGATCGTGGAGGTGAATATCTGTTACTTAGTTTGGCGAGCATTTGAAGAAATGCGGAATACTTTCATTAATTGACACCGCCGAACACCACAACGTAATGGTGTGTCCGAACGTCAGAATCGAACTCTCTTAGATATGGTTCGCTCTATGATGTCACTTACAAATTTATCGCTATCATTTTGGGGTTATGCATTAGAAACAACCGATTCACTTTAAATAGGGCACCATCTAAACTGCTGAAACGACACCGTATGAATTATGGTTTGGGAAGAAACCTAAATTGTCTTTCCTTAAAGTTTGGGGTCAAGCCTATGTAAAGAAGTTACAATGGACAAGCTTGAACACAAAGCGAAAAATGCGTCTTCATAGGATACCCAAAGGAAACTATTGGGTATACCTTCTATCATAGATCCAAGTCAAAATCTTCGTTAAGAATGGATCCTTTCTAGAGAAGAAATTTCTCTCGAAAGAAGTGACTGGAAGGAAAGTAGAACTCGACGAGGTTGTCGAACCTTCTCTCGAACTTATGGTAGCGCGACCGGAAGAAAATCCTGGTGCCTGCGACCGTTAAGAGAGGAAGCTAATGATGATGATCATGAAACTTCGAAGTTGCTATAGAACCTCGCAGTCAACGAGAACTGCATACTCACTCTGATTGGTATGATCCGTTATGAGTGTCATGTTGGTGGACAACACCGATGACCCCGCAACATATGAGGAAGCGATGATGAGCCCAGATTCCAATAAATGGCAAGAAGCCATGAAATCCAAATTGATCCATGTACGAAAACCAAGTATGGACTTTGGTGGACTCTACGAACGGCCGAAGGTCGCGAGAACAAATGGATTTTCAAGAAGAAAACAGATGTCGATGGTAATGTTATCGTTTATAAAGCTCGACTTGTCGCAAAGGGTTTCGAAATTCAAGGAGTTGACTACGATGAGACTTTCTCACCGATGAAGCTAAAGTCTGTGGAGGATTTTGTTAGCAATAGCATATTATGATTATGAGATGTGGCGATGGATGTCAAAGCAGCGTTCCTCAATGGAGACATTGATGAAGAGTTGTATATGATGCAACCCAAAGGTTTTGTCGATCCTGAAGATGCTAACAAGGTATGCAAACTTCAACGGTCCATATATGGATTGAAGCAAGCATCCCGTAGTTGGAATCAACGTTTTGATAAGGTGATCAAATTTATTGGTTTTATACAAACTTATGGAGAAGCTTGTATTTACAAGAAAGTGAGTGGGAGCTCTATAGCATTCTTAATACTATATGTAGATGACATATTGTTGATTGGGAATGATGTAGACCTTCTTAATAGTGTCAAGGAATATTTGAATAATAGTTTTTCAATGAAAGATCTTGGCGAAACTTACATATTAGGCATAAAGATTTATAGAGATAGATCGAGACGCCTAATATCATTGTCACACAGTACATATTTGGACAAAGTTCTAAAGAAGTTTGGAATGGAGGATAGAAAGAAAGGATTCTTGCCCATGTTTCCTAATCGACCTTGAGTAAAACTCAAAGTCCAAAGAACGCGGAAGATAGAGAAAGGATGAGTAAGACTCCCTATGCCTACCATAGGATCTCTAATGTATGCCATGCTATGTACTAGACCCGACATTGCATATGTTGTTAGTTTGACTAGCAGATATCAAAGTGATCCAGGAGTGGATCATTGGACAGCGGTCAAAAACATCCTTAAGTACTTGAGAAGAACTAAGGATATGGTTCTTTCTTATGGAGGTGATGAACAACTCGTTGTTAATGGTTACACCGATGCTAGTTGGAACACCGATCCGGATGATTCTAAATCTCAACTGGATAATGATTTACTTTGAATGGTGCAAAGAAGCTGGAGGAGTGCAAAGCAAAGCGTTGTGGCGAGATCTTCAACTGAATCGGAATACATAGCTGCTTCGGAGGCTTCACAAGAAGCAATATGGATGAAGGAGTTCATTACAGAGCTCGGTGTGGTTCCAAGTGCGCTGGACCCAATGTCTATCTACTGTGATAACATGGGCACCATATCCAATGCACAAGAACCATGGTCAGACAAGAAGCTAAAGCACATCAAGCTACACTTTCACGCTATTCGAGAACATGTCCAAGATGGTGACATAAAGATTTGCAAAGTACACACAGATCTGAATGTGGCGGATCCGTTGACTAAACCTCTCCCGAGGGCAAAACATGACCAACACCAAACTACCATGGGTGTTCGGTATATTACCATGTAATCTAGATTAGTTAACTCTAGTGCAAGTGGGAGACTGTTGGAGATATGCCCTAGAGGCAATAATAAATGTAGTTATTATTATATCTTTGTGTTTATGATAAATGTTTACATTCATGCTATAATAGTATTAACAAGGAAACATTAATACTTGTGTGATTTGTAAACTAAATTAGAGTCCCTAGTAAAGCCTCTTTATAATACTAGCTTGTTGGTTAATAAATGATTGTGGTTTCCCTATCATGAACATTGAGATGTTATTAACAACAAGATCATATCGTTAGGATAATGGTATGATGGACATACTCCTATAGATAAGCGTAGCATAAAGATCAAGTCATTTTAATAGTTCAATTGCTATATGCTTTCTGATACATAGTAACCTAATTCCTTCGACCATGAGATCATGCATATCACCATCACCTAAGGATGCTTTGATGACATCAAACACCACACCGTAACTGGGTGGGCTATAAAGGTGGCATTGAGTGTTCGGAAAGTATTGGTTGAGACACATGGATCGAGAGTGGGATTTATCCATCCATATGACAGATAGATATACTCTGGGCCCTCTTGGTGGAATGTCATCCAATTGGCTTGCAAGCATGTGACTGGCTCACATGGGATCACATATCATGGGAACGAGAAAAGAGTACTTATCAGTAACGAGGTTGAACTAGGTATGCAGAGATATCGACGATCAAAACCTCGGATAAGTAAACTATCGTGAGACAAAGGGAAATTGGTATCGTATGTAAGTGGTTCATTCGATCGCAAAGTAATCATAGAAATATGTGGGAACCATATGAATTTCCAGATTCCTCTATTGGTTATTGTGGGAAGTGTCTCGATCATGTCCATAATTCACGAACCGTAGGGAGACACAGCTATGATTCGATGTTGTTGAGTAGTTATGGAATGATGAGTAAGAGACCGAATGTTGTTGAGTCTTGGATGGGATCCGGGATATCACGAGGAGATCCGGAATGGTCCGGAGAATAAGATTCATATAAGGAAAGTCCTGTTTCGGGGTTGGAGAATGGTTTCGGTGTTTTCATCGGGAATGTTCTAGAAGGTTCCGGAAGGTCCAGCACTCCGGAGGGGAAGGGTACATGGATGTGTCATAACAAGTTGGAATGGTTGCATCATGTACTTGTTGGGAATATGCCCTAGAGGCAATCATGTATGATGATATTTCCCATTGTATTCATAAAGATATTAAGTAGTCCTTGTATAGACAACCGATGTGTATCATTGAATATGTGATTAGGTTGTGGAAATATGCATTCATGTTGTTTGTACTAAATATCCTTGGTCATTGAGGTTGTGCTGGACACACAACTTAGACCAATGTGAAAGTTGGCTTGATGACTTCTCCACTTGTCATGGGCATAGAGATGATATTCCAACTTTGTAGGGTCCCAATCTTAGATAAGATAGAGCCTCCTCTGTTTTACAATGCTAGTCCCTGGATCAATAGCTAGCATCCACAGTTAAGATGTAATATCAAGAAACAAAGGTCATAAAATAACTTTATAACCAGGAATAACAAAATTTTATTACATCTTTCATAGCTCATATGGCTATTACATTACATTGCAGCGGAATAACTATAAGCATGGGTCCTTCATCTTCAAAATGCCAGGCAGATGTTGGTTGTAGACTTTGTAATCCTAATCAAACAATCTTCACTAAAATCAATCAAACCTGCAACATACAAGTTCACCAGAGGGTCAATACATTTGAATTGTATTGGCAAGTGATACTATGGTAGTATAGTGGATTCTATCATCTAAATGCATTTGGCTAAGTGGAGTTGAGGCTTGCATTGCTCAAAATAGATTTTTCTTATCATTTTGAAAATACTAAGTTTTGTTTTGACAAATTACCTCCCAAGGCATCTACCAATTAAGATCAAGATCCTTTCCAAGGCATCCACCAATCAAAGACTCAAGTGCTTGGCAAAACCATTTTTCTCAATCAAAGATTTCAAGATCCTTGTACCAAGCCATCTCTCCATCAATGATTGAAGAATTCAAACAACCCTTGTTCAAACCACAAGTTTTAACTTTAGAAATTTGAATGATGAGATTCTTGATTGTTTCCATGTCTTGATGCTCAAATTGTCCTTTACCAGGGACATGGCTAAGTACTTAGGTTTTACTCTGCAGAGGTGCTGCACTTTACCCACAAGCCTTGGTTTCCCAAGACAAACTCTTTCAGAAGCCTTCCCTTAGACCAAAATGGACGTTCCAACCTATCAAACACTACCACCCACCGTCCATATGGCTAAGTTCTGCAACCTATATGATCATGGCAGAGCCCATATTGCCAAGTGGTTGCACTTGAAGCTTCTCAACATTTGACATCTCAAATCTCTTTGTTTCCTGAGTGGCCATCCACAAGTGAGATACACAAGCCAAGACCATGGCCTTGTGAACCACTCAACATAAACCAATCCTTCCATTCCACCCAGGTGATTCATTGACTTAGTTGTTTTATTAAACAAAAATATAAGTCCTCAGACTTAAAGATTTTTCCATAGTGTGAATATATTTTCCACCCATGTTTTCCATTAGCTAGGCTAAGCTTGGTAGTAATAGGAAACTTAACTTAGGAAATCCTACTAAGGATTCATCTACTAGGTTTCCTATAGCAAGATCTATACTTAGCAAAATCCATGCAAGTTTACTTAGCAAAACCACTAATGATAGTGAAAGTAATGGGACAAAAAGTATGAAGCATCACTTGCCTTTTTGGTAGGGAATGGTAGTTTACTCCTTGATCTTGTTAGTCTCACACTTCACTACAAGTCAAACAAGCAAACACTAATTCAATTTACATTCCAAACCAATAATCACTCAAACAATTTCACACACACAAGACAATGGAAACCAATTCATGCATGGGAGCATGCACAAGATAGTTTTATTTTGCAAAGGGGTCTCTATGGGGTTTCTAAACTTTGTAAGATCCAAATTGGTCATTTACCAAAGTGGCAAAGTCATTAGCAAGAAGGTTTTGTCCAAAACTATTTTTAATTCCATTCATCATTTCATGTGGTGAAAATGTTTTTATTAAGGCAAAACTCTTAAGTTGTTCACCAAATGAGTTGCTATTGCAAAGCTTGGTGTTTTTGGGTCAGTAGGTTTGGTCCAACTATTTCCTTAAAGTTTTATTTCCATAAACATTTCTATAACAAAAACCATTCTTTTTATTTGGCTAGAAAATGACTAAGTCAAGTAATCCAACCTAAATCTTACAAAAATCATTTTTAATACCAAGGTTTGGTTCCTAGGGTCAGTAAGGTCACAACAATCCAATTTGCAAAGGTTTTAATCCAAAAATCATTTTTAAACAATTTTTCTAATCCAAACAAGTACACAAATGTTTATGCAAATTCAAACAAGCTAACAGATACTATTTGCTAAACTAAGGGCATGGTTGGATAGGTCTTGTTCTTCTGAATCCATTGATATAAACTTTGCCAAATTTGGACGTATGGATCAAAAGTTATAAGGGTTTGAAAATTACAAACAAATCTGTTTTCAATTTCTGTTTTTAAATGCAGGTGACACTGGCGTCATTCTCGGGTTGATACCGGTTCGCCGGATCGGGCGACGCTGGCCGTTGATCTAATTATCATCGCTGGGATCGATGCATACCCTTCGCCACTTTCTTTCCTAGTCACGGATCAAGATCGACGGTTGTCGCCGCTCGCCAAGGACCGGGGCGATGACAAGCGGCGAAGCGACCAGTTAAGCGTACCATGGCGAGGCAGGAAGCAAGAAAGGGTAAGAAGATGCTCACCAGCTCGGGAGGACACGAAGCTCAAGGTACCGCTGGTTCGACGAGGGCACGCGGTTGTGATTAATTGCTCGGAGACTTGGTCGGCCGATGGTTCTGGAGCTCGTGTGGTGGAGCCGTGGTTCGCCCGAGGGAAAACGAGTGCACGATTAGACGCAATGAGTGTGGCAGTGTAGGAGCATGAACGAGAGAGCATGGGGCGGTGTTTACTGGGACTTCCGGAGTGAGGCGTACGCGGCGGTCGGATGTTGTCGAAATCGATGCTCTGGCGCCCATGGATGAATGATTGTCACGTAAGATGCGCCAGGATGCGGTGAGCGTGCTCGTGTGTTCGGGGAGGCAGGAGGTGGTGGCTCGGCCGTATTCGGTGGAAGCTCGGAGACGGAGTTGTTCGAGGACAAATTGCGACGGCCTGGAGGCGTGCTCGGGGAAGGAGGCAGAGGGGAAACGGAGAGGAGTGACTGGCGATTTAACACGCGTGATCGCTGCAGGTTTTACTCGTGGCATTAAAGCGAATTAAGTCTGAGGAATCAAGTCTGCAGGCGAAGTGAGGTGGAAGAAGAACAGGAGGTGGGGAAGAAGAGACGTGGCGATGGGGTCCTCTCGTCGGGGAAAAGGAGAGGAAATGGGGTCCAGTGTTCGAGTATCGGGTTGCTTCAAGTAAAGAAAACGCCGGGCGGGAACAGTGGAATGATCAGGCTATTGGCCGATTGTTGGGCTGGGTCTTTTGCACTATTTTTTTCTGTCTGATTCTTTTTCCTTTTCTATTTCTATTTTCCTGTTTTGAAATTCAAACAACCAAACACATTCAAAATG
This sequence comes from Avena longiglumis, assembly GCA_030063025.1. Lineage (NCBI taxonomy): Eukaryota > Viridiplantae > Streptophyta > Magnoliopsida > Poales > Poaceae > Avena > Avena longiglumis. The sequence continues at coordinate 543,337,392 of CP125975.1, forward strand.
ATTCAAACAATCATCAAGCTTTTCAAATATGAATTTGGTTTTGTTTATCAATAGAAACCAAATTCCAAAAATAAAATATTTTTTATTCTTTTTAAGACCATTCATTAATTAAATAAAAGTGGTTCATTAGGTATTTAATAAAATAGGGTTTGATTTAATTAATAGAGTCTCCATTTGAAATCCAAATATTTTCAAAAACCAATCAGTGGGTTTTATTTGGAAATAAAGAATATTTGGAAAACTTGTTTAAAACAGAAATAACATTTTATTTTAGAGTCCATTATTAATTAAATATAATAGATTTTCATTATTAAATCAAATAGGATTTATTTTATTGAGATATTTATTTTGAAATCTAATATAAAGCCAAAACACTTTAGTAGGTTTTATTTGTGAATATCAATTATTTGGAAAACTTATTTTAAATAATTTAATAAGTTTTGATGTTTCAATTAAATTGGTAAAACCTTTTATTTGTATAAAATTTGGTTATTAGGTCCTTATTAATTTATTTAAATAATCCTTTGTTTATTTTTATTCAAAACGAAATGTACTAATTCCAAAGCTTGGCCAAGGTTTTAATTTGGTTTTATAAAACATTCTTCATTTATAAACTTCTATTTCATTTGAAAATAAATCTTTTCACTCAAGATTTTCAAAATAGTATTTCCAAATGTTTTTATTTTTCCTTTTATTAAATGTTTATCTTTTTAGATCCCTTTAGGTTTTATTTAATTCAAATGGGTTTGAAGTTCCAATTAAATTCAAAAGTTTCTTCTGGCTCTGAAATTTAAACAAAGTTTTATTTTATTCATTTATTTTCACATTACAAGATTTGGAAAATCTTGGGATGTGACAAACTTACACAGACTCGGCTAAAGAGTTTAGCGAGTCGGATTGACCCATATTGAGGTACAACGAACTAGCTGTCATTTGTATATCTCAATCAATGTAATCCTTAGACCTGAGGTTGTTGCATAGTCCGAGTTGAGGATCACCGACTTAGGTTCTGTCAAACGCTGATCCGTAACTGGTCAGTAATAAAGGCAGAGTTCGGGTTGACTGAGAATCAAGCTATGTGATGTGAATAACCAAGATGGGATTTTGCCCCTCCACTTATAGAGATATTCTCTAGGCCCTCTCGTGAGATATGATTCGGAAAGCATGGCCATGCACGACTCGGTTAAGCGTTAACCGAGGCGATCGACTAAGAGTTAGTCAGGTGAATCACTTATCTCGGATCGAGACGAGAGTCGGACTATTTAAGGGATGACATATATTCGCCTATATTCTGACAAGGTATATCGTGAGGCAAAAGGGACTCGGACGTAAGTCGCATTGGACAGGCAAGTCGTCATGACTCTTTGGTACTTGGGAGTCACGCTCGCTAGGAGTCGCCATTGATCGATTGAGAGTCGGACTCCAATCGTGTCCAAGTAGACATGAGCCTGCGGGGTCACACACTTAAGAGGGGGAGCATGTTCGGATTGGATCTAAACCTGTAATCTGGTTGGGTTGGACCTAAACCGGATTAGGACTGAGTTAGTGAGTTGGACTCACGGTGACTAGTGTTATATGGGCTTTAGTGAATGGGTCGCGCGAGCAGAGCCCACGTTCACTCCCTATATATAGTGGAGCACCGTAACCCAGAAAGGTTAATCGTTGTTCGGTTAGGTCATTCCATGTGTTGGAAACCCTAGCTCCACAAAGAGTCCTACCGCCAGAACGAACCTAGCGCCGCCAGCGCCCTCCTTGTAATGCAGATACCAGCAGAGGTGTTGTGCGATCAGCACCAGGACGATCGGATCGTGAGGACTGCACTGCATCAACTGACGCGCTTCATCAGTAATCCGCAACTGCGCGTCTAGTGGTAAACCTCGTGGCCTTCTACCTCAGCTAGATCTTGGGATCACCAAGTTAGAGGAAAATTTTGTTTTATCTCTGCGTGTCCCAACAGTGGTATCAGAGCGATAGCTTCTGGTTTTAGGCTCGAGATCTCGCATATGTGATAGGCGGTAGGATGTAGATGAGATCTATGTGTTGTTTTGGTGGTCGATCTATGAGATAGATCGGTTTTGTACGAGGTTGATCGGATCAACTGTACTCGGGGAATGGTAGATCTGATTTCCGTGATCATACAGCTAAGGTCGTGGAACGACATACCCCTACTGGTCGGCTTCCGCCATCGGGGTAGACTGTGACACGTAAATCCAGAAGCGGTGATCGAAGATCAAAGAGTTTGATCGAATTGGAACGATGGTCAGAATCCATGTTCGGATCGTAGATGAGATCTACGCTGGAAAAATCTTCGGCGCCTTCGATCCCGCCCGCTATCCGGCTAGCGGGACCGCCGACTTCGCCGTCAGAGCGCCTTAGACGCTATAGATTCACAACGCCGATAGATATTGTATCTATGCATAACTTGTTTTGCGAAGTTGTGAATGGTATGGTTCATGTGCATGTGATGTATGTGTAATCCATACGTGATCTGCGAATCACGGTTTTTGTCTACCGGAGCCTAGGTGTCATTTTATTGTATAACGACTGCGTGTCGGATTCTCTATGTAATTTACTTTACCAAGCTAGTGTAGCTGATTGGAGAACCCGGAAGGCATGCAAGGCGTTGTACATGTCGGCGACATGGAGTAAGATGGCAAGTGACAAGAGTTGGCACGAGTCGGATTACAGGCTTTGTGGAGATGGAGATCGCCATGAAGAGAGCCATACCATTTCACATTATAAATGCTTTGTTTTGTGTTATTGTTATGTCTTAGTTTTACCTCTATTTGATAGTCGGTAAAATTTAATCCCTCAAAGAAGGTCTAGTCGGTTTTCCCACCAGTGTTTGCACCATCACAAGTCGGACATTTTTGGTAGTGGTCTCATAAAATTGAGGTGCTGCCAATTCTTTCCGACTAGGTGGGTTCGAGTCGGACTCTTACTGTAAACACTTAAGCTAGACGGGTCTATCACAACGGTTGTGGGGACTCGGGGAAAAGTCGGATGGGAGCCAGGGCATGTGATGCCACCCGTCCAACAGGAGTCACATGAGATGCGATTGACAAGGAGTTGTCTACCTAGATCACTTGGCGTCTAGCGGTGATGCTAAAGCTCACTAGCCGACTTGCTTATTTAGGATCCTGAATCACTAAGCAACCATCAGAGGGGTGTTGGTTCTAGTGGGAGCATAAAATATTAAAATGTTTAATATGCTTGCTCTTTTATGAATACGTGTCTTAAGTGTTTTGCATATTTTTTGTTGTAGATCATGGCACCAAGTAGCAGTCACTCTTAGATATCCGGTTTTGCGTTGAGAACCATTCTTGAGAAAGATAGACTGAACGACACAAATTTTACCAACTGGTATCGAAATCTGAGAATTGTTCTCAAACAAGAAAAGAAGGACCATGTCCTAGACAACCCACTTCCAGATGAGCCGAGTGAGAATGCGACTGTCGCTGCCACCAATGCCTACCGTCGGGCTAAGGATGAGTCCACGGATATTAGCCGTCTTATGCTTGATCACATGGAACCGGACTTGCAAAAGCAGTTCGAGCATGTTGAGGCCTACGATATGACCGAAAGCCTCAAAAGTATGTTCCAGGCGAAGACTGAGAGGTATCAAGTCTCTCGTGCTTTCTTTGAGTTGCAAGCTTAAGGATGGTGATCCACTGAGTCCGCATGTGATCAAAATGGTTGGTTATGTGCGGTCTGGAGAGGCTTGCTACGCCATAAGCGAAGAGTTCACATGGATATAATTCTGAACTCTCTTCCTAGTGCATATGGGCGTTCATTTGAACTACCACATGCATGGTATGGATAAGAAGCTCACCGAATTACATGGGATGCTCAAGCAGAGGCGGATCTCAAGAAGGGCGCCATCAAGTGTTGATGGTGCGAATAAGGCTAAGTTCAAGAAGAGTTCTTGGACTAAGAAGAAGGCTAAGTTAGGAGGAAAGCAGCCCGACCGGTCCCAAGCGCTTCATCGTGACTAAGCCATCTCCTTCACCGGATCCACTTGCTTCTGCAAGGCGGATGGCCAACGGAAGAGGAACTGCAGCAAGTACTTGGCCAATAAAGCCAAGAGTGGAGGTATGACTTCGACTGTGGTACACTTGTTTGCAATGTTATAGACATATATCTTCCGATGCACCTAATAGTTCTTGGGTATATGATACGGATCGATTATTCACATCTCAACTCGTTGTGGACTTCTAAGAACTAGGAGGCAAGAGGCGAGGTTGATATTCGAGTCGTCAATAAAGCAAGAGTTGCTACGTTGGAAGTCGGCACGATGCAACTTCATTTACCTTCCGGATTCATTATGGAACTAAATAATTGTTATTATGTTCCAGTGCTCAGTCAAAACATTATTTCTTCTTCATGTTTGATGAGGCAAGGCTATGAGTCGAATATCAAGAATAATGGTTGTTCTTTGTATTTTAATGATATGTTTCACGGCTTTGCACCTGTCCAGGGCGGGTTGTTTATTTTGAATCTTGATGGTGAGTCAGTTTATAACATAAATGTTAAAAGGTTGAAACCAAATGATCTGAATATGACTTACTTTTGGCACTGTCGGCTTGGTCATATAAGTTGGAAACGCATGAAAAGGCTCCATGATGATGGACTCCTAACTTCGTTCGACTTGGAGTCGTTCGAGACATGCGAATCTTGCCTACTCGGCAAAATGACCAAGACACCTTTTGCAAAGAGTTGCGAAAGGGCGTCCGACTTGTTGGGACTAGTACATAGTGATGTATGTGGACCAATGAGCACGACCGAGGGTGGTTATGAGTACTTCATTACCTTCATCGATGATTTGAGTAGGTATGGATATATCTACTTGATGAAACATAAGTCGGAAGCCTTTGAAAAGTTCAAAGAATTCCGAATGAAGCACATAATCAACTCGACAAGAAAATAAAGTTTCTTGATCCGGACCGAGCAGGCGAGTACATGAGCCATGAGTTTGATGACCATTTGAAAAGTTGTGGAATAGTTCCTCAACTTACTCCGCCAGGAACGCCGCATAGGAACGGTGTTTAGGAAAGGCGGAATCGGACCTTGTTGGACATGGTACGATCAATGATGAGTCGGACAGATCTGCCTTTATCATTTTGGGGTTATTGTCTAGAAACAGCGGCGTTCACACTAAACAGAGTACCATCAAAATCGGTAGAGAAGACACCGCATGAGATGTGGACAGGCAAAAAGCCGAGTTTGTTTTTCTTAAGATTTGGGGTTGTGAAGCTTTTGTCAAGCGACTCAATGGACAAGCTACGACCAAGTCGGATAAGTGTATTTTCTTGGGGTATCCGAGGAAACCTTGGGTTACTACTTCTACAACCGAGAAGAGGGCAAAGTGTTTGTCGCTCGAACGGTGTCTTCCTTGAGAAAGAGTTTCTCGATCGGTGAGTAAGTGGGAGCACGGTGCAGCTCAAGAAATTCGAGAGGAACCGGCTAGTAGCGAGTCGGCAAAAACCTTGGAGGTTGAGCCGGTCGTGGCAGCTAAGCCGGCAACAGCACCTGTACTACGAAGATCGGCAAGATTACAAAGTGTTCGTGATGTGTTCTTACGTTGATGAGCCAAAATTATTCGGATGGTGGATCGATTAGTCATGGCTTGGAGCCATGAGATCCGAGTTAAAGTCCATGGATAAAAATCAAGTTTGGAACTTGGTTGATCTGCCAGACGGTGCAAGACCCGTCGAGTGCAAATGGGTCTTTAAGAAGAAAACTGATATGGATGGAAATGTTTCAATCTATAAAGCACGCCTTGTTGCGAAGGGGTTCCGACAAGTTCAAGGAGTTTATTACGACGAGACTTTCTCGCTCGTAGCGATGCTTAAATCAGTTCGGATCATGTTAGCTATAGCGGCCTATTTCGACTATGAGATATGGCAGATGGATGTCAAAACGGCTTTCCTTAACGGAAATTTAACCGAGGACGTGTATATGATACAGCCCAAGGGTTTTGTCGATCCGGCTAATGCTGACAAGGTGTGCAAACTTCATAAATCCAGTTATGGGTTGAAGCAAGCATCTCGGAGTTGGAATATTCGCTTTGATGAGGTAGTCAAATCGTTTGGCTTCATCAAGAGTGATCATGATTCTTGTTTGTACAAGAAGTTTAGTGGGAACAAAGTAAATTTTCTAATCTTATATGTGGATGACATATTACTGATTGGAAATGATGTCCAGATGTTGCAAGAAACCAAGGAATCATTGGAAAGGAGTTTCTCAATGAAAGACTTGGGTGAGGCAACATACATCCTCGAAATTCGGATCTATAGAGATAGATCAAGGAGGCTCATTGGATTGAGTCAGAGTACTTATTTGGACAAAGTGTTGAAGAAGTTCAACATGGAATCGTCTAAGAAGGGGTTCTTACCGATGTCCCATGGTGTAAAACTTAGCAAGACGCAGTGTCCTTCGACAACTGATGAGCGAAGTATAATGAGTGCGATTCCATATGCTTCGAATGGATCCATCATGTATGCCATGATTTGTACTAGGCGGATGTTTCCTATGCTCTAAGTGTTGGGAGAAGATACCAGTCGATCCGAGAGATCCATCGATACGGCTAAAAATATCTGAAAGTACTTGAGAAGGACTAAGGATATGTTCTTGGTTTATGGTGGTGAAGATGAACTCAATGTAAAGGGTTACACGGATGCGAGTTATCTTACCGACTGATGATTCTCGTCATAATCCGGATACGTGTTTATTATAAACGAAGGTGCCGTGAGCTGAAGAGTTCCAAGCAAGAGACCGGTTCTGCGTCACAATAGAGGTTGAGTATATTGCCGCCTCGGAGGCAAAGAAGGAAGCTTTGGATGAGGAATTTCCTCATGGATCTTGGTGTGGTTCAGGGCCGTCAATCCGTTGGACGGTATTGTGACAACAATGGTGCTATTGCATAAGCCAAGGAACCTAGACAATACCAAGAACAAGCACATACTCATGCGGTACCACCTGATTCGCCAGTTCGTGGATCAGGGTGATATCAAGTTATGCAAGGTACACACGGATGCAAATATTGCGGATCCATTGACAAAGTCGTTACCACATCCGAAGCATGAGGCGTACCTAAGAGCCATGGGCATTAGATGCTTAGACATGTGATGTCGGAAGATTGACTCTAGTGCAAGTGGGAGACTGTTGGGAATATGGCCTAGAGGCAATCATGTATGATGATATTTCCCATTGTATTCATAAATATATTAAGTAGTCCTTGTATAAACATCTGATGTGTATCATTGAATATGTGATTCGGTTGTGGAACTATGCATTCATGTTGTTTGTACTAAATATCCTTGGTCATTGAGGTTGTGCTGGACACACAACTTAGACCAATGTGAAAGTTGGATTGATGACTCGGTTCCACCTGTCATGGGCATAGAGATGCTATTCCAACTTACACAGACTCGGCTAAAGAGTTTAGCGAGTCGGATTGACCCATATTGAGGTACAACGAACTAGCTGTCATTTGTATATCTCAATCAATGTAATCCTTAGACCTGAGGTTGTTGCATAGTCCGAGTTGAGGATCACCGACTTAGGTTCTGTAAAACGTTGATCCGTGAATCGTCGCTTATAAAGGCGAGTTCGGATCGATCGAGAATCAAGCTGCGTGATGTGAATAACCAAGATGGATTTTGCCCTCCACTTAGAGAGATATTCTGGCCCTCTCGTGAGAAATGATTCGAAAGCATGGCCATGCACGACTCGCTTAAGTGTTAACCGGCGATCGACTAAGAGTTAGTCGGGTGAATCACTTATCTCGGATCGAGAAGAGTCGGACTATTTAAGGATGACATATATTCGCCTAGTCGACAAGGTATATCGTGAGGCAAAAGGACTGGACGAAGTCGCATTGGAAAGGCAAGTCGTCATGAATCTTTGGTACTTGGGAGTCGGCATGTTCTGCTAGGAGCCGCTACCGACTGATCGATTGAGAGTCGGACTCCAATCGTGTCCAAGTAGCCATGAGCCTGCGGGGTCACACACTTAAGAGCGGGAGCATGTTCGGATTGGATCTGAACCTCTAATCGTTGGTTGGACCTAAACCGGATTAGGACTGAGTTAGTGAGTTGGACTCACGGTGACTAGTGTTATATGGGCTTTAGTGAATGGATCGCGCGAGCAGAGCCCATGTTCGCTCCCTATATATAGTGGAGCACCTTAACCCAGAAAGGTTAATCATTGTTCGGTTAGGTTATTCAATGTGTTGGAAACCCTAGCTCCACAGCAGTCCTGCCGCCGTAACGAACCTAGCAGTTCGCCGCCGACGCTCCTCCTTGTACGTGTGGATACCAGCAGAGGTGTTGTGCGATCAGCACCAGGACGATCGGATCGTGAGGATCGATCGCATCAACCGACGCTTCATCGAATCCGCAATCGCTGCCTAGTGGTAAACCTCGTGGCCTTCTACCTCAGCTAGATCTTGGGATCACCACGTTAGAGGAAAATTTTGTTTTATATTTGCGTGGACCAATAGTACTAGGTGTCATCGCTGAGCAAAATAAAGGGATAAATCAAATCCTAGTTTGAAAAGTCAAACGCTAATTTGAAAAGTCAAACGGCAAGTTTGCTTGGTGGAGGGAGAGTAGGAATCCTACTTGGGGAGGAGTTCCTCTCCCTCCACCGTCGGCCAAGGAGGCCGAGTTGGGGGAGGACTCCCCTCCCCTTGGCCGTGCCCTCCCACCTATAAAAGGAGGGACAGGGTTGCCCCTCTAGACCTACACCTCCACCACCCAAAACCCTAGCCCTAGCCGCCGACCCTCCTGCAGCCGCCGCCGCCCTAGGGCAAACCCTAGCAGCCGACTTGGGGCTTCCCCAAGCCCTAGCCGTCGGCCTAGCCCTCTCTCCTTGGTGTGTCTAAACCCTAGATCACCAAGGGCTCTCTCATAGTTCACCATACTCGCTCCGGCTTAAGGCGAAGCCCTGCGAGATCTCCCCTCTACTTCCGGTACCACGCCTTGCCGAATCGCGAGAGTGCTACAACCTCGCCGCTTCTGGAACAAGGAGAGGAAGGTATTCATCGAGTAATCGAACGCAGACCGATCATGAAGCGCTGCCGAAACGCAGCGCCGGAAGGATCCTCTATGCGATCTTGAGATTGGAAAGAGTACGAGTACATCACCCACGAGAATCTGCTCTCGTTAAACACTTTGGAATCTTCGAGGGTGAGTTATGGCATCGACTCGTTGCTACAATATAGTAGATAGATCTTGGCTTGTTTGTTTGTATGTGGTAGAATTTTTTTGTTTTCCATGCTACGAACCCCTACACGCCTCGAGAGTAAATATGTCTCCTAGGGGTTTAGTGCACTCTCACACATTTACTTTTGATGGCACACATTATGGTGTTTGGCGTACTCTCATGCTTAGTCATTTCCGGGCCATTGACCCAAACATTGAGCGCATTCTAGATATGGGCTTGTCTCCTCCTAAGGATCCCCAAAATCTATCTTTGGAGGAGAAGACAAACTCTTATCTCGAAGCCCAAGCATCTAATGTGCTTGTTAATGTTGTGAGCTTTGTAGTTCTTTCCTCAATCATGCCTTTCCGGAATTCTCATGATATATGGACCAAGCTTCAAGCAAAATATGATGTGTCCAAGCTTAATGAGGATGATTGTGTTCCATCCACCTCCGCCACAATGAGTTCTCATCTTCTTCCACTACACCAACATGTGAGCTGTCACAAGGTAATGATATGGTGAGTGGTGATAGAACTTGCAATGTAGATAGTGAGATTTCCATTCATGATTCTTTGTCTCTATCTCATTGCAATGTTGTATCTTTGGGCATGAACACTTGTAGGACCATATGTGATTTACATCCTAGTGTTGATTGCCCTTGCATATCTTGTAGAAATGAATTGGATATATCTCATGATGATATGCTTGCTTTGCCTTGTTGCCATGATAAATGTGCTTCCATTTCCTCTAGTTCTTGTGTTGCTAACCATGTAGAGGAAAGTGAAGAATGTGTAGGCCAAGGCAAGGTTGTCATTAGAGCTTCATGTGTTCCCTCATCATCATCTTCTTCCAATGTTCACTTGTGCCTCATGGCTAAGGGTTCAAAGGTAACCTCTTCTTTGGACTCCAATATATCTCATGATGATGTGAATGTTGATCATGTAGAAGTAGATAATGATGTTGCTTCTCAAAAAGAGAAGGGGGGCTAGTCCTTCGTGCTCTTCATCCTAATAAAAATGCTTGCTCTACTTTCATTGAAATCTTGACTTGTGCTATTAAAAGTAGGCAACTAATATATGAACATGAGGACAAAATAGATAAAATAAGTAGTCTTGAGCGTGAGTATGCTAATGAAATTGCCAACCTAAATGAAGCTCTTGAAGAGGAACAAACCAATAAGGAATCTCTTGAGGAGACCTTTGCTCTAGAGCTATCTAGAGTGAAGAAATCTCATGATAGAGATTTTGCGGTGGCATGTGCCCTTCAAATTTAAAATGATGAACTTGAAGTTGCTTATGCCAAACTCCTTGAGGATTTTGAGCACCTTAACAATGGCTCTAGGGTCATCAAGGGGGAGCTCATCAAACTCACCGAGTTACATGAGCAACTTAAAGATTATTATTCTAAAGAGCTTTCCAAGTTAACCTCACCTCTTGCTTTAAATGATGATGCTTGCGCTACTAACTCTATTTCTTGTGAAGCATATATCTTTAAGGAGAATGTTGATCTAAAGGCTCAACTTGCTTTGCTAACGAGCAACTATGGGAAATTAGAAGAAAGTCATGCCAAGCTCTCAAGCTCGCATGAGGATCTTCTAGTCTCCCATGGTAGGCTAAGGTTAGCTCATGAGGCCATTATGTCAAAGGTAACATCTAGTGGGCCTCATGTGGACATTAGCACTATATCTAATCCAAATGTTATATTGTCATGTGCTAGTCCTTGTAATTCATCCTCTCACAACCATGCTAAATCTTGTGATGAATTGCATCCTTTGCCTTGTTGATCTAACAATGAAGCTTCTACTTCCTCTAGTATTATTGTTGATACTAACCGTGTAGAGGAAGTCAAAGAGCTCAAGGCTCAAGTCACTTCTTTGAAGAATGACTTGAAAAGGTGTCATGAAGGGAAGACCATGCTCAAGAATATGTTGAGTGTGCGACACCCCCCAAGTGACAAGAGTGAGCTTGGATTCAACTCCAACACCAAGAGCAAGCCCACTAACTCGTTGAAGCACAAGGGCAACAAGAAAAAGGGCCAAGGACAAGTGAAGAATCCGGACAACATTGTGTGCTTCAAGTGGAAGGAAGAAGGGCATCATGTGAGGGATTTCCCATTGAAGAAGAAGCCTCTTAGTGGGAAGCAACGAGAGAAGCGTCCTCAAGATCCTCCACAATCTCAAGATGGGACACTTACCAAGAAGCCTCAAGCTCTTCTTCATGGTGCAGCTCCTCCCAAGAAGAAAGATGGCAAGAGAAGAACTTGCTACATATGTCGTGAGAAGGGGCACCTTTCTTCCTCATGCACCATGGGTATCTCCTCATCCCATCCTATCTTGATTGATGATGCTTATTCACTTTGTAAGGATGAGGGTGGCAATGTGTTTGCCAAATTTGTTGGTGCCCAAAGTGGTGTCAAGAAAAGAACCATCTGGGTGGCCAAGCCTATTGTGACTAACTTCTTAGGACCCAACTTGGTTGGGGACCAACAAGCCAAAACTTGATCAATAGGTGTTTTTGGAGGACATTGGAGATTGGCTATCTTATGAAGAGTTGAGGGATCTTCATTATATTCTTGTTGTCAAAGTCAAGTCATTGGTTATCATGCTTCTATTCCTTATCCAATGTTCCTCCTTCTGGTAACTTGTGCTAAACTCCTTTACATTTTTAGTTACTTGATCCCTTGTGCATGTGTTGGTTTTGTACCTTGCATGTGTTTGTACATGCCGTGCTTCCCACTTACTTATATTGATCTATGATGTATATTTGTGTATGTTGGTTGGCACACCATGCATTTGTGTTTTGGTTTGGATCCTTTATTGTTTCTAGTAGGTATATTATTTGGCTCTTATGAGAGATTAATGGACTATTCCGTTTTGGGGGAGTGTCATGCTTGGGCATTCCATAATCCTAAAATGAGTGTACATGAGGAAAACCATTTGGTAGTGTTATTGCATGTTTATCTAGTCTCTATGTGGTATGTCTCTCTCATGAGAAACTAATATTCCATAATGTCCATTAATACCTCTATTTTGTTTTTTTTGCCTCTTATTGAGATTTCTTGGTTTATCACATTATGGGGGAGTCATATGCTTTGTGCATATTACAAACCTAGAAAATGTGAAAATTTGAGGTAGTGCCACTTAGAATTGATATTGAAAATTATCTAGCTCCTATGTGGCACAATGGCTCATACAAGTTCCAATTTTCTTGTATGCTTTTATTTCTCATATTTTGGATCTTGTTTGGGAGAGTTATTCTTGGTATGTGTTTCCTCATATTTGGATCTATATATCCTCATGGGAACCACTTGCTTCTATTTAATCTAATAACTAGTGATTGTGTGACTATTTGAAGCTATCAAGAATCTATTTCGAAGCATCAAGCCTAATTCTTATATCTTGTTATATGCTTCTTGGTGAATATGATCGTGATATCCTTGCAAACTACCTAGGGAAAATTTCCCTTATATTTATTATCTTTGGACAATTGGTACTCGATATATGGTAGATTTTATTGATCATATTCACTTTTGCATTTTCTTATTTGCCTTATATTTGGCCAAGAAAATGTATTTCTATTTGCTCCCAACCTTTCCTTGCCTCTTGTGGATCTTGTTATTTTAATTGTATCCCCTTGTGTTTTTTTTAGTGTAGGTAGTAGTGATGATCTCATTTGTGGGCATTTTGCATTCAAAGGCAAAATTATATATAATGCTCTACTTATGGAGGAGCTCTCCTATATTATCTATAACATTGTTTTATGCTTCTTGATTTGATCCATTTTTGCTTGGAAGCTCAATCCTTTTTTGTGTTGGTAATTTGTGTGCCATCATGAAAAGTGTGAAGAGTTTGTTTTAGTTGTTGCTTCCTTGCTCTCGTTGGGAGTTGTTTTATCTCATTCCTTTTCACTTGTTTTTTTTAGGATGAGATAAATCCTTGAGCCTTGGTATTTTTCTTATCCTTCTTCTTTGACTCTTTCTAGTTCATTTGTTGAACTTGTGACCTTTCATGTGTTGATTTGGTTCTTTGATACAATTTAGACACTTTTTATTGAGTCACACCTTTGTGTGTGTCTTATTGGTTTACTTGGTGTTTTTGTTCAAATTGTATCTCCTTTTGGTTCTTGAAAGTCTATGCATGCATGTTTACTTCTTGTATATATTATGGCATGCTTGCTTTCTTTGATCCAATATATAAGGGAAACTCCATCAAATCCTAAAGGGCTAAGATGTACATGAAATTCCATTTCATATCAATATGCACATGTTTGTGTGGAGGTTCTCCTATTTATTGTAGTTGCACTAACTACTTTGGACCCAATTTGTTTAGGGACCATAGTGTACTTAATTGTGTTTTAGGTACATTGGAGATATATATTGGGTGCTTGTATCTTGAACAAGGAAGGAGTGACGTCTACATGTCAATTGGATGCAATCTAGGATGATCAACGAATTCACATCTTTTCCATCCTACCAATTATATCTCGGTAACAAGTATCTCTCTCATGCTACTTATCTTGTTCCCAACCTTTTGTAGGTTGCTTGTTGGCATGAATTTGTGTACTTGCATATGTTGGATTTCTTGCTTTGGTTTTGAAGAAGTTCTCTCTATTGCAAATGTGTGTATGTTGAGATGAGTGCATATATTGGGTACTATACTAAATCATGAAGGGTTTTGCAGCATAGTAAATAAAAAAATTCTACGGATGTGAACGGTAAAGCAAAGATCTAATCTAGGAGATGCAAACAACGAGGGGGGATAGATGAGATCTTCATACCCTTGAAGATTCAAGACAATGAACGCTCGTTAACGTGGGTGATGTAGTCGTACTCGCTTCTCCACCTCGCGATCCGATCCGATCTAACACCGCAAGTGGCGATGCCTCGATAGATGCACACATGCGGCACCTCGACGTCTCCTCCTTCCTCGGTCCATCAAGTAGGGTGGAGATGGATTGGATCTACAACGCGATGGCGCGGCAAGCGGTGGAGAGTTTCTGCAGGCTTCGCCACGCGATCGGGAGAGAGAGAGGAGGGCAGCAGGGCGGCTAGGGCTTGAGGAGGAGGTGTGGGGAGGGTGCGCCCCCAGCCCTCTTTATATAGAGGGGTGGGCGGCTGGCCCTTGCCCCTCCCCCAAGCCCTAGGCCGGCGGCCAAAGGAGGGAGGAGTGGGGGGGCAAGTTCCCCCCTTCTAGAAGCTCCCCTAGGGTTTCCCTAGGGTTTGGCCGGCTGGGCCCTATGGGGCCTTGTGCCCCTGGCCCAATGCGGCCAGGGCACTCCCTCATAGGCCCATGCCCCCTCCCGACAAGTGGGGCCACGTTGGTCCCACTCCGGAAGGTTCTAGAAGCTTCCGGTATAATACCGATTAATCCGAAACAATTCCGAACTCCAAAAACTACATTGCCTTATATGAATCCTATTCTCCGGACCATTACAGAACCTCTCGTGATGTCCTGGATCTCATCCGAGACTCCGAACAAAAACTCATAAACCAATTATCCAATATATCCTAGCGTCGAGACACGTTAAGTGTGTGACCCTTCGGGTTCGAGAATATGCAGACATGATATTCTATAAATAATCAACAGCGGGGTCTAGAAACCCATATTGACTCACACACATTCATCGATGATCATATTGGATGAACCACGATGCCAGGATTCAATCAATCCCATATATATTCCCTTCGTCTCGCGATATTTTACTTGCCCGAGATTTGATCATCTACTGCATCATACCTAGTTCAATCTGCTCACAACAAGTACTTTACTGCTCAGAATCCGATATCACTTTGTGATTAACTCCTTAACCACATGCTTGCAAGCGGTGTTGATATCGATTACCGAGTGGGCCCGAAGTATATCTCTCCGACTTGGGAGGGACAAATCCCATCTCGATACATACAACCCAACAGGTACTTTCCGATCACCTGAGAGACACCTTTATGATCACCCTCTCTTAGTATGACGTTTGATGACCTCAAAGCTTTCTTCTGATACCAGGGAGTTGCATTATCTCATGGTTTAAGGAATACAATATTTGACATAAGAAAAGCTTCACAAAGATGAACACGATGACACGATCTAATTTGCTCCGCTTAGTTTGGGTATGTCCATCGTATCATTCTCCCAATGATATGATCTCATTATTAATCGACAACTCATGTCTATGGTTAGGAAACCTTAACCATCATTAATCAATGAGCTAGTCCATAGAGGCATACTAGGGACACAGTGTTGTTCACAAACCACACAAGTATTAAAGTTTCCGCTTAATACAATTCTAGCATGGAATATAAACTTTATCATGAACAAGAATTATAATAATAACATCTTTATTATTGCCTCTAGGGCATAATTCCAGATCTCCCACTTGCACTAGAGTCAATAATCTAGTTTACATGGCAACAATCTAACACCCATGGCACTAAGGTCTTTGATCATGTTTTGCACGTGGAAGAGGTTTAGTCAATGGATCTGCGACATTCAGATCTGTATGTACTTTGCTAATCTTCATATCTCTATCTGCTATATAATCTCGGATTATATGAAACTTGCGGTTGATATGCTTGGTCTTTGGATGATATCTTGGTTCCTTAGCTAGTTCTATGGCGCCAATGTTGTCACACAATATCTCCAGTGGGTCCAAGGCACTTGGAACCACGCCAAGCTCAGTGATGAAGTTCCTGATCCAAAATCCTTCACTTGATGCTTCAAGTAGCCATGTATTCGCTTGTCTTTGTAGATCTCGCGATCACGCTTTGCTTGCGCTTCTCCAGCTCACAGCCTCCATTCAAAATATAAATGTATCGTCTGAGATTTAGAATCATCCTTGTTTGTCGAAACTAGCGTCGACGTAACCTTTACGACGAGTTGTTCATCACCTCCATAGACTAAGAACATTTCTTTAGTCCTATTCAAGTACTTTAGGATGTTCTTCACGCTGTCCAAAGGTTCCACTCTGGATCACTTTGGTACTGCTATCAAACTAAGAGCATTGGACACATCCTCTAGTACACAACATGACATACATGATAGAACCTATGGCGAGGCATAAGGCACTTTGCTCATAGCTTCTCCATCATTTACCAGTTGGACACCGAGCCTTGCTCAATATCTTACCTGACAACATAGGCACTGAACCTTTCTTTGCCTTATCCATTCTGAACTTTTTCAGAACTTTGTCTAGGTATGTACTCTAGCTTAAAGCTATCAGGCGTCTTTGTCTATCTCTATAGATTTTGATGCCCAATATATAAGAAGCTTCCCCTAAGTCTTTCATTGAAAAACATTTGTTCAAATAACTATTCACATCATTAAGGATGTCAATGTCATTTCCAATAATCAATATGTCATCCACATATAGTACCAGAAATGTCACTGAGCTCCCACTCACTTTCTTGTATATACAAGCTTCGTAGCAATTTGGAACAAATCCAAAGCTCCCGATCACTTGATCAAAACGAAGGTTCCAACTCCGAGATGCTTGCTTCAGTCCATAAATGGAACGCTGAAGTTTGCACACTTTATCAGCATCCTTAGGATCGACAAAACCTTCGGGTTGCATCATATACAACTCTTCATCAATGTTGCCATTGAGGAACGCAGTCTTGACATCCATCTGTCATATTTCATAATCATGAAACGCAGCAATTGCTAATAAAATCTGAATGGACTTAAACATCGCTACGAGAGAGAAAGTCTCATCGTAGTCAACACCTTGAACTTGTCGAAAACCTTTCGCGACAAGTCGTGCTTTATAGACGGTAACATTACCATCCGCCGTTTGCTTTCTTGAAGATCCATTTTCCCTCCACGGCCTTTCGGTCGCTAGGAGGGTCCACCAAAGTCCATACTTGGTTTTCGCTCATGGATCCCAATTCGGATTTCATGGCCTCTAGCCATTTCTCAGATTCTGGGCTCATCATCGCTTCCTCATAGTTCGCAGGTTCACTATCGTCAACTAACAAGACAGTTAAGACAGGGTTGCGTACCACTCAGGAGGGGCACGCGACCTTGTCGACCTGCGACGTTCAGTAGTAGCATCGTCCGAAGCTTCATGATCCTTGTCATTAGCTTCCTCTATTGTTGGTGCAGACAGCACTGGAACAATTTCAGGTGTTGCGCTACTCTCCAACTCAAGAGAAGGTTCAATAACCTCGTCTATCTCTACTTTCCTCCCACTCACTTCTTTCGAGAGAAACTCCTTCTCAAGAAAGGATCCGTTCTTTTTGACAAACACTTTGCCTTCGGTTACGTGATAGAAGGTATACCCAATAGTTTCCTTTAGGGTATCCTATGAAGACATTTCTCCGCTTTGGGTTCGATTGTCCGGCATCAACTTCTTGACGTAAGATTCGCATCCCCAAACTTTAAGAAACGACAACTTAGGTTTAGCACCAAACCACAGTTCATACGGTGTCGTCTCAACGGATTTAGATGGTGCCCTATTTAAAGTGAATGCAGCGGTTTCTAATGCATAACCCCAAAATGATAACGGCAAATCAGTAAGAGACATCATTGATCGGACCATATCTAATAGAGTTCGATTCCGGTGTTCAGACACACCATTGCGCTGTGGTGTTCCGGGTGACGTGAGTTGCGAAATGATTCCGCTTGCTTTAAGATGCGTGAGAAAACCATAACTCAAATATTCACCTCCATGATCGGATCGTAAAAACTTAATTTTGCTGTTACGATGGTTCTCCACTTCATTCTGAAATTCTTTGAACTTTTCAAACGTTTTAGATTTATGTTTCATTAAATAGATATACCCATATCTACTTAAGTCATTGGTAAAAGTGAGAAAATAGCGATTTCCACCACGCGTCGAAACACTCATCGGTACGCATACATCAGTATGTATGATTTCTAACAAGTCCGTTGCTCGCTCCATCATTCCGGAGAACGGGGTTTTGATCATCTTGCCCATGAGGCATGGTTCGCATGTGTCAAATGATTCAAAATCAAGAGACTCCAAAAGTCCATCAGAATGGAGTTTCTTCATCGTTTTACACCAATATGACCTAGCGGCAAGTGCCACAAATAAGTAGTATTATCACTATCTACCTTACATCTCTTAGCCTCAATGTTATGGATGTGTGTTTCATCCCTTTCGAGATTTAAGAAATAAACCATTCACAGCAGGTGCATGACCATAAAAGATGTTACTCATATAAATAGAACAACCATTATTCTCAGATTTAAATGAATAACCGTCTTGCAATAAACACGATCCATATATGATGTTCATGCTCAACGCAGACATAATAACATTTATTGAGGTTTAAAACTAATCGAAGGTAAAACTAAGGAGAGCGTGACGGCCATCACATCAACTCTTGATCCGTTGCCAACGCATCGTCACCTCATACCTCGCTAGCCGCCTATTCCGACTCTGCTTCGAGTTACAAATATTAGCAAGCGAACCGATCAAATACCCAGCACTACAACGAGGACTAGTAAGGAAAACATCAATAACATGTATATCAAATATACCTTTGATGGTGCCAGCCTTCTTGTCCGATAAGTACTTGACAACGCTCCGAAGGTCCCGCTTAGGTCGACTTGAGCTTCTTCTCGTAGGGCAACGCTTTGCCGCTTTCTTGAAGGGCTTCTTTGCACCCTTACCTTTCTTAATGTTGGGGGGCTTGTTGACCATCAACACATGATTATCCTTCTTGATGTCCACCTCCACATCTTTTAGCTTAGCGAAGAGCTCGGTGATCGTATCAGTGGAACCAATCTGATTATGAGTAACTACAAAACTTTTGTAGCTAGGAGGGACTGATTGCAGAACCCTGTCAATCTTGAGCTCCTCTGGAATCTTGCAGTCCAGTTGCTCAAGGCGTTGAGTGTAGCCCGACATATTTATGGCGTGCTCACTAACGGAACTCCCTTCCTCCATCTTGCAGTTAAAGAATTTCTCAGAGATCTCATATCTCTCAGAATGGGCCTGAGTCTGGAACATAGTTTTTAGTTCCTCAAGAATCTCAAAGGGCCCTAGGTAATCTTGTAGGGTTTCGTAGCATGGAAAACAAAAAATTTCTATCGCATACAAACAAACAAGCCAAGATCTATCTACTAGATTGTAGCAACGAGTCGATGGAATAACTTACCCTCGAAGATTCCAAAGTGTTTAACGAGAGCGGATTCTCGTGGGTGATGTAGTATTTTCCCGATCTCAAGATCGCGTGAGACGATCCTTCCGGCGTTCGGCGGTGCTCCGTAGTCGGTCACACGTTGAATTTTCGATGAAGACCTTCCTCTCCTTGTTCCAGAAAATGAGGAGGTTGTAGCACTCTCCTCGTGATTCCTAAAGATAACGGTGGTACCGGAAGTAGAGGGAGATCTCAGGCTTCGCCTTAAGCCGGAGCGAGTATGGTGGAGTATGAGAGAGTCCCTCGACGATCTAGGGTTTAGACACGCCGAGGAGGGGCTAGGCCGGCGGCTAGGGTTTGACCTAGGCGGCGGCGAGTGCCCTAGGGCCGGCGGCGGCTTGGGGCTAGGGTTTAGATGTAGGAACTTGTGTGTCTAGGAGGGGAGCCCTGCCCCTCCTCTTATAGGTGGAGGGAGGCACGCCAGGGGAGGGGAGTCCCTCCCCAACTCGGACCCAAGGTGGGCCGGCGGTGGAGGAGGAGGGACTCCTCCCCAACTCGGTTTCCTCCTCCTTCTCCACTTTCCAAAAATAGCCGTTTGACTTTCAAATTGGCGTTTGACTTTTCAAACAAGGATTTGATTAAATCCTCTATTTTGTTCAGCGATGACACTTAGTACATGATGCAATCATACCAACTTGATATAACACATTCATGTACCCTTCCCTTTCGGAGTGCCGACATTCCGGAACCTTCTAGAACATTCCCGATGAAAACACCGGAACCATTCTCCAACTCCGAAACAAGACTTTCCTTATATGAATCTTATTCTCCGGACCATTCCGGATCTCCTCGTGATATCCCGAATCCCATCCGAGACTCCGAACAACATTTGGTCTCTTTCTCATTATTCCATAACTACTCAAACAACGTCAAATCCTTAAGTGTGTCTCCCTACGGTTCGTGAATTATGCGGACATGATCGAGACACTTCTCCGATCAATAACCAATAGAGGAATCTGGAAATTCATATGGCTCCCACATATTTATACGATTACTTTGCAATCGAATGAACCACTTACATACGATACCAATTTCCCTTTGTCTCACGATAGTTTACTTATCCGAGGTTATGATCGTGGTATCTCGCATACCTAGTTCAACCTCGTTACGATAAGTACTCTTTTCGCTCCCGTGATATGTGATCCCTGTGAGCCGTCACATGCTTGCAAGCTAATTGGATGACATTTCACCGAGAGGGCCCAGAGTATATCTATCGTCATATGGATGGACAAATCCACTCTTGATCCATGTGTCTCAACCAATACTTTCCGAAAACTCAATACCACCTTTATAGCCACCCAGTTACGGTGTGGTGTTTGATGTCATCAAAGCATCCATCCGGAAAAGGTGATATGCATGATCTCATGGTCGAAGGAATTAGGTTGTTGCACTCTCCTCGCGATTCCGGCAGCACAACGGCGTGGTACCGGAAGTAGAGGGGAGATCTCGCAGGGCTTCACCTTAAGCCGGAGCGAGTATGGTGGACTATGAGAGAGGCCTCGGTGATCTAGGGTTTAGACACACTAAGTAGAGAGGGCTAGGCCGACGACTAGGGCTTGGGGAAGCCCCAAGTCGGCGACTAGGGTTTGCCCTAGGGCGGCGGCGGCTGCAGGAGGGCCGGCGGCTAGGGCTAGGGTTTTGGGTGGTGGAGGTGTAGGTCTAGAGGGGCAGCCCTGCCCCTCCTTTTATAGGTTGGAGGGCGCAGCCAAGGGGAGGGGAGTCCTCCCCCAACTCGGACTCCTTCGCCAGCGGTGGAGGGAGAGGAACTCCTCCCCAAGTAGAATTCCTACTCTCCCTCCACCAAGCAAACTTGCCATTTGACTTCTCAAACTAGGATTTGATTTATCCCTTTATTTTGCTCAGCGATGACACCTAGTACATGATGCAACCATTCCAACTTGTTATGACACATTCATGTACCCTTCCCCTCCGGAGTGCCGGACCTTCCGGAACCTTCTAGAACATTCCCGATGAAAACACCGAAACCATTCTCCAACCTCAAAATAGGACTTTCCTTATATGAATCTTATTCTCCGGACCATTCCGGATCTCCTAGTGATATCCCGGATCCCATCCGATACTCCGAACAACATTCGGTCTCTTACTCATCATTCTGTAACTACTCAACAACATCGAATCTTTAACTGTGTCTCCCTGCTCTTGTTAAGTGAATTATGCGACATGATTGAGACACTTCTAACAATAACCAATAGAGGAATCGGAAATTCATATGGTTCCCACATATTTCTACGGTTACTTTGCGATCGAATGAACCACTTACATATGATACCAATTTCCTTTGTCTCACGATAGTTTACTTATCCGAGGTTTTGATCGGTATCTCCGCATACCTAGTTCAACCTCACATCGATAAGTACTCTTTTCTCGCTCCGTGATATGTGATCCCTTGTGAGCCGGTCACATGCTTGCAAGCCAATTGGATGACATTCCACCGAGAGGGCAGAGTATATCTATACATCATATGGATGGACAAATCCTCTCGATCCATGTGTCTCAACCAATACTTTTGGACACTCAATGCCACCTTTATAGCCACCCGCCACGGTGTGGTGTTTGATGTCATCAAAGCATCCTTCCGGTGATGGTGATATGCATGATCTCATGGTCGAAGGAATTAGGTTACTATGTATCAGAAAGCATATAGCAATTGAACTATTAAATGACTTGATCTTTATGCTACGCTTATCTATAGGAGTATGTCCACCATATCATTCTCCTAACGATATGATCTTGTTGTTAATAACATCTAAATGTTCATGATAGGGAAACCACAGTCATTTATTAACCAACAAGCTAGTATTATGAAGAGGCTTTACTAGGGACTTCAATTTAAGTTTACAAATCACACAAGTATTAATGTTTCCTTGTTAATACTATTATAGCATGAATGTAAACATTTATCATAAACACAAAGATATAATAATAACCATATTTATTATTGCCTCTAGGGCATATCTCCAACAGTCTCCCACTTGCACTAGAGTCATCTAATCTAGATTACATGGTAATGCTAACATCCATGGCAGTTTGGTGCTGGTCATGTTTTGCCCTCGGAGAGGTTTAGTCAACGGATCCGCCACATTCAGATCTGTGTACTTTGCAAATCTTTATGTCCCCATCTTGGACATGTTCTCGAATAGCGTGAAAACGTAGCTTGATGTGCTTGACTTGTGTGACCTTGGTTCCTACGCATTGGCTATGGCGCCCATGTTATCACGAGAGATAGTCATTGGGTCCAGCAGAGGAACCACACCCGCTCTGTAATGAACTCTTTCATCCATATCGCTTGTGAAGCCTCGGCACCATGTATTCCGATTCGGTTGAAGATCTCGCCACAACGCTTTGCTTTGCCTCCTCCAGCTAAGCTGCACCATTCAAAATAAATACGTATCCAGGTTGTGATTTAGAGTCATCCGGATCGGTGTTCCAACTAGCATCGGTGTAACCATTAACAACGAGCTGTTCATCACCTCCATAAGAAAGAACCATATCCTTAGTTCTTCTCAAGTACTTAAGGATGTTTTGATCATTGTTCAATGATCCACTCTTTGGATCACTTTGATATCTGCTAGTTAAACTAACAGCATATGCAATGTCGGGTCTAGTACATAGCATGACATACATTAGAGATCCTATGGCTGAGGCATAGGGAGTCTTACTCATCCTTTCTCTATCTTCTGTCGATGTCAGACTTTGAGTTTTAGTCAAGGTCGTATTGGGCAACATGGGCAAGAACCCTTTCTTGCTATCTTCCATTCCAAACCTCTTTAGAACCTTGTCCAAATATGTACTTTGTGACAATGATATTAGGCGTCTCGATCTATCTCTATAAATCTTTATGCCTAATATGTAAGCTGCTTCGCCAAGATCCTTAATTGAAAAACTATTATTCAAATATTCCTTGACACTATTAAGAAGGTCTACATCATTCCCAATCAACAATATGTCATCTACATATAGTATTAAGAATGCTATAGAGCTCCCACTCACTTTCTTGTAAATACAAGATTCTCCATAAGTTTGTACAAACCAAAACTTTTGATTACCTTATCAAGCGTTGATTCCAACTGGATGCTTGCTTCAATCCATAGATGGACCGTTGAAGTTTGCATACCTTGTTAGCATCTTTAGGATCGACAAAACCTTTGGGTTGCATCATATACAACTCTTCATCAATGTCTCCATTGAGGAATCTTTGTTTGACATCCATCCGCCATATCTCATAATCATAGTATGCAGCGATTGCTAACATAATCCTCACAGACTTTAGCTTACTCTTTGGTGAGAAAGTCTCATCGTAGTCAACTCCTTGAATTTGTCGAAATCCTTTTGCGACAAGTCGAGCTTATAGATAGTAACATTACCATCGACATCTGCTTTTCTTCGAAAATCCATTAGTTCTCGACAGCCTTCCGCCATCCGAAGTCCACCAAAGTCCATACTTGGTTTTTGTACATGGATCCAATCTCGATTTCATGGCTTCTTGCCATTTATTGGTATCTGGGCTCATCATCGCTTCCTCATATGTCTCGGGTCGCCGGTGTTGTCCACCAACATGACACTCATAACGGGATCATACCAATGCGGGTGAGTGCGAGTTCTCGTTGACTGCGAGGCTCTGCGCAACTACAACGAAGTTTCATGATCATCATCATTAGCTTCCTCTTATTGGTGCGAGCACCACAGAACTTCTTCAGTGCTGCGCTATTCAAAATTTCGAGAGAAGGTTCGACAACCTCGTGAGTTCTACTTTCCTTCCAGTCACTTCTTTGAGAGAAATTCCTTCTCTAGAAAGGATCAATTCTTAACCTTGAAGATTTTGCCTTCGGATCTATGATAGAAGGTTTACCCAATAGTTTCCTTCGGGTATCCTATGAAGACGCATTTTCCACTTTGGGTTCAAGCTTGTCATGTAACTTCTTTACATAGGCTGCAACCCCAAACTTTAAGGAACGACAATTTAGGTTTCTTCCCAAACCATAATTCAAGCGATGTCATTTCAGCGGATTTGGATGGTGCCCTATTTAAAGTGAATCTGTTTCTAATGCATAACCCCAAAATGATAGTAAATCTGTAAGTGACATCATAGAACGAACCATATCAAAGAGAGTTCGATTCTGACGTTCGGACACACCATTACGATGTGGTGTTCCCGGTGTCAATTGTGAAAGTATTCCGCATTTCTTCAAATGCTCGCCAAACTCGTAACTTAGATATTCACCTCCACGATCGAGCGTAGAAATTTAATCTTCTTGTTCGTTGATTCTCTACCTCACTTTGAAACTCCTTAAACTTCTCGAAAGTTTTGGACTTATGTTTCATGAAATAGATATACCCATATCTACTCAAATCATCCGTGAAGGTAAGAACATAACGATAACCACCGCGCGATGCTACACTCATTGGACCACACACATCGGTATGTATGATTTCCAATAAGTCCGTAGCTCGCTCCATCATACCAGAAAATGGAGTCTTAGTCATTTTACCCATCAGACATGCTTCGCATCTTTCAAGTGATTCGAAATCAAGTGATTCAAGAAGTCCATCGGAATGGAGTTTCTTCATACGCTTCACTCCAATGTGACCAAGACGACAGTGCCACATATAGGTCGAGTTATCGCTCGATTTCAAACGTTTAGCCTCAATGTTGTTGATATGTGTATTTCCACTATCGAGATTCAATAATAATAGACCATCTATCAAAGGTGCATGTGCATAAAACATATTACTCATATAAATCGAACAACCATTATTCTCGGACTTAAACAAGTAACCGTCTACTTAATAAACAAGATCCCGATATAATGTTCATGCTTAACGCAGGCACCAAATAACAATTATTTAAGTATAAAACTAATCCCGATGGTAGATGAAGGGGTAGCGTGCCGACCGCGATCACATCAACCTTTGATCCGCTTCCCACGCGCATCGTCACCTTGTTCTTCGCTAGCTTCCGTTTATTCTGCAGCACCTGTTTTGAGTTACAAATATGAGCAACCGAACCAGTATCAAATACCCAGGCACTACTACGAGTACTAGTGAGATACACATCAATAACATGTATATCGGATATACCTTTCTTCTTGATGTTGTCGTTCTTCAAATCCGCCAACTACTTTGGGCAATTCCGCTTCTAGTGACCTTCTCCCTTGTAGTAAAAGCACTCAGTATCAGGCTTAGGTCCAGCCTTGGTCTTCTTTGTCGGTGCGGTAACTTTCTTACCACCCTTCTTGAAGTGTCCCTTTTGCTTAGACTTGCCTTTCTTGAATTTGGTGGTCTTATTGACTATCAACACTTGGTGCTCTTTCTTGATCTCCACTTCTGCAGATTTCAACATAGCAAACAGTTCTGGAAACGGCTTGTTCATGTTTTGCATGTTGTAGTTCATCACAAAGTCTTGTAACTTGGTGGTAGTGATTGGAGGACACGGTAAATCCCCAAAGCATTAGGAATCACTATACCCAAGCTTTGAAGTTTGCTTGCGTGCCCGGACATCTTAAGCACATGCTCAGCGAGCTACCCTCTTCCATCTTGCGGTTAAAGAACTTTTCGTGCGCATAGCTCTCAATGCCGCGTGAGTCTCAAAGATCAATTTGAGTTCACGGACAATATCATGTGGGTGCAATTCTCAAACCTTTTCAAGCTCGATTCTAAACCATACAAGATAGCACAGCAATTTGTAGATCTTGAGTCTTAGCGAGGTAAACGTTCTTTACTTCGTCGGTAGCATCAGCTGCAGGCGGGTCACCCAGCGGTGCATCCAGCACATAGGTCAAAATTACCAGCTGTGAGGACAATCCTCAAATTTTGGAACCAATCCGCGAAGTTGCTTGCATTGTGTTTCAACTTTTCTTTCTCTAGGAACGCATTAAAATTGATGGTAGGGGCCGCCATTGATCTACAACATATTTGCAATAGTTTAGACTAAGTTTATGACAAATTGAGTTCTAATTAATAGTTAAATTAATCTAGGTGAACTCCCACTCAAAACAATATCCCTCACATTGTTTTAGTGATCACACGAACCAAATCCACCACATCAACACCGATCATCACGAGAGTTGATATAGTTTCAATGGCGAACAATCGACATGTTCATCATATCTACTATATGATTCATGCTTTACCTTTTGGTGATCCGTGTTCCGAGACCATATGCATACATACTAGGCTCGTCAAGATCAAACCTTAGTTTCGCATGAGCAAATCTGGCTTGCTCACGTTGTATACACTTGCGAGAATCTAACACCCGATCATCACGTGGTGCTTGAAACAATAAGCTTTAGCGGTGCTAACCAAGGGTGAACACTTTATGACTTGAAATTCATGTGCATGAGGATCATCTTATAATGCTACCGTCGTTAACTAAGTAATACAAGATGCATAAAGGATTAACATCACATGCAGTTCATAATATGTGATATGATATGGCCTTTCTTCTTTGTGCTTCCGATCTCCATCTTCACGAACATGATCTCCATCATCACGGCATAGCATCAAGGTCAATGGCGCTTCTTCATGGTTGTAGATCCACGGCTTCAACTATTACAACTACTTTGAATAGACACGCGGGTCTTAACATAAATTAAAGACAACCATATGGCTCCGGTTGCCAACTTACAATAAGGAACATTGCATACATCAAATATAATCACAATCATGGCCATATCACATCCTTTGCACACGCAAAACAAAGTTAGACACCTCTACTTTCTTTTGCATGTTTTACGTGGTTTGGGGCTTTCAATAAGTGTCGTTCTATCTTCTGAACAAGAACCACAACATTGATACTAGTATTGTCAATTACCCGTTGTAAATTGGATCTTAACTATGCTAGGAGAAGCAGGCACCATAAAGCCACTTATGCAATACAAGTTGCATGTCAAGCGTGGAGCAAGTCTCATGAGCGATGTCATGTAAGGTTAGCGGGCCGCTTCATCCCAACATCCCAAGATGCAAAGTACACAAGAAGCAATCGACAATAAAGCATCAACGCCCACAATGACCATTGTGTTCTACTCGTGCAATGATCTACATATAGACACGGATCGATACCCTTCAGGGTTTAGCATGGAAAACAAAATATTTCTATCGCATACAAACAAACAAGCCAAGATCTATATACTAGATTGTAGCAGCGAGTCGATGGAATAACTCACCGTCGAAGATTCCAAAGTGTTTAGAGGCGGATTCGTGGGTGATGTAGTCGTACTCTTCCGATCTCAAGATCGCGTGGTGATCCTTCGTATGCGTTAAAGCCGGCGGCGCTCATGATCGGTCACCGTTCGGTACTCGACGAGAACTTCCTCTCCTTGTTCAGCAGGCGTGAGGTTGTAGCACTCTCCTCGTGATTCGACAAGTGGTACCGTAAGTAGAGGGAGATCTCGAGGGCCGCCTTAAGCGGGCAGTATGGTGGAGTATGAGAGAGTCCTCGGCGATCTAGGGTTTAGACACGCCGAGGAGGGGCTAGGGCGGCTAGGGTTGACCTAGGTGCCGGGTGCTAGGCCCGTGGCGGCTTGGGGCTAGGGTTTAGAGGTAGGAACTTGTGTCTGCAGGAGGGAGCCTGCCCTCCTCTTATAGGTGGAGGAGGCACGCCTGGGAGAGTCCCTCCCAGCTCGGACCCAAGGTGGTGGGCGGTGGAGGAGGACTCCTCCCAAAGTTTCCTCCTCCTTCTCCACTTTCCAAAAATAGCCGTTTGACTTTCAAATTGGCGTTTGACTTTTCAAACAAGGATTTGATTAAATCCTCTATTTTGTTCAGCGATGACACTTAGTACATGATGCAATCATACCAACTTGATATAACACATTCATGTACCCTTCCCTTAGGAGTCTTGGGACATTAGGAACCTTCTAGAACATTCCATGAAAACACGGAACCATTCTCCAACTCACGAAACAAGACTTTCCTTATATGAATCTTATTCTTCGGACCATTACGGATATCCTCGTGATATACCAAATCCCATCCAAGACTCCGAACAACATTCGGTCTCTTTATCATTATTCCATAACTACTCAAACAACGTCGAATCCTTAAGTGTGTCTCCCTACGGTTCGTGAATTATGCGGACATGATCGATACACTTCTCCGATCAATAACCAATAGAGGAATCTGGAAATTCATATGGCTCCCACATATTTCTGATTGCTTTGTGATCGAATGAACCACTTACATCGATACAATTTCCCTTTGTCTCACGATAGTTTACTTATCCGAGGTTATGATCGTCGGTTTCTACGCATACCTAGTTCAACCTCGTTCGATAAGTACTCTTTCTCGGTCGTGATATGTGATCCCTTGTGAGCGGTCACATGCTTGCAAGCTAATTGGATGACATTTCACCGAGAGGGCCCAGTATATCTATCAAATCATATGGATGGACAAATCCCACTCTTGATCCATGTGTCTCAACCAATACTTTCCGAACACTCAATACCACCTTTATAGCCACCCAGTTACGGTGTGGTGTTTGATGTCATCAAAGCATCCATCCGGAAAAGGTGATATGTATGATCTCATGGTCGAAGGAATTAGGTTACCATGTATCAGAAATCATATAGCAATTGAACTATTAAAATGACTTGATCTTTATGCTACGCTTATCTATAGGAGTATATCCATCATATCATTCTCCTAACGATATGATCTTGTTGTTAATAACATCTCAATGTTCATGATAGGGAAACCACAATCATTTATTAACCAACAAGCTAGTATTATGAAGAGGCTTTACTACGGACTTCAATTTAAGTTTACAAATCACACAAGTATTAATGTTTCCTTGTTAATACTATTATAGCATGAATGTAAACATTTATCATAAACACAAAGATATAATAATATACATATTTATTATTGCCTCTAGGGCATATCTCCAACAAATCTTCAAAGCGATTTTGAAGGTCAGGATTCCATAAAACAACATGGTGCTCTTAATCACCATAATCATCTTTGCTGACGATAAAGCAGCTATCTCATCGGTATGCGCATCTCAGTGAGGGCATCACTAAGCGCTTTCTCAGGACATAGTCCTTTTGTTAGCCGCGAGAATGATTCTCAGATTATGGAACTAGTTGGTGAAGTTAGACCCATTGTTCTTAGATTTTCTTTCTCAAAAAACGTTGAAGTTGAAGTTGGACTTAGCCATTTGATCTACAAAATTTGCAAGTACAATTTAGACTATGTTCATGATAACTAGTTCAACTTAATCAAATTACTAGATGAACTCCCACTAAATTCAACATCCTCAAGTTGTTTAGTGAACATGACCAAATTCACCACACCTATTCGATCTTCACGAGAAGAGATGTGGTTTCAATGGTGGACAATGAGTGTCGATCATATCATTCATATGACTCATGCTTAACCTTCGGTTCATGTGTTTTGAGTCCATGTGTACATGCTAGGCTCGTCAAGTCAAACAAGTATTTCGCGTGTGCAAAAGCGGCTTGCACCGTTGTATGTGACGTAGAGTTTATAGCACCCGATCATCACATGATGCTTGAACACGACGAACTTCCATAGCAATTGCATACATGGGGAGAACACAGTTTATCTTGATCTTTAAGTGAGGAATCATCTTATAATGCTACCGTCGCGATCTAAGCATAATAAGATACATAAAAGAATAAACATCACATGCATATAACTTTATGTGACATGGTATAGTCAGTCTTCGCGCAATGATCTCCATCTTGTGCGTGCCGGCATGATCTCCATCACTCCACCATGATTGCCTCCACCACGAATAGCAACTACAACTATTGCTAACTACTTAGCGATAAAGTAAAGCTATTACATGGCGTATAAGAAGTTGACACATAGGTCATACACAATTATAAAGACAACCATATGGCTCCTGCCGATTGTGTACTCATCGACATGCAAGTCATGAAACATTACAAAACATGATCATCGCATACAACATACACATCACATCTTGGGCCATACCATATCACAGAAAACACTCCCTGCAAAAACAAGTTAGACGCCTCTACTTTGTTGTTGCATGTTTTATGTGGATTATGGGAGTAGCAAGATAAGAACGATTCTTACCTACGGAAAGCCACAATGGTGATATTATGGTTGCCAAACTCCAGTGTAAATCCCATGACAACTATAGTGAGAGAAACTGGCATCCACCAGCCGCATGTGTGGAACAAGCCACACGTCAAGTCTGAGCGGGTCTCGTGAGCGAGGTCGCTGTAAGGTTGGCTGGACCGCTCGATATCACTATCCCGCATCATAAGTACACAAACAAGAGGCTTGCAACATAAAACATCAACGCCCAATAACCATGTGTTCTTCTACTGAAAACACATCTACGCATAGATCTAGCTCTGATACCACTGAAGGGTTTTGCAGCATAGTAAATCAAAAAAATTCTACGGTTGCGAACGGGAAAGCCAAGATCTAATCTAGGAGATGCAAACAACGAGGTGGATAGATGAGATCTTCATACCCTTTACGATTCACACAGCGGAGCGTTCGATAGAGCGTGGGTGATGTAGTCGTGCTACTTCTCCTCGCGATCCGATCCGGTCTAACACTGCAGTGGCGATGCCTCCGAGAGATGCACACGTGTGGCACCTCGGCGTCTCCTCCTTCCTCAATCCAGAAAGTAGGGTGGAGATGGATTGGATCTATGCCGCCAGCGGTGCAAGCGGTGGAGAGTTTACATGGCCACTTAGCTGATCGGAGGGAGAGAGAGGAGGGCAGCGAGCGGCGGCTAGGGTTGTAGAGGAGGTGTGAGAGGGGAGCGCCCCCATACCTCTTTATATAGAGGGGTGGGCGGCTGGCCCTTGCCCCTCCCCAAAGCCCTAGGCGGCCAAGGAGGAAAGGAGTGGGGCAAGTCCCCTTAGAAGCTCCCCTAGGGTTTGGCTGGCTGGGCCCTATGGGGACTTGTGCCTGGCCCAATGGGCAGGGCACTCTCATAGGCCCATGCCCCTTCTCGGCTGACAAGTGGGGCCATGTTGGTCACTCGGGAAGGTTCTAGAAGCTTAAGATACAATCCGATTAACCCGAAACAATTACGAACTCCAAAAACTGCATTGCCTTATATGAATCTGTTCTATGGGACCATTTTGGAACCTCTCGTGGCGTCTGGATCTCATCGAGACTCACAAAAACTCATAAACCAATTATCCAATCTATCCTAGCGTCGAGACACGTTAAGTGTGTGACCCTTGAGTTGAGAATATGCACATGATCTTCTATCAATAATCAACAGCGAGTGCGAAACCCATATGACTCCCACATTCATCGATGATCATATCGTATGAACCACGATGCGATTCAATCAATCCATATATATATTCCCTTCGTCTCGCGATATTTTACTTGCGAGATTTGATCGTAGAGTGCATCATACCTAGTTCAATCTTGTTCACCAAGAGTACTTTACTGGTCCGTAATCGATATCACTTTGTGATTAACTCATAACCACATGCTTGCAAGCGGTGTTGATATCTACATGAGTGGGCCCGGTATATCTCCGACTTGGGAGGACAAATCATCTCAATACATACAACCAAGCGGTACTTTCCAATCACCGAGAGACACCTTTATGATCACCCTCTCATAGGATGGTGTTTGATGACCTCAAAGCTTTCTTCCGATACCAGGGAGTTGCATTATCTCATGGTCTAAGGAATACAATATTTGACATAAGAAAAGCATGAAATATGAACACGATGACACGATCTAATACTCGCTTAGTTTGAGTGCATCCATCATATCTCCCAATGATATGATCTCATTGATGTCGACAACTCATGTCTATGGTTAGAACCTTAACCATCATTAATCAATGAGCTAGTCCATAGAGGCATACTAGGGACACGGTGTTGTTCACAAACCATACAAGTATTAAAGTTGGCAATACAATTCTAGCATGGAATATGAACTTTATCATGAACAAGAATTATAATAATAACATCTTTATTATTGCCTCTAGGGCATAATTCCAACAAATCATGCTCATGATTCACCTATCCCAAATATGCCAATCTAGCAAATTTGTTGCATATCATTTCCTCAATATCTCTCATGTGCAATAGTGAGTATTTTTTTAAAGTTGATTCCTATCTTATGATACTTGTTGCCTTTCTCCATATATTCCTTATATCCCCTTCTTCCCTTGTGAATAGTTGTATTGTATGGGGTATGTTGGTGTTTGAAGCTCATTGATGTACAATAAGATATATTTAAGCCCTTGGGCATTCTTTCAAGCAAAACATCTTATTGGTATATTCTATGACTTCTTTTTGGTTTTCATGTGCTTTCTTGAGTATCTATTTTGTGTGTGCATGTTTCTTTGTGGGCACTTGTCTTTGTGATATTTTCCACCTAGAAATTTATACACACAAGAGTAGATCATTCTTTGGTTGCTTTTTGCATTTCTTGGAAACCACCTCTTATTTATTTTTGATTCTTTGGTGGCTTCCAACTTTTTGACCTTTGATTGCATTAAATGAGTTTGGAGAAGTGAGGAGTCCATGGTCGTGCATGTTGTTTCCAAATACAATTACTATAATTGGTGCACAATCTTTGGGGAGCTTCTCTAATTCATTTAATAGTGCTATTTCCTTCTTTCTCATTTCTTGTGGATTAAATGCTTATGGGGGAGCAAGGATTCCATATTTGTGCATATTGTATTCAATATAATTATTCCAAACTTTGCACAAATTTTTGGTGAGCTTATCTATTCTCATTTAAACACTCTTGGTTGTTGCTTCCATTTGACATCATTTGTTGGTGTTTCAATTGCTTCATTTGGATCCTTTGATTGCTCGCTTCATTTGTTGAAGCTTATTTCTTTTTATTTTCTTTTTGCTTTCTTTGGGTCCTCAATATAGTTTTAATTCCTCCCAAGTTCTCATCATTTGACTTGTGCATATGAACACCTTTGGAGGAATTCTCAATCGATGCCAATGGGGAGAAGTTTAGGAGGGTTTAAGGAAGTCGGCCTTTGATTTGGGTGTGTTCTTAAGCATTGCCTCTCATGCTCTTGCATCTTTGTGGTTGCTTTACATGTTGAATATATAGAAACTCAACCAAGCGGTAATGGTTGGCAATCTATGCAATGAAATTCAAGTTCATCACACATGCATAGATTGTGGGGAGTTTGCTCTATATATTATGTTGTACCAACATCACATACTTGTGTAGTATTTGATGTTGGGGCAACCGCTTTAATCAGTAGATTAATTGTCATATTTAAACCTAAGCTAGGATTGTCATCAATTACCAAAATGGGAGATTGAAAGGGCATGTATGGCCCCATGTGTGGTTTTGTAATGTGACAATCTCTATGGACTAATGTGTAAATTGAGTTTGACATGTAGGTTTTCCATTGGCATCACTTGGGCCATGTGTTGGTCTCAAGGTTGAAAGATGAAGAAATGTCCAAGGGCTTTATGCCATTGGATTCATGAAGAAAGAAAGGATCTTGAAGGTTGATCGACAAGTGCAAGAGTTGCATCAAAATGGATCAACCTCAAAGAGTGAAAGAAGGGCAAGCTCAAGATCGCCATCTCTAGTAGATCTCATGCTTGAAGCTTGCCATCCTCGTGATCGTCGAGTGATGAAGACAAGTTCAAGAGGTTTCCCCATGGAGTATGGGAGAAATTTGCAAGTCTTCATCAAGCAAGAAAGCGAGCAAACAAGAAAAGGTGTTCCCACTTGAGAAGAACAAGACGGTCTACATAAAGTTCAAGTGGAATGCTAAAGTCAAGGTATGATCTTGATAGAGCTTCTCTTTTTGCCGGGTCTCGTGTTGTTAGTTGGGAGACCGGGTTTAGGATAGAATGCCGTTCTATCAAGAGGGGCTCTCAGCGGTGTCTCGATCGCATCGTTGAGAGAGCTCAAACCTTTGCATTCATAGCATCATCTTTCTTGGTTGTTATTTGGTTCTTGTCCATGAGGATCTAGATCTTGTGGTCATCATCATCACACTCTAGTTCATCAAATAAAGGATTTCCTTGCATATCTTATTGCGGTTTTTGATCTTGCAAGTTTTAGGCTCCGCCCTTGGAATACATCACATATATATACTTGATATTTTCTCCTTGGTGGTATACAATATTCACATTTTGTTGGGTTCTACATGGTTTTATCTTTCAACAAAATTGGTTTCATCAATCGGAGTTTCAAGCTCAACTTCTTGTGTTTTGGGTTTTGGAGGTTTCTAGGTTCATCGCTTCTAGAGGTCATATCTTTCTCAATTTGGTTTATACTTCCATGCTGGACTATCATGTTTCTTTGCAGAATCTTGTAAAACTTTCCGTTCTCTTCAAAACGAGCCCAAGATAATCAAAAAGCGAGTCGGGATCAAAAGTTATTGAAGTTTTCGTGCAATGTTGTCACATGTGTTTTTGCTTGGCGGAAGTTCCGGCCAAGTTCCGACCAAGTTATGGCCAAGTTCGACCCAAGTTCCGGTAAGGTTCAGTAACTTGTGTTTCTATTCTTAGGAAGTTAGGTGGGGGAACAATCTGGCCCAAGCAGTGGAGTTTTTCCTTGTCCTATTTAAGGGGGGCTTCTTCCCCAATGGTTCCATATATTTTGAGATCGTTTTTGCCCACCATTGTTGACCTATTTGAGCTCTCTTACTCCCTCTCCCTCCCATGATTCTTACATCTTTTTGAGGGAAAAGTGAGAGGAGATCTAGATCTACAATCCCACCAAGTTAAATCCTTCTGCGTGAAGAGAATCATTGGGATCTAGATCTTGGAGAGTTTGTGTTCTCCTCTTGTGTTCTTCCTCCTTATTCCCCAATAGCTTTTAGCTTTGTTGGAATTTGTGAGAGAAGGACTTGCCCTTACATTTGGTGCATAGGTTTGAGTTCTCCTCGAGATTGGTACAAGCTTGTGGGCTTGTTACTCTTGGGTTCTTGGAACCCTGAGCGGTTGTATGGTTGGATTGTTGACCTTTTGTGGTCTTGTAGCCTCTTGTGGCTTTGTTGGCCTTTTGTGGCATTGCTTAGCCTTTTGTGGCTTTGTTGTTTGGGAGCCTCAATTGAGTTGTGGAGTTAGCCCCAATCTTGTGCAGGTTGATGACCGCCCTCAGCGTCCCATAGTGGGCAAGCTTACTCGTTGCAGGTTCTATGAGGTGGCCCCTGAAATATTCTGAATCCTGTGATTGTTTGAAAGCCTCGTTGGGTTTGATTTGGTTTTCGAGGGTTGTTCGGTGTGTTGCTATTGGTGCACCCGGCGGGTAAAACTTTCTAGCGGATATGACGACTTGGAGTACGATATCTCGATCATAGACAAGCATAACTAAAGTTCTTGTTATAAATTTGACTTATAATGACTAGTAATCAGCTTTACTATAATGGAATGGCTAATTAATCGCCACAATTCTGGTTTGATGGTAACTTGCGACAAATGTATCGACTAGTAAGTATTACCTTCTAGCGAATTGGCTGAATAAAAGTACCAACAATTTGGGTTTTATGGGATATCTCATGCTATTCATATCGATTAGTAATTGTTGCAACTATCACGGAATGGTTAACTAAAAGTGCCCATTGTTTACTTTACCGGGGCGATTGTCTAAACTTGACTAGTAATTGAACAAATAAGCGCCATTTGTGTGAGTTCCTCGGTTGACTTCCTCGTTTGGTCTAGAAACACGAGGATGGGTTTGTTTGGTGTTAGTCTGGTTGGATCCGGATAGGTCATTCTTACCCTGTATGAGTCTCTATAGGTTGTTTAGTGTATCTGCCGCTTTCGATCCACCATACCTTTGTGGCGGGGACTTCTAACCTCGCGTGTCTTGGCCTCGATCTTGGCGCTCCTTCTTTGTTTCTTTTTTGCCCTTTGTGGCACCCTTTTTGTTAGCAGGTTTTGAGATCGTGTTATGGGCGCCATTGGTTATTCTTCAGGGCTCTTAGCCCATTTGCTTCTTGTCGTGGTCGGACGCTCTATCATTTTCAAGGTGTTTTGGATCTCTGTAAATTATTTACGTATTCTTGACTCACAGGTCGATATATATATATGGGCCCCATGGTGTTGTGT
This sequence comes from Avena longiglumis, assembly GCA_030063025.1. Taxonomy (NCBI): domain Eukaryota; kingdom Viridiplantae; phylum Streptophyta; class Magnoliopsida; order Poales; family Poaceae; genus Avena; species Avena longiglumis. The sequence goes on from CP125975.1 coordinate 543,373,796, forward strand.
AATGTTATTGCCGTTTTCCACCCTTGCGAAAGCACTGCTGAATCGTTTCTGTCGGGTTTGGTGAATTTGCCCCAAGCGGCATAAGGGTGTTAGTGGTATCGAGCTCAGCGGTTCGATACCCCTGAAGTCAACTGTAGGATAACCTAGCTAACGGCAGTAAGTGTCAAAACTATTTTTGAAAATCGGTTGAATAGTTACGATTAGGTCGATTTTACTTTACCCTACTTTATTCTCCTCTTACCCTGCGTGTTTGAATCGCTCTCTTATCTTTTCTTGAGTCGAGTTTCGGTTGGGTTAAATCGTACCTTGATTTCGCTTTCTTCCTTTTTATAGCAGGTGCTCGATCATCAAACATTACTGTGCCTTCATCAGATCTTTTGATCTTGAGCTCTTTACCCCTATGTGTTCCTTGCGGGATATCGTTGAAAACATATGAGAAGGGCGAGCTTTGGTGAAGTTGGAGTCGACCGAGCATGTGTTGTTCATGCCAATGGAACCATCAGCGAAACCTAATCATTGTGTCTTTCATACGATTTTGGCAACATTCCTTTGTTCGGATTCTTGAGTCTAAATCTCGAGGTGGGTTGCCTTGATTCTCTACCATGTATAGAGTTGGTAGTTGGGTCAGGGATGGTGATCACCCTACGACTCTTCTTTCATCGGTGGATCAATATAACTTCTCCCTCTTCTATCGAAGTTAGAGGTGGCTTTATTGTTGATGCCTCTATCTTAGTCCTTTGTTTCTGTCTCTCGGCGACCGGGGAACTCGACCCTTTGTTGGTGGTGTCGCGATTTCAAGGTGGCGGATGAACTCTTATTAGTGTCGCGAGGATCTACCGAAGAGATCGAGGATCAAACCTTCCTTCCGGTACCATGAGGCGGATCTCGGCGAGATCCATTGTTAGTGGTGTCGAATTGGCATCAAAACCACTACTGAAAATCGCGTTGAATTTGTGCATTGCATACGTCTTAAATCATGCATTTGTTTTCCCAAAACTATTTGCGCCGCGGTTTGTTTTCTAAAACACCTCTCTATATTCAAACATCAAAAACGGGTCCCGGAGTATTTTATTTGTCATTGTCGAATTGCAAAGCGTTGTTTAAAATAAATAATTTAATTAATTGTTTAGTAAAGGCGAAGGCCAAACCCGACCATTTAATGTCGGTCCAGCCCCATCCTAAATCCTGAGCTACCTAAAAATCTACCCTCCCTAGCAGCCACATCACCCCAACCTATCGGTGCTTTCCTCTTCCCCACTCAATCATACCACCTCCTCTTTTCTTCCTCCCCCTCTCTCCCTCTCTCCTCCCAGCCCGCCGCGGGCCCTCAGTCTCCCCTGTCCACCCGTGGGACCCCTTCCCCTCAACCCCCACCACTTTGCCACCATCTCCCCACGCTCCTTTGTTTCTCTTCACCCCATGCGCTCACAGCTCCACCCACTCGCGTAGCCTCTCCTTCTTCCTCAACCTTCCGTGCCCCTCTGCGTGCCGCTCGCCCCGCCCCTGCTCACCCTCTCCCGCCTCCTTCGGCCACAGCCTGCGGCCGCCTCCTTGCCCGCCTCGCCACCTCACGTCCTCTCACAGGCCCTGACCCGCCCGTCCTCGCAGCCCGGCTCGCTGTTCCCACGGACCCCCTTGCAAGCTCCTCCCAGCCTCCATCTGGCAAGGCCCCAGTGGCCGCCCTCGCCTCCACCGCACCGTCCGCAGCGGCGACCGCGGCAGCGGCGCCTCAGCCCTCGCGTCGCCTTCCGGCCGTCCTCGCCCGTCGCGCTCGGCTTAGCCTCCGCCGGCCTGCGCTGCGCGTCTGCCCGTCTCGCCACCTCCCGTCGCGCCCTTCTCGCTCCCGCGGCGCCCGCTCGGCGAACCCGCCTCCGCTCCGGCTCCGCTCCGCGCCCAGCGTCCCAGCGAAGCCGCGTGCGCGTGCCCGCCTCCTTCCGCCGGTGCCAGCGCGGCCGCCCAACCTGCGCCGTCGCCTCTGCGTCGCCGTCGCCGCGATGCGCCGCCTCCCGCCCTGCGAGCTCTCCGTCGCGTTCGCCTCCGCTCCCTCCTCTGGTCGCGTGGTGGTCTTACCAAGGCCGCTGCCCGCCTCGCATGCCACCGTTCGTGCTCTGTTCCTTTAGGCAGCGCCAATTACGACCGACCGGATGTACAAAGGCGGGCCCCATGACAAAGCGGGCCCGGCGGGATCGATGGTGACCACGGATTACGGCACTACAGGCGTCCTCCACGGGACGAAGGCCGACGAGGCAAGCAAATTACATCTCGGGCCAGCGGGAAAAACCCGGGGCGCAAGACCCCGTGTGAGGCGACAAGACCGTCGCTCGGGACGCCAAAAGCCCATGGAGCGATAGCGCTTCTTCTCGGACACCGTCGACAAGTACTCCTTCCCGGACGCGAGCCGGACGCGACCGCCAAGATCGCCACGAGCGACAAGTACTTCATCACGAATGCCAAGACCTCGCGGAAAGGACAAGACCAGCGACGCTGACCCGGCGACGCGAATGCGACAAGATCCGCTTGCGGCGAGCGGCGGCGACCGGGAGTAGCGATCGCCTGGCACCGGCCAAGCCCTTCCTCGCGGGCGCCAGACCTACCCCGATATCAAAACGCTTCCGTCAGGCGAACCCCGTCGAACCACGACCTGAGACCCCGAACCGGAACCCCAAGATCTGCGAACCTAAATGTGAACCCCTTCCATAAACCCTATTTTTATAACATGATAATAATTTGCATATTAAATTGTCATCTTGCATGCATATCGGTGGTTTGGGGCCTTATGCGATTCACCTAATGATTAAATATGGGGCCCATATGGGCAAATCTAGTCTCATATCGGCCTCATTTAAACATGTAGCGAACCAATACTATAATCTTGCTATTAAAACAACATTTAATTTGCGGGGTTCTAAACAAGCTGGAACCATTTAATTAATTATGGGACCTGGTCCATAATATGACCTAATTACGCCGCTTCTTTGCCATGTCATCCATCATACATGCATCATGCCGATCTTCTGCGTTTTATTAAATGTTGCATCGGTGTTTCTTCTAGTGTTTTGCTTCTTGGCGGATAAGTAGTTGAGTTGATGTGAGCCGCCCGATCTTGAGGAAAACCGACAATGTTTTCAGTGAGCATCTCCCCTTTCTACCTATCTTACTTTTATAGTCTTTATTCCTTCTGTTGATCTATTGCTATACGTGTTGCGATGCTCTAGTTCCGTACCCTTTGCTATCCCGTATATTGCCTTGGACACACCCTATTACTGTTGTTTGGTAGATAGTTGGACTTGCGTCGTAGTTGCTGCTCAAGTCTTGATGTGTATCGCCATATGCCACGATTCGCGATGTATTGCCGCATGTTGATGTTGGAGATGATGCTAGTTTTACTTATCGTCACTTTACTTTCTGTTTAACAACTAAAATTGAATAGCGAGAGGCATCGGTGGGTGATAGATAATATTGGTTTCGACCCACTTGTGTCGTAAGACCAGTACTTGATACTGTTCCTTGATTTTGCGCTATCCACATCCGGTATATGGGACCCCACAGGCGAGCTTGATTCATTCTTATTTCTTGGGGCCACAAACTAGTTTGAGGTTTTATTCGATCTGTACTTATGCCATGCTTTACGCTTTATTTACGATTGTGCAGTCTTGCTGTCTTTGTCTTTAGGATCGGACCACGATTTGTGGTGTCGACAAGCCCGTTTGGGGTTCCCGATCGTTCCGCGTCCCGTAAACCAGGCCGTCTCGGGCTTGCTTACTCGTTGGGTTCTACTTAAGGTGGCCCCAAATATTCTGAATCTGTGATTGTTCGATCGTGAAAGCCTCGTTGGGTTTGATTTGGTTTTCGAGGTTGATCGGCGTGTGTTGCTATTGGTGCACCCGGCGGGTAAAACTTTACGCCGTGTCGCGGATATGGACGACTTGGAGCCTGATCTCGATCATAGACAAGCATAACTAAAGTTCTTTGTTATAAATTTGACTTATAATGACTAGTAATCAGCTTTACTATAATGGAATGGCTAATGTCGCCCACAATTGCTGGTTTGATGGTAACTGCGACAAATGTATCGACTAGTAAGTATTGCAACTACAGCAATTGGCTGAATAAAAGTACCAACAATGCTTTGGGTTTTATGGGATATCTCATGCTATTCATATCTGATTAGTAATTGTTGCAACTATCACCGGAATGGTTAACTAAAAGTGCCACTGTTTACTTTACCGGAGACGATTGTCTAAACGACTAGTAATTTTCTTGGGCCGAACAAATAAGCGCCAGTAATGTGAGTTCCTCGGTTGACTTCCTCGTTTGGTCTCGAGGAAACACCAGGATGGGTTTGTTTGGTGTTAGTCTCAGGTTGGATCCGGATAGGTCATTCTTACCCCTCTACGATGGCGCGGTTATGTCGAGTCTCTATAGGTTGTTTAGTGTATCTTTGCCGCCGCTCGATCCACCATACCTTTGTGGCGAGGACGGCAATTCTGCCTTCCGTGTCTTGGCCTCGATCTTGGCTCCTTCTTTGTTTCTGCTTTGCCTTTGTGGCACCCTTTTTGTTAAGCGTTTTGAGATCGGCCGTTGAGGTTACCCTTCCGGCTTGGCACAGGCGGGGTTATGGGCGCCATTGGTTATTCTTGGGGCTCTTAGCCCCATTTGCTTCTTGTCGTGATCGGCGCTCTATCATTTTCAAGGTGTTTTGGATCTCTGTAAATTATTTACGTATTCTTGACTCTGGAGTCGTGATATATCTCATTACATGGGCCCCATCGAGGACTGTTGTGTAATGTTATTACTTCGTTTTCCACCCGCACGAAAGTGCCTGGTGGGCACCTTTGAATCGTTTCTATGCGGGTTTGGTGAATTTTGCCCAAACTGGCATAGGTCCGATTTTGAGGGTGTTACAACATTTGACTTTTCTGTTTTAGGATTCAATTTAATCCTTTATTTGGGACAGCAATAACACTTAGTACATGATGCAATCATTCAATGAGCAATGACACATTCATGTACCCTCCCGGTCTTGGGACAATCAGGAACCTTCTAGAACATTCGATGAAAACACGGAATCATTCCCGAACTCAAAGCGGGACTTTCCTTATATGAATCTTATTCTCGGACCATTCGGATCACCTCGTGATATCCGGATCCCATCGAGACTCGAACAACATTCGGTCTCTTTCTTTCTCATAATACCATAACTACTTAAACAACGAATCCTTAAGTGTGTCTCCCTACGGTTCGTGAATTATGCGGACATGATCGAGACACTTCTCGAACAATAACCAATAGAGGAATCTGGAAATTCATATGGCTCCCACATATTTCTCTGATTACTGCGATCGAATGAACCACTTACATACGATACCAATTTCCCTTTGTCTCACGATATGTTACTTACGAGGTTATGATCGTCGGTATCTACGCATACCTAGTTCAACCTCGTTCTTGATAAGTACTCTTTTCTCGTTCCGTGATATGTGATCCCTTGTGACCAAGTCACATGCTTGCAAGCCAATTGGATGACATTCCACGAGAGGGCCAGTATATCTATCCGTCATGTGGATGGACAAATCCCATTCTTGATCCATGTGTTTCAACCAATACTTTCCGAACACTTAATGCCACCTTTATAGCCACCCGATTCACGGTGTGGTGTTTGATGTCATCAAAGCATCCATCCGGTAAAGGTGATATGCATGATCTCATGGTCGAAGGAATTAGGGTTACTATGTATCGAAAGCATATAGCAATTGAACTAATGAAATGACTTGATCTTTATACTACGCTTATCTATGAGTATGTCCACCATATCATTCTCTAACGATATGATCTTGTTGTTGATAACATCTCAATGTTCATGATATGGAAACCACAATCATTAATCAACCAACAAGCTAGTGAAGTATAGAGGCTATACTAGGGACTTCAAATTAAGTTTACAAATCACACAAGTATTAATGGTTTCCTTGTTAATACTATTATAGCATGAATGTAAACATTTATCATAAACACAAAGATATAATAATAACTACATTTATTATTGCCTCTGGGGCATATCTCCAGATCTCCCACTTGCACTAGAGTCATCTAATCTAGATTACATGGTAATATCGAACACCCATGGCGGTTTGGTGTTGGTCATGTTTTGCCCTCGGGAGAGGTTTAGTCAACGGATCCACATTCGGATCTGTGTGTACTTTGCAAATCTTTATATCCCCATCCTGGATATGTTCTCGAATAAGCGTGGCATGATATGTGACTTCTTGTGTGACCTTGGTTCTTGCGCATTGGCTATAGGCGCCCATGTTATCCTGATAGATAGACATTGGGTCGGCGCTTGGAACCACCCGACTCTGTAATGAACTCTTTCATCCATATCGCTTCTTGTGAAGCCTCGAAGCGACCATGTATTCGATTAGGTTGAAGATCTCGCCTGGCGCTTTGCTTTGCACTCCTCGATTCTGCTTTGCACCATTCAAAATAATCATTATCCGGTTGTGATTTAGAATCATCCGGATCGGTGTTCCAACTAACATCGGTGTAACCATTAACAACGATTTGTTCATCACCTCCATAAGAAAGAACCATATCCTTAGTTCTTCTCAAGTACTTAAGGATGTTTTGATTGTCAATGATCCACTCTGGATCACTTTGATATCTGCTAGTTAAACTAACGACATATGCAATGTCGGGTCTAGTACATAGCATGGCATACATTAGAGATCCTATGGCTGAGGCATAGGTCTTACTCATCCTTTCTCTATCTTACCGATGTCGGACTTTGAGTTTTACTCAAGGTGCGTATTGAGCAACATGGGCAGAACCCTTTCTTGCTTTCTTCCATTCAAATCTCTTTAGAACTTTGTCCAAATATGTACTCTGTGACAATGATATTTGGCGTTCGATCTATCTCTATAAATCTTTATGCCTAATATGTAGCTTAGCCAAGATCCTTCATTGAAAAACTATTATTCAAATATTCCTTGACACTATTAAGAAGGTCTACATCATTCCCAATCAACAATATGTCATCCACATACGATTATTAAGAATGCTCTGAGCTCACTCACTTTCTTGTAAATACAAGCTTCTCCATAAGTTTGTATAAAACCAAAACTTTTGATTACTTTATCAAAGCGTTGATTCCAACTTGGGATGCTTGCTTCAATCCATAGATGGACCGTTGAAGTTTGCATACCTTGTTAGCATCTATAGGATCGACAAAACCTTTGGGTTGTATCATATACAACTCTTCATCAATGTCTCCATTGAGGAATCTTGTTTGACATCCATCGCCATATCTCATAATCATAATATCGCGATTGCTAACATAATCCTCACAGACTTTAGCTTCTCTTGGTGAGAAAGTCTCATCGTAGTCAACTCCTTGAATTTGTCGAAACCCTTTTGCGACAAGTCGAGCTTTATAAACGATAACATTACCATCGGCATCTGTTTTCTTCTTGAAAATCCATTTGTTCTCGTGACCTTAGCCATCCGGTAAGTCCACCAAAGTCCATACTTGGTTTTCGTACATGGATCCAATCTCGGATTTCATGGCTTCTTGCCATTTATTGGAATCTGGGCTCATCATCGCTTCCTCATATGTCTCGGGGTCATCGGTGTTGTCCACCACCATGACATTCATAGCGGAATCATACCAATGCAGGTGGTACGAGTTCTCGTTGACCTCAGGCTCTGTAACTTCAAGAAGTTTCATGATCATCATCATTAGCTTCCTCCCTTATTGGTGCAGGCACCACGGGAACTTCTTCGGTCTTTGCGCTACTGCAATTCGAGAGAAGGTTCAACAACCTCGTCGAGTTCTACTTTCCTTCCAGTCACTTCTTTCGAGAGAAATTCCTTCTCTAGAAAGGATCCATTCTTAACAGAATGTTTTGCCTTCGGATCTATGATAGAAGGTATACCCAATAGTTTCCTTGGGTATCCTATGAAGGCGCATTTTTCCGCTTTGGGTTCAAGCTTGTCATTGTAACTTCTTTACATAGGCCGCATCCCCAAACTTTAAGGAGCGACAATTTAGGTTTCTTCCCAAACCATAATTCATACGGTGTCGTTTCAGCGGTTTAGGCGGTGCCCTATTTAAAGTGAATCTTGTTTTTTCTAATGCATAACCCCAAAATGATAGCGGTAAATCTGTAAGTGACATCATAGAGCGAACCATATCTAAGAGAGTTCGATTCGACGTTCGGACACACCATTCTGTGTGGTGTTCCGGTGTCAATTGTGAAAGTATTCGCACTTCTTTAAATGCTCGCCAAACTTCGTAACTTAGATATTCACCTCCACGATCGAGCGTAGAAATTTAATCTTCTTGTTACGTTGATTCTCTACCTCACTTTGAAACTCCTTAAACTTCTCGAAAGTTTGGACTTATGTTTCATGAAATAGATATATCCATATCTACTCAAGTCATCCGTGAAGGTAAGAACATAACGATAACCACATGTGACGCTACACTCATTGGACCACACACATCGGTATGTATGATTTCCAATAAGTCCGTAGCTCGCTCCATCATCTGAAAATGGAGTCTTAGTCATTTTTCCCATCGGACATGCTTCGCATCTTTCAAGTGATTCAAAATCAAGTGATTCAAAGTCCATCGAATGGAGTTTCTTCATCGTTTCACTCCGATGTGACCAAGACGATGATGCCACATATAGGTCTAATTATCGCGATTTCAAGCGTTTAGCCTCAATGTTGTTGATATGTGTATTTCCACTATCGAGATTCAATAAGAATAGACCATCTATCAAAGGTGCATGTGCATAAAACATATTACTCATATAAATAGAACAACCATTATTCTCAGATTTAAACAAGTAACCGTCTACAATAAACAAGATCGATATAATGTTCATGCTCAACGCGAGCACCAAATAACAATTATTTAAGTATAAAACTAATCGATGGTAGATGAAGGGGTAGCGTCGACCGCGATCACATCAACCTTTGATCCGTTTCCCAGCGCATCGTCACCTCGTTCTTCGCTAGCTTCCGTTTATTCTGACACTGTTTCGAGTTACAAATATGAGCAAGAACCAGTATCAAATACCGCACTACTACAAGTACTAGTGAGATACACATCAATAACATGTATATCGGATATACCTTTCTTCTTGATGTTGCCGTTCTTGAGATCCGTACTTTGGGCAATTCCGCTTCGATGACCTTCTCCCTTGCGAAAAGCACTCGATTTCAGGCTTAGGTCCGGCCTTGGTCTTCTTCGTCGGTGGTAGCTTTCTTACCACCCTTCTTGAAGTGTCCCTTTGCTTAGACTTGCCTTTCTTGAATTTGGTGGTCTTATTGACCAACAACACTTGGTGCTCTTTCTTGATCTCCACTGCAGATTTCAACATGGCAAGAGTTACGGCAGCGTCTTGTTCATGTTACGCATGTTGTAGTTCATCACAAAGTTCTTGTAACTTGGTGGTAGTGATTGGAGGACACGGTAAATCCCCAAAGCATTAGGAATCACAATACCCAAGCTTTGAAGTTTGTTTGCATGCCCGGACATCTTAAGCACATGCTCCTTGTGGTGCCCTCTTCCATCTTGCGGTTAAAGAACTTTTGAAGCCTCATAGCTTTCAATTGCATGAGTCTCAAAAATCAATTTGAGATCCTCGACAATATCATATGGTCGACTCTTCAAACCTTTTCAAGCTCGATTCTAAACCATACAAGATAGCACCTTGAACTATGGAGTCTTGATTCTTCCGGCGAGGTAAACATTCTTTACTTCATCGGAAGCATCATTTGCGCAGTGGGTCACCCAATTGCATCGGCACATAGGTCAAATTACCAAATTGTGAGGACAATCCTCAAATTGCGGAACCAATCCATGAAGTTGCTTCCATTGTTTTCAACTTTTCTTTCTCTAGGCATTAAAATTGATGGTAGGGGCTGCCATTGATCTACAACATATTTGCAATAGTTTAGACTAAGTTTATGACAAATTGAGTTCAAATTAATTAATGAAATTAAACTAGGTGAACTCCCTCAAACAACATCCCTCACATTGTTTTAGTGATCACGAACCAAATCCACTACATCAACACGATCATCACGAGTTGATATAGTTTCAATGGCGAACAATCATCATGTTCATCATATCTACTATCGATTCATGCTTTACCTTTCGGTAATCCGTGTTCGAGACCATGTCCGTACATGCTAGGCTCGTCAAGATCAAACCTTAGTTTACGCATGAGCAAATCTGGCTTGCTCACGTTGTATACACTTGCGGAATCTAGAACACCCGATCATCACGTGGTGCTTGAAACAACAAGCTTTAGCGGTGCTAACTAAGGGTGAACACTTTATGATTTGAAATTGATGTGCATGAGGATCATCTTATAATGCTACCGTCGTCTACTAAGCAATACAAGATGCATAAAGGATTAACATCACATGCAATTCAATATATATGTGATATGATATGGCCTTTCTTCTTACGTGCCTCGATCTCCATCTTCAAGCACGAACATGATCTCCATCATCACGGTATTGCATCAAGGTCAATGGCGCTTCTCCATGGTTGTCGTCCACGGCTTCAACTATTACAACTACTTTGAATAGACACGGGTCTTAACATAAATTAAAGACAACCATATGGCTCCTGCCGGTTGTCGACTTACAATAAGGAACATTGCATACATCGAATATAATCACAATCATGGCCATATCACATCATCGCACACCGCAAAACAAAGTTAGGCGCTTCTACTTTCTTTGCATATTTTACGTGGTTTGGGGCTTTCAATAAGTGTCGTTCTAACTTACGAACAAGAACCACAACATTGATACTAGCATTGTTGATCACCCGTTGTAAATTGGATCTTAACTATGCTAGGAGAAACATGCACCATAAAGCCACTTATGCAATACAAGTTACATGTCAGCGTGGAGCAAGTCTCATGAACGATGTCATGTAAGGTTAGCCCGGCCTTCATCCCAACATACAAGATGCAAAGTACACAAAAGCAATCTACAATAAAGCATCAACGCCCACAATGACCATTGTGTTCTACTCGTGCAGATCTACATATAGACGGCTCGATACCCTTTGTAGGGGTTCGTAGCATGGAAAACAAAAATTTTCTATCGCATACAAACAAGCCAAGATCTATCTACTAGATTGTAACAACGAGTCGATGGTATAACTTACCCTCGAAGATTCCAAAGCGTTTAACGAGATCGGATTCTCGTGGGTGATGTAGTCGTACTCTTCCGATCTCAAGATCGTGTGACGATCCTTCCAGTACGTTAAAGCGCTCCATGATCGGTCACCGCGTTAAATTTTCGTGAAGACCTTCCTCTCCCTTGTTCGCGGAGGTTGTAGCACTCTCCTCGCGATTCCGTGACACAACGTGTCTGAAGTAGAGGAGATCATGAGAGCCGCCTTAAGCGGTGCGAGTATGGTGGAGCTTATGAGAGAGGCTATTAGTGGCCTAGTAATTAGACACACCAATTAGAAGGCTCTAAACCAATTAGAAGGCTCTAAGCTGGCTAAAGCAATTAGAAGCTCTAAACCAAAACAGCTCTAAACGGAGATCTAGAGTAGAAAGTTATGTGTCTATGGGAGCCCTGCCTCCTTTTATGAGAGGGTTCCTTGGCCTTGAGGAGGAGGAGTCCCTCCCCAACTCGACCTAGGGCTGGCGCCGGCTGGAGAGTCCTACTCCTCCTCCAGGTTGATTCAACTCCTCTTGCTTGTTTCCCACAGTTTCTTGTTTTGGCGGTTTGACTTTCAATGGACATTTGACTTGTCTGTTTTAGGATTCAATTTAATCCTTTATTTGGGACAGCAATAACACTTAGTACATGATGCAATCATTCAATGAGCAATGACACATTCATGTACCCTCCCCCGGTCTTGGGACAATCCGGAACCTTCTAGAACATTCGATGAAAACAGGAATCATTCCCGAACTCAAAGCGGGACTTTCCTTATATGAATCTTATTCTCCGGCCCATTAAGGATCACCTCGTGATATCCCGGATCCCATCCGAGACTCCGAACAACATTCGGTCTCTTTCTCATAATACCATAACTACTTAAACAACGTCGAATCCTTAAGTGTGTCTCCCTACGGTTCGTGAATTATGCGGACATGATCGAGACACTTCTCGAACAATAACCAATAGAGGAATCGGAAATTCATATGGCCACATATTTCTACGATTACTGCGATCGAATGAACCACTTACATACGATACCAATTTCCCTTTGTCTCACGATATATTTACTTACCGAGGGTTATGATCGTCGGTATCTCCGCATACCTAGTTCAACCTCGTTCTTGATAAGTACTCTTTTCTCGTTCCGTGATATGTGATCCCTTGTGACCAAGTCACATGCTTGCAAGCCAATTGGATGACATTCCACCGAGAGGGCCTGAGTATATCTATCCGTCATGTGGATGGACAAATCCCATTCTTGATCCATGTGTTTCAACCAATACTTTCGAACACTTAATGCCACCTTTATAGCCACCCGATTCACGGTGTGGTGTTTGATGTCATCAAAGCATCCATCGGTAAAGGTGATATGCATGATCTCATGGTCGAAGGAATTAGGGTACTATGTATCGAAAGCATATAGCAATTGAACTAATGAAATGACTTGATCTTTATGCTACGCTTATCTATAGGAGTATGTCCACCATATCATTCTCCTAACGATATGATCTTGTTGTTGATAACATCTCAATGTTCATGATATGGAAACCACAATCATTAATCAACCAACAAGCTAGTGAAGTATAGAGGCTATACTAGGGACTTCAAATTAAGTTTACAAATCACACAAGTATTAATGGTTTCCTTGTTAATACTATTATAGCATGAATGTAAACATTTATCATAAACACAAAGATATAATAATAACTACATTTATTATTGCCTCTAGGGCATATCTCCAACACAAGTGCCCTCCTTTTGTGGTGCGTGTTGGAATTATGCCCTAGAGGCAATAATAAAGATGTTATTGTTATAATTCTTGTTCATGATAAAGTTTATATTCCATGCTAGAATTGTATTAAGCGGAAACTTTGATACTTGTGTGGTTTATGAACAACACCGTGTCCCTAGTATGCCTCTATGGACTAGCTCATTGATTAATGATGGTTAAGGTTTCCTAACCATAGACATGAGTTGTCGATTAATAATGAGATCATGTCATTGGGAGAATGATGTGATGGACAGACCCAAATCAAGCAGAGCAATTAGATCGTGTCATCGTGTTCATCTTTGTGAAGCTTTTTCTTATGTCAAATATTGTATTCCTTAGACCATGAGATAATGCAACTCCCTGGTATTGGAAGAAAGCTTTGAGGTCATAAAATGTCATCCTATGAGAGGGTGATCATAAAGGTGTCTCTCAGGTGATCGGAAAGTACTTGTTGGGTTGTATGTATCGAGATGGGATTTGTCCCTCCCAAGTCGGAGAGATATACTTAGGGCCCACTCGGTAATCGATATCAACACCGCTTGCAAGCACGTGGTTAAGGAGTTAATCACAAAGTGATATCGGATTACGGAACGAGTAAAGTACTTGTGAGCGAGATTGAACTAGGTATGCCGATACCAACGATCGAATCTCGAGCAAGTAAAATATCGGCGTGACAGCGGGAATATAAATATGGGATTAATTGAATCCGGCGTGGTTCATCCGATATGATCATTGATGAATATGTAGAGTCAATATGGGTTTCTAGATCCCATGTTGATTATTGATAGAAGATCATGTGCATATTCTCGAACCGTAGGGTCACACATAACGTGCCTCGACACTAGGATAGAATGGATAATTGGTTTATGAGTTTTTGTTGAGTCTCGGATGAGATCCAGGACATCACGAGAGGTTAGGAATGGTCGGAGAATAAGATTCATATAAAGGAAGCAGTTTTTGATTTGAATTATTAGGAATGTTGATTATGCGAAAGGTTCTAGAAGCTTCGGTGGGACCAACGTGGCCCCACTTGCCGGGCGTGGGCCTACTAGGAGTGCCTGGGCGCGTGGGCCGGGGAAGGAACAAGGCCCCATAGGCCCAGCCGGCCAAAACCCTAGGGTAAACCCTAGGGGATCTTCTAGAAGGGGGGGGGGAAACTTGCCCCCCACTCCACCCTTGTGGCCGCCGGCCCTAGGGCTTGGAGGAGGGGCAAGGGGGACGGCCAGCCCTCTATATAAAGAGGTCAGGGGCGCACCCTACTCCTACACCTCCTTGAACCCTAGCCGCCTACCTGCTGCCCTCCAGATCTCTCTCCCGACTACGCGTAGGCAAAGCCCTGCCACAGAAACTCTCCACCTCTGCACCATGCCGTCGTGCTATAGATCCAATCTATATCTCCACCCCACTTGCTAGACCGAGGAAGGAGGAGACATCACGGTGCCGTACGTGTGCATCTCTCGGAGGCGTCGCCACTTGCGGCGTTTGGATCGGATCGCGAGGAGGAGAAGGCTAGTACGACTACATCAACCACGTTCTGTTGAACGTTCCACTGTGCGATTTCTTCAAGGGTATGAAGATCTCATCTATCCCTCTCGTTGATTGCATCTCCTAGATTAGATCTTGGATTTCCCGTTTGCATCCGTAGATTTTTTTGATTTACTATGCTGCAAAACCCTTCAGTGGTATCAGAGCTAGATCTATGCGTAGATGTTTCACAAGTAGAACGCAACATGCCTGTTGCGGGCGTTGATGTTTTCTGTTGCAAGCCTCTTGTTGTGTACTTCTTATGACGCGAGATAGTGAGATCGAAGCGGTCGAATAACTTCTGCGACCTCGTTCGCGAGACACTCCGCACTTGGCGTGTGGCTTGTTCCACACATGCGGTGGTGGATGCTTTCTCACTATAGTTGTCATGGGATTTACACCGGATGTTGGAAACCATAATATCACCGTTGTGGCTTTCCGCAGGTAAGAATCGTTCTTAGCTTGTTACTCCCATAAGCCACGTAAAACATGCAACAACAAAGTAGAGGCGTCTAACTTGTTTTTGCAGGGAGTGTTTTTTGTGATATGGTATGGCCCAAGATGTGATGTGTATGTTGTATGCGATGATCATGTTTTGTAATGTTTCACGACTTGCATGTCGATGAGTACACAACCGGCAGGAGCCATATGGTTGTCTTTATAATTGTGTATGACCTGTGTGTCAACTTCTTATATGCCATGTAATAGCTTTACTTTATCGCTAAGTAGTTAGCAATAGTTGTAGTTGCTATTCGTGGTGGAGGCAATCATGGTGGAGTGATGGAGATCATTGCGCGGAGATTGGCTATACCATGTCACATAAAATTATATACATGTGATGTTTATACTTTTATCTATCTTATTATGCTTATATCGCGACGGTAGCATTATAAGATGATTCCTCACTTAAAGATCAAGATAAAACTGTGTTCTCCCCATGTATGCACCGTTGTGAAAGTTCGTCGTGTTCAAGCACCACGTGATGATCGGGTGCTATAAACTCTACATTCACATACAACGGGTGCAAGCCAGTTTTGCACACGCGGAAATACTTGGGTTTAACTTGACGAGCCTAGCATGTACAGACATGGCCTCGGAACACACTAACCGAAAGGTTAAGCATGAGTCATATGAATGATATGATCGACACTTTGTTGTCCACCATTGAAACCACATCTCTTCTCGTGAAGATCGGATTAGGTGTGGTTTATTTGGATCGTGTTTACTAAACAACTTGAGGGATGTTGAATTTAGTGGGAGTTCATCTAGTAATTTGATTAAGTTGAACTAGTTATCATGAACATAGTCTAAATTGTACTTGCAAATTTTGTAGATCAAATGGCTAAGTCCAACTTCAACTTCAAAGTTTTTGCTGAGAAAGAAAAGCTTAAGAAGGGTCTAACTTCACCAACTGGTTCCGCAATCTGAGAATCATTCTTGCTGGCAGACAAAAGGACTATGTCCTTGAGAAAGCGCTAGGTGACGCCCCTGCTATAGATGCGCCGGATGATGAAAAAGCTGTTTATCAGTCGCGCAAAGATGATTATGGTGTGATTAAGAGCAACATGTTGTTTGCTATGGAATCGGACCTTCAAAATTGTTTTGAGTAGTTCGCCTGGCCCTTTGAGATTCTTGAGGAACTGAAAACCATGTTTCAGACTCAGGCCCGTTCTGAGAGATATGAGATCTCTGAGAAATTCTTTAACTGCAAGATGGAGGAAGGGAGTTCCGTTAGTGAGCATGCCATTAAGATGTCGGGCTACACTCAACGTCTTGAGCAACTGGACTGCAAGATTCTATAAGAGCTCAAGATTGACAGAGTTCTGCAATCACTCCCTCCTAGCTACAAAGGTTTTGTAGTTACTCATAATCAGATTGGTTCCAATACGATCCTTTGAGCTCTTCGCTAAGGTGAAAAGCTGCGGTGGACATCAAGAAAGATAATCATGTGTTGATGGTCAACAAGCCCCCCAGCTTTAAGAAAGGTAAGGGTGCAAAGAAGTCCTTCAAGAAAGGTAGCGGCAAGCGCGTTGCCCCTACTGAGAAGAAACTCAAGTTTGGACCTAAGTCGGACACTGAGTGCTTCTATTATAAGGACACGGGTCCTTTGGGCATTGTCAAAGTACTTAGCGGACAAGAAGTGGCACCATTAAAGGTATATTTGATATACATGTTATTGATGTTTACCTTACTTTTCGTTGTAGTGCACAGGTATTTAATCTTGGTTGATTGCTAATATTTGCAACTCGAAACAGGAGCTACGGAATAGATGGCGGCTAGCAAGGGATGAGGTGACGATGCGCGTTGGCAACAGATCAAGAGTTGATGTGATGGCCGTCGGCACGCTCTCCTTAGTTTTACCTTCGGGATTAGTTTTAAACCTTAATAAATGTTATTATGTGCCTGCGTTGAGCATTAACATCATATCTGGATCGTGTTTATTGCAAGACGGTTATTCGTTTAAATCGGAGAATAATGAATGTTCTATTTATATGAGTAACATCTTTTATGGTCATGCACCTGCTATGAATAGTTTATTTCTTCTGAATCTCGAAAGCAATGAAACACACATCCATAACATTGAGGCTAAGAGATGCAAAGTAGATAGTGATAATTCAACTTATTTGTGGCACTGCCGTCTAGGTCATATTGGTGTAAAACGCATGAACAAACTCTATTCTGATGGACTTTTGGAGTCTCTTGATTTTGAATCATTTGACACGTGCGAGCCGTGCCTCATGGGCAAGATGATCAAAACCCCGTTCTCCGGAATAATGGAGCGAGCAACGGACTTGTTGGAAATCATACATACCGATGTATGCAGACCAATGAGTGTTTCGACGCGCGGTGGATATCGCTATTTTCTCACTTTTACTGCTGACTTAAGTAGATATGGGTATATCTATTTAATGAAACATAAATCTGAAACGTTTGAAAAGTTCAAAGAATTTCAGATCAAAGTGGAAAACCATCGTAACAAGAAAATTAAATTTCTACGATCCGATCGTGGAGGTGAATATTTAAGTTATGATTTTCTCACGCATCTTAAAGCAAGCGGAATCGTTTCGCAACTCACGCCACCCGGAACACCACAGCGCAATGGTGTGTACGAGCCTTGAATCGAACCTTATTAGATATGGTCCAATCAATGATGTCTCTTCTGATTTTTCATTATCATTTTGGGGTTATGCATTAGAAACCGCTGCATTCACTTTAAATAGGGCACCATCTAAATCCGTTGAGACGACACCGTATGAACTGTGGTTTGGTGCTAAACCTAAGTTGTCGTTTCTTAAAGTTTGGGGATGCGAAGCTTACGTCAAGAAGTTGATGCCGGACAAGCTCGAACCTAAAGCGGAGAAATGTGTCTTCATAGGATACCCTAAGAAAACTATTGGGTATACCTTCTATCACAGAACCGAAGGCAAAGTGTTTGTTGCAAAGAACAGATCCTTTCTTGAGAAGGAGTTTCTCTCGAAAGAAGTGAGTGGGAGGAAGGTAGAGCTAGAGGAGGTTATTGAACCTTCTCTCGAGTTGGAGAGTAGCGGAGCACCTGAAATTGTTCCAGTGCCGTCTGCACCAACAAGAGAGGAAGCTAATGATGAGGATCATGAAACTTCGGACGATGATACTGCTGAACGTCGCTGGTCGACAAGGTCACGTGCCCCTCCTGAGTGGTACGGCAACCCTGTCTTAATTGTCTTGTTGATAGACAATAGTGAACCTGCAAACTACGAGGAAGCAATGATGAGCCCAGACTCTGAGAAATGGCTAGAGGCCATGAAATCCGAATTGGGATCCATGAGCGAAAACCAAGTATGGACTTTGGTGGACCCTCCTAGCGACCGTAAGGCCGTTGAGTGAAAATGGTGATGAGGTTTGATCTCGTCAATGCCCATTGTTATGGACTTGGGTTTTGGAGAAGATGGGGATGCTGGAGACCGCGGAACGGTTAACAAACAAGCAACGCAGGACACGAGGTTTACCCAGGTTCAGGCCCCCAGAGGGAAAACCCTACTCCTGCTTGTCTGCTCTTGATTACGACGGAACCGAAGGTTACAGGGGTGCGCAGATGCAATCTGGCGTGGAGGTGTGTATGCAAAAGTATGAGTCGAGAGATCTGTAGATCTGCTGTGGTCTAGTCTATCGGGGGTGCCCTCCTCGTTGGACCCTCCTAGCCTTTATATATGGGGAGGCTAGGTCTCGGGTGCCAATACGAGTAGGTTACAAGTTGTATTCAAACTCTAGTATTGAGCTTTCCTTGTCTTGTGCGCTTGGGAATCCGTGTCCATATGGGCTTCATAGCAGCCGAACCGTCATAGGCGTCATGGATCCAGGCAGGTCGTCGAGTGGACCTTCTGTCGGGCTGGACCAGGTAGGCTAACATCGGGTACTCGTAGGGTATAACCATGTCAGTAGCCCCCGAGTGTTCAGTCGAATCGTAGATTCGGCTTAGGACTCTTCAATCTTTCGGGTGCAGTTATCTCTGTTCGTTTAGAGAATGATTTTAGTGTGTAGGGATTGTTGATGCATGTGCCCGACTCTCCCGACGGATCAGGGTCAGTTAACTGTCTTAGGACAAAACAACACGATCTTCTTCAGATTCGAGTCCCTCGACTCGAACCCGAAACATATGTTGGCGTAATTCGACTCAGGACGTGGAGGACTTATAGGAGTGGAATCCCAGTAGATTTTGAATGATGTACCCAACGTCGTCGTCGATTTTCGCGCTTTGTTAGCACGGATTCTTACTAGCGAGGCCTTGATCGTGTGCGTTGCCAGGCCATCAGATGGTATCTGTAGGTCTTATCTTTGCGTCGCAGATGCAGCATCCGAATGTTTATCACCGCGGAGGTGTTTCGGGTGGCCAAGGAGGACGTTGCTCACTTAGTGTTAATTGGGGCAGAGTTGCCGAAAAGTTTTGCATGCTGATCCTGAAGGATCGCACTCGAAGAATTCATAGGGTGCGCAACCAGCGCTCCCTATGGGAGTAGCCCCCGAGTGTCTGTTCGAGTCATAGACTCGAGCGGATACTTTTAATTCAGCCATTGTTTGGCTTCAGGTCCGTAGGACACAATTTTTTGGATGCTTGAATCCATCCTCCCTATGGGAGTAGCCCCCGAGTCCGTAGTGGAGTCGCAGACTCGACGTAGGACTCGAAGAATAGTTCAGTGGTGTTATGCTTCGGGTGCGGCGGTATCGATAGGAGTAGCCCCTGAGTGTCTGGCGGAGTCGTAGACTCGGGCAGAGACTCGAGTCTTGTATCATGTAGCCGAAAATCTCGTGAGCGTAACACTGAACCAGAAGTACATCGGGTCAGCGTCTCATGCATAAGGAGCCAAGAATCGATGATGCAGTCGGAGTTGACGTGGCGGAGTTGTGCGGAATTTAGCCAGAAGGACTCGACGTTGCGGATGAAGTCGACGTCGTTGCTTCTGTCGGGTGCGCGACCAGCGCTGCGCCTTTGTAGCATCAAGTGATGCAACCATCCGAGGAGAGACTCGACTCGGGTCTTGAGTGTATGGTGTAGCCATCTGTTTTGTCGACTCCTATTGGAGGACTCGATTGAATAACTCGACGTAGTCGGCGTCCTTATAAGCTGCAGAAAACATAAAGAACTGTAAAGTACTTGTATCTTGTAAGGAATATTTGGCTTTCGTCTTATACAGTAAGGTTCTGCTGCCGATCGAGTCGACACTGTTGTACTGTATGCTAGGCCTTTTCGTTAGCCTGATTACCCTTAGTCTCAGTACCTTGTCGAGGCACTCGGAGTTTAAGGATTCGACGGTCAGGCAGAATCAGCTACTCGGGCTGTCGCGTTCGAGGTGCTCGAGTGCGTGGAGCTGATGGCACATTAGGTTACTCGAAGAGGGAGCAGCCCCCGAGTGTTTCGAGTGCGATTAAAGTAAGAAAGAAAATCAACTCTGAGTAGTGAACTTAGCTTTGTTGGTTATTGAAGAGGTGTAACGGGTCATGAGAGCCAACGCAACCAGAGGGTCACGGTCTCGAGAGCCGTTGTGACCGGCAGGTCACAGGAGGCGATACAACCTGCGGATCGCGGGCGTTAAAGTAGTGGTTCGTTGGAGCCGAAGGATCCCCCGAGCCGCCGTAGCCGAAGACCACAGCGAGTCATGCGACGGAGTCGAAAGATCCCTGGGTCGCTAGAGCTGAAGACCATAGCAGGTCGCCGAAGCGGAGGTGAAAAGGATACAGATGCCGCCTAGAGGGGGGGTGAATAGGCGGTTTAAAACTTTTACGAGATGGGCTTAACAAAGGCGGAATAAAACTAGCGTTTACTTTGTCAAGCACAAACCTATATAAACTACGGTTCACCTATGTGCACCAACAACTTATGCTAAGCAAAACAAGCAACTATGAGATAGCTAGATATAATAATTCAAGCACGAAGGCTATCACAAAGTAAAGTGCATAAGTAAATAGCTCGGATATAGAGATAATCGAGGCACGGAGCGATGATTTATTAAGTTCCTCCCATAAAGAAATGCGTCTCGTTGGAGAGGGGTGGTATCAAACCACCTCATACAAAAGGCCTCCCTTATTCTCCGGTGAATCTCACCCTAACGGGATCGATCCACACTTCCACTATCGGTGCACTTTTCGGTGGCAACCGGAACCTCTCACAAGGTTGGGGCACTTCTCCACAACTTAATCGGAGGCTCCCAACAAACGCCACCAAGGCCACAACCTGCAACACCAACAAACCGTCTAGGGTTCCAAGAACCCAAGAGTAAAAAGCTTCTCAACTTTCACTCACCAAATCCTCCAAGGAGAACTCAAACCTATGCACCAAATGCAATGGCAAGAACACAGGAAGTGCTCAAGTCCTTCTCTCTCAAATTCCACAAAAGCTACAAAAGCTAGTGGGAGAATAAGAGAGGAAGAACACACGAGGAAATCCACAAAAGAAACCCCAAGATCTAGATCCCAATATGTTCCCCTCACATAGAGGAGAGATGGATTGGTGGAGTTGTAGATCTAGATCTCCCCTTTCAAATCCCCCAAAAAGATTCAAGAAATATGGGAGGGATTGAGAGTATTTGCAAGCTCTTGAAGGTCAAAACAATGGAGGAGAGAGAGAATGCAAGCAACCAGCCTAAGGAGGAAGAAGGGGTCTATTTATACCACTCCCCAACGAAATATGACCGTTTGGGACCTTCGGGCGGATAATCCGCCTCCCGGATATTCCAGTTCCCGGCCCAAAAATGGCTAAGGACTTGTAGCGACTCTCGATAAGGCGGATATTTGGGCGGATAATCCGCCCCGAAGGAGAAAATCCGCCCCCATTCTGGGAACAACGCCTCAAAGTCCTTAGCCGTTTCAAAATTGGGCGGATAATCCGCCCCATGGCGGATAATCCACCCCTGGCTGGCGGGAACAACAAAGCTGAAACCATCATAACTTTTCATTCGGACTCGATTTTGATGATCTTGGGCTCGTTTGAAGATAGTAACGAGCTCTCCAAGATCATGCAGGAACCATCATATTCCAGCAAGGAGGATAAAACCAAATGATGAAAGGTTTAACCTATCTATAAAAGACAAACCGGTAAAACCTCCAATATCGAAAACACAATAGAGAATGCATATGAAATCCGTTTCGATGAACTTAAGCTTGTCATAGAGATTGGCACAATATCTAAATCCTCTCATGGATAAGAATCAAATAAGAACCAAGAAATATGATGCCAAGTATGCAAAGGTTTGAGCTCTCACCGAGGGATATGATCAAGTTACTCACTTGAGAGCCCCTCTTGATAGTACGGTTATCTATCCTATAAACCGATCTCTCCAACTAACACCGCGAGACCAGTGAGAAAGAAACCCTATCAATATCAAACCTTTTCCTTGTATATTCCACACCTCAGGATGGAGCACCTTTCTTGATTGCACTAGCTTGGTGAAGATACTCCCCCATACTCCACTATGGAAGAGCCTCTTTTTTAGGCATATCTTCACATATTCTCTCTCCCGACTGCACGTAGGCGAAGCCCTGCCGCAGAAACTCTCCACCTCTGCACCACGCCGTCGTGCCGTAGATCCAATCTATCTCTCCACCCCACTTGCTGGACCGAGGAAGGAGGAGACTGACGAGGTTTGATCTCATCAATGCCCATTGTTATGTACTTGGGTTTTGGAGAAGATGGGGATGCTGGAGATCGTGGAACAGTTAGCAAACAAGCAACACGGGGACACAAGGTTTACAGTCCGAGGCCCGGAGAAAACCCTACTCATGCTTATGCGCTCTTGATTCTGGCGGAACCAAGGTTCTGGTCTTGAGATGCAATCTGGCGTGGAGGTGTGTATGCGAAAGTATGAGGAGAAGATCTAGGTCATGCACTCCTAGCCTTTATATAGACTTAGGCAGGTCCCGGGCACAGACCTAGTCGGTTAAAGGTCCTAGGGTTTTACCCCTTTGAATTTCCTATCTACTCTAGTCTTGTTCTCCAAGGATCCGAAAGCGTCATGGGCCTTGGCCACCCGAAAATCTTCATGGGCCGGCGTATAATTTTCGTGGGCCTTCCTTGGGCTAGAACAGGTATGCTGAGATCATGTACCCGCGGGGTATAACCATGTCAGTAGCCTCCGAGTGTTCAGTCGAATCGTAGATTCGGCTGAGGACTCTGCGATCTTTCGGGTGCAACTATGTATTTCAATAGTTCATGTGTAGGGATTGTTCATGCGTGTGCCTGACTCACCCGACGGACGAGTCGATTAAGCGTCTTAGGGCGAAACAACACGATCTTCTTGAGTTGAATCCCTCAACTCAAACTGGAACATATCTTTGGCGTAATTCGACTCGAGCCACGGAGGACTTACGAGTGGAATTCCGGTGAATTTAACTAATGTACCCAACGCTCCGTGGGATTTTTCATCGCACTGTTAGCACGGGTTTTACTAGCGAGGCCTTGATCGTTACGTTGCGGGCCATCGGATGGTATCTGAGGTCTTATCTTTGTGTCGCAGAACGACATCGAATATTTATCACCGCTGATGTGTTTCGGGTGGCCAAGGAGGATGTTACTCACTTAGCGTTTAATTGGGGCAGAGTTGCCGAAAAGTTTTGCATGTTGATCCGAAGGATCGCAGTCGAAGAATTTATAGGGTGCACGATCAGCGCTCCCTATGGGAGTAGCCCCTGAGTGTCTGTTCGAGTCGTAGACTCGAGCTGAGACTTTTATTCAGCCATTGTTCCGCTTCAGGTCCGTAGGACACAAATTTTTCGAATGATTAAATCCGTCCTCCCTATGGGAGTAGCCCCCGAGTCCATAGTGGAGTCGTAGACTCGACGAGGGACTCGAAGTAACAGTTTGCTTCTATTCATCTTTCGGGTGCGCGGCCAGCGCTCCTGATAGCAGTAGCCCCCGAGTAATTGGTTGAATCATAGATTCGAGTGAGTACTCTTAGTTTTGAAGCCGAAGAAATTGTAGTTGTTGCTAGTGTAGCTTTTGATGACGTCAGTGCTGACGATCGATGACCTCAAGCATCTGCTGCGCCAGAGATGACTTGACTGGACGAACATGGGTCCCACTGTCTGACCTTGAATTGACCGGTCACGTGTGGCGTGGAGATAATTACGGCGTCGCCTCGATTTTTGCGCGTAGTGGACGGCGTGTTAATGACGGTTCGTTCTGATGCTGACACGTGTATGGCCAGATCTGCCGTTGGCGTTAGGTCTTCTCGATGGATGGTTGTCATTCGTCGTCTTCGTTGTTAAAATCATTAGGGAAAGCTGCAGTTTGTTTTCACCGCATCTATTCTTGTTTTCACTGCCTCCTTGTGCTCTAAGAGTTCTTGCTGCACTCTGGAATATCCTTGCACATTTCCTTCTTCCCTTCTACGCTCTCACCGCCGGCGCCGCCGCACCGCGATGGGAAAACGAAGAAATCATCATCTGCGGCTGGTACCAGCGCCGCCGGAGGGAAAAAAGGCGCCACCGCTACCCGTGTCACCGATGGTGGTTGGCGGCGATCAGAGACGCGGGAGAGTGACCTCCGCAGGCTTCGCGGGCGGGGCTTGATCCCGCGGGATAGGGAGGTCGTCAAACTCCCAGGCAATGAGGTAACCCCCCGTCCCCCCGCTGGGTATCGGGTAATGTTCCTTGCCTTCATTATTTGCGGGTTTTCCTTCCCAGTCCATGATTTCCTTCGTGGGTTTCTCTTTCTCTATGGCATCCAACTGCATCATCTTTCCCCCAATTCTCTTCTTCACATTGCTTGTTTTATCACCCTCTGCGAGTGCTGGCTCGGCATTGAGCCTCACTTTGGCCTCTTCCGGAAACTCTATTCCGTGAAGAGGCAATCTGGTTCGGATGGTGTGTATCCCATTGGGGGTTGCATCATCTCCCTCAAGGCCAATATTCTTTTCTTTCTTATTCCATGTCGAATCTGTCGATCTTGGCGGGCGATGGTTTTACATTCGCGACTCCATAGTGGTGGGCAGGTTTTAATCTTGCTCCTTCGATTCCTCCCAAATAATTGAGCGAAGGTCCTCGAAAAACCACATCTTGGGCGAGGTAGCGAGATAGAGGCCCTCTACCGTCGGGTGGAGGATCTCCGATTGATTAGGAGAAAGAAGTGAACGGTGTGGATATCATCCGCACGTTTATCGAGCGTCGGGTGCAGCCCCTCCAGGCTAGGGCGCACCCGATGTTTCTTTATGCTAGGCGTCGTGATCCGACGCAAGTTTCGGCCGAGAAGCTCTCCCAGGGAGATCTCGACAGGGCCCTTCGTACGCTGCAGAAGTTCAAGGCTGGATAGGATATCCCGGGGAAGTCGGTGACTCCTCCGTTTTCTTCTTTGGTTCCTGTTCCACAGGTGTAGATTCGTGCGCGTAGCGCTTTTGTTGGCTGCATGTTTATTTTCTCTTGTTTGCTAACAATGTCTCTTCTTTTCTTCAGAGCTTCAAAGTGCCGGGCATGGTGCCACCATTGCCCGAAATCTTCCCGGATGCTCCGGATAATGATGTGGTGGATTCCATGTCTAGCTGCCGTCGGCACGATCTCCGGCTGAAGAGGCCAACGAGTCGAGCGAGGACCACACTCGCAAACGATCGCGGAGCTCGGCGAGTCTTGGATGCCGACTCCTCGACTCCTAGGAATCCTCTGTGTCTTGGCGCCATAGTGATGTGCATGGAGGCTCTTCCTCCCTATTCACGCTCTTCTGTGTGGGCTGTGGCGTCGCACCCGGTTGAAAGCGGAAGAAGGAAGAAAAGAAGGAAGAAGAAGGAAGAAGAAGGAAGAGAAGAAGGAAGAGAAGAAGAGGAGAAGAGGTCGAAGGACCCTCACATCTTCAACTTTGAGTGAGCTTGACTCGTAAGTTTCTTACACTGGCGTTTTCTTCTTCTTTTCCTTTGTTTTTGTACTAATTTGTTCGTGTGCAGGCACTCTTCCAACGACTCCTCTAGCGACGGTGCTCGGGAGATGATGGGGGAGTCAAAAGTCGCGTCTCCTCCTCCTCAAACGGTGGCAACTTCTGAGGGCTCTGCTCCGAACCCTCCTCCGCAGGAGGTTCAGGTGGTTACGCCTCAGAATTTCGCTGGCGGACCTTTGACGTCGCCATCGGATCATGTAAGTATTTCTGTCTCCTGCCACGGGGGGGATCCCCCGAGCATCTGTACAAGAGTTTTCTTGTTTTGTTCTTCGAGTCTCGGGGGGAGCCCCCAAGCGTTTTCGTGTGTGTATTTTGCTTCTGTTCTTCTCTGTTGGGCGTAGCCCCCGAGTCCGTTTTCTAACTGGTAGGTCTTCTTACTGCAGCCTTTTGTTCAGGATGCCAAGCGACTGGTGCAGGAGCACCTGGTGTTGGAGGCCAGCCTCAGACAGCTTCAAGGTACCATTCTGCCTTTGATGTTTGCTTCTTCGTGTATTCTTGTCATGCTATCTGACACCTGTACTTTTGGATGCAGAGGAGCATAACACCTCTCTTCATGAGATCGATGCTCTCAAAAAGAGCCTTGGTCAAGCGGAGAAGAAGGCCGAGGTCGCCGTTGGTTCGAAGGAGCGCCTTGAGATGGAGTTGGCTACTGCGGCCGAGGCTAAGGAGCGCCTGCAGCAGGAGGCCACGAACCGCGAGGCGACTTGCCACTCGCTGCGGTAGCGTGAAAGAGAAGTGGCTGGCAAGCTCATGGCTGCTACCAAGGCTGTTTCGGGTGAGTATCTTCTTTTGCCCCTTTTGTTTTTCTTGTCTTTCTTCTGGGTGCTTTCTTCATTCCTTTTCTTTATTGTCTCAGCTCTTGATGATGTTGATGCCTTGGCGGAGGCATAAAGCGCTGCAGCGTAAGCGCAAGCATAAGGGTATCGGTAGCGTCGTCGGGCTGGCGATGGCATTGGAGGCGAGCTGGACCTTCCCAGATCACCTCCGGATGCCGGCGACCGTGGATGGATCCGGTAGCCTTCGCTACCTATTACGCTTTTTACCAGCGCGATATGGGCCAGATTGATCTGCGGCGATGCAGCGCTTCTGGCGGGGAAGCCAGCGAGGCAATCCGGCTCTGGCGACTCAGGCGCCCGTGTCTTAAGTATTTATGGCTGTAGGATAGTTTGTAATTTTCTTTTGCTGTAATTATGTTGAAGAAAACAAAATCCCTGTGCCACGTAGTGGCGTTTATCCACTTAATGAATTTTGCTGAGTTGTGTTCTTTGCTGTCTGAGTGTTTATGTCCTTTTCTTTTCTGCTGCTCTATGTTCCTTCGGGTGCTGATCCCGTTGACACCCCGCCTGCAGCACGACAGCGACCATCTTTGGATGATTTGTCACAACTTGCTTTTCTTCGAGATCATGTTCGTAGTCTTGAGAAGGAGTTGCTTGGGGTGCGTGGTCACGCCGATGTTTGGAAGTCCAAGGCAGATCGCGGTGTAGCCAGAGAGGAGTACTTGATGGCGGAATTGCTTCGACTGTCTGAGCAACTCCAGTGTAAGTTTTTTCGAGCTGCTGCTTATTTCTTCGGATGCGTATGCTGGCCTGGCATCTTACTTTTATGCGAGTATCGCAGGTGCTAACCTTTCTCCAAGGGAGGAGAAGGAGCATGTTGCTGTTCGGGTCAATTGTTTGACTCAGCAGGACATGGAAGCTGGCGGGTTCTTCTGGATGGACCGCGACCGTGCCATGGATCTGGCAACGGTGCAGGATCGCGTTAACCAAGTATCGCGGGTGCTTCGCCAAGTGCAGACTTTGCTCTCGTCGGTTCTACATGTGATGTTTCCCCTGGATGTTGTGCCAACAATCCTGTACGGTCTTCTGTCTAGATTTTGGAGCGTGACTCATGTCCAGGAGTTGGTGAGGCACCAGCTCGTCGCAGGGGTGAAGGCTGCGTTGTCCCTTGTTAGGCTGCATCGTCCTGATGTAGATATGGGCCACCGCTTCGGCCGGATGGTGGCGAGTGGGATATGCGTCCGCATTATGCGGCTGTAAGGCAGTATGCCGAACAGGTCGTAGATTTGTTTGAGCAGCGTGCTCAAGTTATTCTTCAGAATAGGTAGTACCTGTAAAAGAGATAGATGTAAAATTTGTATATTTCGACTGGGCATGTTGTGCCCTTTGTTATAAAGGTTTGTTTGTTGTTTGAGCACACAGTGCTTTGTTTGAGTATGTTTCCTTTTCGTTTGCATGACGTTGTCAGCTACTCAGGTGTACACGTGTGATCCTCGGTCGATGAAATCGTGAGGTGGGGGGAGCCCCCGAGTGCGTTTGTAGCATAAAGTAAAGTTGCAAATAGCGAACGAAATTTTGGGGCGAGACACTTAGCTTTATTTATATCGTAATGGAGGAAGTACATTGTTCAGCTGAATAGCCTTGGCTGAAAAGCCTTATTAAAAGTAAAGGGGTAGGTAGCTAGGGGTAGAATCGTCGCAAGTGTGCGATGTTCCACGGGTTGGAGTATCGACTCGGACTCCACGTGCTTGAGGCGATAGGCGCCACAGGATGACCGGTGATGATGTAGGGCCCTTCCATGGTGACTCAAATTTCTTGATCGCTCTTGCTTGAGTCAAGACAAGGTCTCCTTGACGAAGGACCTTGGGCGTGGCCGTGGCTATGTAGTTCGCGGAGACTGCTAGTACACCGCTGATCGAGCTGCTGCTCGTCTCTTGCCTCGTCGAGTGTGTCGACGGCGTCTTGAGTCTTGACCGTGGATTCGGCTTATAGCGATGACCGGGGGCCTGGTGGTGTGCCGGTGGTAAAATGCGGCCGGCTCCATGCACCATGAAGAGCGGTGTGTAGCCGGAGCTGTTTGGCGTGGCGCAAACTCCATAGGACGGATGGCGCTCTTTCGTCGAGCTTGACCTTTCGTTCGAGTGGGCTCATGAGGCGCTTCTTGATGCCAGCGCCGATTAGGCCGTTGGCCTTTTCGACCTGCCCATTCGTTTGCGGGTGAGCCACTGAGGCGTATGTGATGTTGATCCCGAGGCCTTCGCAGAAGTCTTGGAATTCTTTGGAGATGAAGTTCGATCCATTGTCGGTAATGATGCTGTGCGGTACACCGAACCTGTAGACAATGGATTCGAAGAACTTGACGACGGTCTTACCCTTTTGGTTGGTAACCTGCATGGCTCCGACCCACTTGGTGAATTTATCGACTGCGACCAGGAGGTAAACATGCCCCCCTTTCGAGGACTTTGGCAGTTTGCCGATCATGTCGAGGCCCCATTGAGCAAAGGGACAGGCTATAGGTATGGGTCTGAGCTCTGACCCGGGTGCGTGCGGTTTCTCGGCGAACCTTTGGCACCCGTTGCATCTTCGGACGATGTCTTTTGCATCGCCCATGGCCGTTGGCCAGTAGAATCCGGCTCGTAGAGCTTTGGCGACAAGGGAGCGGCTGCCTGCGTGATGTCCGCAGATGCCCTCGTGGATGTCTTGGAGGATGGCTTTCCCGTCACCGATGGTGACGCACCTTTGTAGTACACCCGTAATACTGCGCTTGTACAACTCGCCATTGATGATGGTGAAGGCTTTTGACCGATGAGATATGCGCCGGGCATCCGTCGGGCTATCAGGCAATTCTCGGTTTATCAAGAACTGGAGGTATGGTCGCGTCCAAGTTTCTTCGACTGCCATGACCTGCATCAGGTTGACCATAGCGACCTCTGTGTCTAGTTTTCTCGGGTCCTTCGTGTCCTTCGGGCAGCGTAGCCACCGAGTGTTCTGCTTCTTCGGGTGATCCCTTGGGGAATTTCCGCTTGATGGATGGCACACAGGTCTGTTCGAGGAACACACCCGGTGGCACCTTTGCGTAGGTGGAGCCGATGTTGGCGAGTCTGTCGGCTTCCTCGTTGCTTTCTCTTCCAACGTGCTGAAGCTCGCAGCCATCAAATTCTCCTTCGAGTGCGTTGTAGAGTGCGCGGTACGCGATCATGTTTTCGGCGTGTGCGTCGCACTCGTTCATCGTCTGCTGGACAACGAGGTTGGAGTCACCGTAGATGACGGTAGCGTTGCGCCAGATCTTTTCCTCATGCCGTGGATGAGGGCTTCGTGTCGACCTCGTTGTTGGAAGCTCGAATTTCATCCGGAGGGCGTACTTCATCGGCGCCTGCGGTCGATATGACCCGGCTCTGCTCGACTTCACGTTTGGAGCCGTCGAAGTGCATCGTCCATGACTGCGACATATCTGGGGTGTCTGGCAGCTGCAGCTCTATCCAATGTACAAGGAAGTCCGGGAGGACTTGAGATTTGATGCGAGTCGCTTCGTGAAGCGATGTCGGGGTGACTCGATGCCCCACAGGGCCACGCGTCCTGTGGCCTCTGGGTTATTCAGGATGCTGTTTAGGGGTGCCTTGTTGACGACCATCACCTGGTGCTCCTGGAAGTAATGGCTCAGCCGTCGAGCCGTCATGAACATGCCGTGGCGGTTTACGGTAGTGAGGTACCTCTGCTTTGTTGGCGTCAGTACCTCGCTGAGGTAGTAGATTGGGCGTTGGAACCCGTGGGTCTTGCCTTCTTCGGGTCGTTCGACCACTAGCACGGTGCTGACCACCTGGTGTGTGGCTGCTATGTACAGCAGCAGAGGCTCGCGCTCCTTTGGCGTGACCAGGACGGGCGAGGTGGAGAGTAGCCGTTTAAGGCTTTCAAACGCATCGTCGGCTTCGGGCGTCCACTCGAATTTATCTCCCTTGCGTAGCAGCTGGTAGAATGGCAGGGCCTTCTCGCCCATGCGGCTAATGAATCTGCTCAACGCCGCTATTCGTCCTGCGAGCTGCTGGACACCCTTGAGGTTTTTCGGCTTCTCCATGGCCATGATGGCCCTGATTTTCTTCGGGTTTGCCTCAATCCCTCGCTGAGAGATGAAGTACCCCAGCAGCTGACCCGATGGGACGCCGAAGGCGCACTTTTTGGGGTTGATCTTGATCCTGTAGCGATCGAGGTTGTCGAACGTCTCACGAAGATCGTCGATGAGTGTTCTTGCCTCCCTGGTTTTGATGACTATGTCGTCGACATATACTTGAACGTTGCGACCGATCTGGCCCTTGAGGCATGCCTGCATGCATCGCTGGTACGTGGCACCTGCGTTCTTTAGCCCGAAGGGCATTGTGTTGTAGCAGAACACTCCGAACGGTGTGATAAACGCCGTTTTCTCTTGATCTTCGTCCTTGAGCCGAATCTGGTTGTAGCCTGAGTAGGCATTGAGGAAGGAGAGTTTCTCACATCCTGCAGTCGAATCGATGATCTGGTCGATCCGAGGAAGAGGGAAGTGGTCCTTTGGGCAGTGCTTGTTCAGTAACGTGAAGTCTACGCACATCCGCAGGATATCCGTGTCCTTCTTGGGGACCATCACTGTATTTGCGAGCCACTCGCTTTCTTTGATCTCCCTGATGAAGCCTGCGGTGAGTAACCTGTTTATTTCCTTCCCGATGGCTTTGGCCCGTGGCTCGACGGTCTCGGATGGGTAGCGGGCTTGGTGTGCGGAAAGGCGTTGAGTGCGTGCTCGGCGAATTCACAGGAACTCTGGCATGTCCGGGACACCGGTAATTTCCCAGTACTCACGGAGGAATTCGACGAGCGCACTTTCCTATGTGGGGATGAGGTCGTTGGCGATCAGCGCCGTCTTGGAGGCATCCGTCGTATGGACCTGCACCTTCTTTGTGTTGACGGTGGAGTCGAAGGACATGTCAGGTGCGTTTTGTCGTGCGACTGGGGGTGCCCCATTGTCCATCACTTCGCGGAGCCTTACGAGGTCCTCCTGCATGCCGAATGATTGTGAGATTCTATTGAAATCCCTATCGCATTGGTCCGATCGGGTGAATCTCCCGTGGATTGTGATGACGCCCTTCAGCCCTGGCATCTTGAGTAGCGGGTATGCATAGTGTGGGACAACCAAGAACCTTGCGAATGCTACACGCCCGAGGATGGCGTGGTACTGTGATGGCCAGTACACCACTTCGAATTCGAGCCGTTCCAGTCAAAAATTGTCTGGCTTGCCGAAGATGACGCCGAGCCATATTTTGCCCAGGGGGAATATGCCCTTTCCTGGGACAATGCCGTGTGGAACGTTGTATCTGACTGTTCCAGGCTGCACTGCGGAATCCGCATTGCTGCCAGAGTACTTGCGAACATTAGATTGATGCCGCTGCCGCCGTCCATGAAGACGCGACTCATCTCGAAACCTCGATCTGCGCCTCGGCACCAGGCGGCATGACTGGCGAGGATCGCAAGGGTGATCCGAGCAGTGAGCGTGATGCAGGACTCCGATCATTTGAGGTACTCGAGGATGGCGGGTGGAGTTGCCACCGATTGATCTGTCGGGTGATTTTCTTACGCACCCTATTAGTGGGCGCCCTTAGATCATCGTGCTTCTTTTGGCGGGGATACCCGTTCCAGCGTTGATACGTCTTGGTGCGACTGGTTGGTTCGGGCCTCCTACAGGTGGCGGTGGAGGAGCTCCATGCGCTATTTCACCTGGCGCGGGTGCGTTCCTGAATCCAGGAAGTGGATCTTGCTGCCTCATCTGGACCATGCTTTCGCTGAGTTTCTGGAACTCGCGGCAGTCCTTGAGCATGTGGCTTGCCTTCTTTTTGCCATCCTGCTTGTCGATGTAGAAGTGGATGGTGCATGGACCCAAAAGTTTTTCGTATGCTGAGGGTCCGTTGTCGCGGCGCTTCCATGACTGTGTTGGGCGTCCTCCATCGCGGAAGTTTCCACCGAGGTATCCTCCACTGTTGCGGTTGGCGTCGTTGCGGCGTTCGGCGTAGCCGGCCGCGACCATGTCGGGTCCATCGCGATCGTCGTAGACGCGCGATCTTCTCTTGCTACGGCGCTCTCGTCATTGATCGTAGTCGTCCTCTTTTTCCGATTGTGCTTGGTGAATGGAATCTTCGCCGTCAGCCCACCTGTTGGCGATGTCCATGAGGTGGTCGAGTGTTTTGGGCTTGACGCGCCCGAGTTCCTCCTTGAAGTCTTGGCGCTTGACGCCGTCCCTGAAGGCGTCGATGGCCCTCTCTTCGGAGATGTGCGCTGCGGATTTCTTTGTGTTGGACCAGCGTAGTATGTACGAGCGAATGGATTCGCCCGTTCGTTGAGTGCAGGCTCGCAACTCTTCGATTGAGGCGGGCCTCTTGCTGGTGCCTTTGAAGTTTTGGATGAAGCTGTAAGCTAGATCATCCCAACTTCGTATGGACCCGGAAGATAGGCTGCTGAGCCAGATCCAGGCCGCTCCTGTCAGCTGCAGCTGAAGGCATTGCATGGCGGTTTCCTTGTTTCCGCCGTGCAATTTGATGGACGATAGGTGGTCGCTGAGCCATGCCTTTGGGTCTTGTGTGCCGTCGAACTTCGGAGTATTCGAAGGAAGCTTGAAATTACGCGGCATCTTTGTTCGCCAAACAGATCTGCTGAAGCGTCGGGCTCCGCAGAGTTCTCCTTCGTCTTCATCCATCTCAGATTCAGACGAGCATGCGAGCTTGGCTCGCGCTTTGTCGATTTTGCGCTGTGTGAGCGCGTCTCTGGCATCGTAGTCGCGGTTGCGGTGGCGCGAACTCTTCTTCTTTCGAGGAAGGTCATGTTCCTCTTCTTCAGATGAAGGGGTGGGGCTGCGGTCGAACCTGACCGGAGCTTTCTTCTTCGGCTCCGTGGGAGCTTCCTGGTGGGCCGCTCCGCGAGTCAGTCCGGTAAGTCAGACTTGTGCATGGCCCTATTCGGGTTTCCCTCGGAGGTGGGTGGGTTGCGAGTCTGTGATGGCTGCCATGATCGCGACTGCGGCATTTTCGGATAGCGTTGTCGTCGGCATCCATCTCCATGAAGGATGTGTGGAGGTTGGTCACCTCACGGCGCTCCTTGGGATCCATGTTCTCCATCCGAGGCGGTTCTTGTTTCCTTGGTTGTCGTTCGGAGCCGATGCCCATGGCGGAGCGCGGCTCGTCAGCGCTGGACTCTGAGGCTGCTTGCGTTTGTCAAGCACCTCCTGCATCTTGACCTGCTTCTTGTGCTCCTCGATCAGGAGCAGGTGGTAGGCCATCAGCAGATCCCGGGAGGAGTCTGCAGGCAGGACTATGTTGCCTGCCACGGCGTTGCGTGCCTGGGCCCATCCTTATTTGCTAAGGCGGATGACATGGCCGTTGTTTTCCCCTTCGGGTGGGGGGGACTAGCTTCTTCTATTCCCGCCGTTTCGATCTGGCGGGTTAGGTGTCGGGTTGGGCGGCGGGTTGGGTGTTTGCTGATCCCCGTCAGCCTGTATGACTAAGGCGCATTGGTAGCGCTCGTAGATTGGTCCGCTGCTACCGCAACTTTCAGATCCGGAACCGTAGGTCCCTTCATCCGATGGCGGATCGCACAGATCGGAGTTGCAGCTGCTGCTGCCATAGGAATCATCTGTTGATGATGTTGTGCGTAGCACGGGGTGTGGGGTCCACAAAGCGGGCCTGATTGATGGTAGGGGCACCCACTCAGGGAGGCGGAGGTGCGGTTGCCCCTTTGGAGTAGAAGCTCCCGAACAGGATTTGAGTCCGTCGCCTCGGGCTCAAGTCCTTCATGGTGGCGGTGAGTGGGCGGTGAAGTCGAAAGTGCCGAAGGAGGTGACTCTGTTGCAGAGTTGTAGATCGATCGGGTTGGGACCATCACGATCGCAATCAGCGTCCCGCTTCCTGAGACGCCAATTGACGAGGTTTGATCTCATCAATTCCCATTGTTATGGACTTGGGTTTTGGAGAAGATGGGGATCTTTGGAGATCGTGGAGCGGTTAGCTAACAAGCAACACGGGACACAAGGTTTACCAGTTTAGGCCGGAGAAAACCCTACTCTGCTTATGCGCTCTTGATTCTGGCGAACCGAAGGTTCTGAAGTCTTGATGCAATCTGGCGTGGAGGTGTGTATGCGAAAGTATGAGGAGAAGATCTAGGCCGTGCCCTCCTAGACTTTATATAGACTTAGGCAGGTCCCGGGCATAGACCTAGTCGGTTACAGGTTCTAGGGTTTTACCCCTTTGAATTTCCTATCTACTCTAGTCTTGCTCTCCAAGGATCCGAAAGCGTCATGGGCCTTGGCCACCCGAAAATCTTCATGGGCCGGCGTATAATTGTCGTGGGCCTTCCTTGGGCTGGACCAGGTATGCTGAGATCATGTAGCCGCGGGATATAACCATGTCAGAGACGTCGCGGTGCCGTACGTGTGCATCTCTCGGAGGCGTCGCCACTTGCGGCGTTTGGATCGGATCGGATCGCGAGGATGATAAGGCTAGTACGACTACATCAACCACGTTCTGTTGAACGTTCCACTGTGCGATTTCTTCAAGGGTATGAAGATCTCATCTATCCCTCTCGTTGATTGCATCTCCTAGATTAGATCTTGGCTTTCCCGTTCGCATCCGTAGAATTTTTTTGATTTACTATGCTGCAAAACCCTTCAGTGCGCACTTGGGAGAATAGGGTGAGAATTTTGTGACGTCGGTGAGTTGCGTGCTTCCGCATCCGGGGTGAGGCCTTGTGTGGCGTTGGGTGAGCATCGAGCCACCACACCTCGAGGTGAGCCATTTGTGGCGTTTGGAGAGCATTGCGCCATTACACCTCTCCAATGGAGACGTAGCTTCTTTGGAAGTGAACTTCGAGAAACAAATCTTTGTCTGCGCGTCCATCGGTTATCTCTCAACCGATCCCTTTACTTATGCACTTTACATTGTGATAGACATCGTGCTTGAAGTATTTATTTCTTGCTATCACCTTGTTGCTTGTATTGCTTAGCATAGGTTGTTGGTGCACTTAGGTAAACTTCCTTTGTGCTCAATAAATTAAACGTTAGTTTCATTCCGCATTTACTTGAGACTAAACCTTAATATTTATAAAAAGCCTATTCACCCCCCCTCTAGGCGACTTCCTTTGTACTTTCAGCAATCTTTGAAGAAATGTTTACGAAAACTTGCATTGCCTACGACCTACGGTCTATGGCTGTAGACATAGTGCATCAAACACTCCTTTTCTAGTGAACTTGCTGAGTATGCTCGTACTTAAAGTATCTTATTAACCCTTGCTAGGTTCTAAAGCTCTTCAATGAAGTCAAGAAAGTCAACATATACATCAACTCAAGTGAAGACGAAGTTACTGATTATATGGGAATATAATCTCTATCCATAGAACCTATTTCTGTAGCGTATTGCAATAGCAGCAATGCCAGACCATTAGTTAAAATACTAGTCTTATTGGTATGATAGTTTCCGAGTTGTTTATTTCTGATTCTTCTTTGTAAGAAGTTTCTTTCTCTCTCTTTAACCTAGAGTGTTCTCTGGATCTTGTGTAAAGAGTTGAGTTGTAACCTATAGTCATGTCTTGGACCTGTTGTGTTTCTGTTATATCACTCTGAGGGATGTAATACTAGTGAACGGTGTTTCAATGGTGTTATATCAACGACTATAGTGTACTACATCATGCAGTGGTATGCTGGGTCACCGCAAGTCACACCCCCTATACTATAATTTTTTTTGCATTTCATCAAACACATTGAGGACGCGCCGCCGGACATGGAGAAGAGGCGCGCTCGGCCAAGCAGTTTCTCCTAAAACATGTAAATAAAATCTTCCAGACTTGGCTTTGCATTCTTTTCAAGAAAGTTGTTTTCTTTTATTTTAATATTAACAATTTTATTTCCAACTTTTTGAGGCACCAGATCTCTTTCGGTGATGTGTTCGAGATGATTAAACATAGAAAGGAAATTACACTTAAGCCCTTGGAGTTCTCTGTACACAACACCACCATCGATCTGGAAAAACCACCGCCACTCGCCGCCGGCAGGAGAACAGATCGATGCCAACCACCAGCCCAAACTCCGAGAGGACACCCTCATAGACCATCTGCATTGTGAGTCGCATGAAGCCCGCCACGAAAGACGGGACTAACACCTTTGGGGCATATCGGTCGGGAAAATCCCTGATGCTGCTCGGATCTTAGCTTTGCCACTTCCGGTCAATAGAGTCGAGGAAGAAAGACAAAACCTCTCTCCATCTCCCGTCCCCCATGCTCCAGAGACGCCGTACTCCAAGCCTTGCATCCACTGTCTTCGGAGAAGAACCCAACAGAAATTTCTTCCCAAGGGGCCTCAGATCTGAGCCATAGAAACCTCCTTCCACCGCCATGGCTACTCAGATATTCTAGGTGGCCAAGATCGAGACCACCACCTGCCGCTAGACCAAGATATGGCTGCCCAACCACGAGCTTATTGAGGGGAAGAGAGGCGAGAGGGTCTTCCGGCAGTCGCAGGCACCACCCGCCACCACCATCAACCTTACCACTGCCTACCACCGACCGCCACCGTAAGCGCCACCAACATCCTCCTGAATGGCATCAAGCCGAAGACTGGCATCAAGCCAAAGACCAGCAACATCCGAGACCCTAAAACTACCTCTGTACAAGGGAATGAGTCCCTCACCACGCCACGACGCCGGCGACCGCCAGAGAAGGGATGGGGAGGGGCCCGCTGGCCCGAATTTGGAGGAGAACTAGACAGAGAAAGTTGGATTTAGCGGGGGAGAGAGGGAACAGGGGAAATGATAGACTCTGTCACACCCCTTATACTATATATATATATATTTATTTATTTATTTTGCATTTCATCAAACACACTCAGGACTCGTCGCCGGACATGCAGAAGAGGCGCATCCGGCCAAGCAGTTTTCTCCTAAAACATGTAAATAAAATCTTCCAGACTTCGCTTTGCATTCTTTTCAAGAAATTTGTTTCTTTTATTTTAATATTAAAATTTTTATTTCCAACTTTTTCAGGCACCAGATCTCTTCCGGTGATGTGTTCAAGATGATTCAAGAATTCTAAGAAACAACCGTTGCGAAATAGTCCATATCAGTATATAAAACAAGGATTCTGTATATCTGGTCGAACAATAATTCAAAGGAAGCATTGTAAACAAGTTTGATTATATTTTTGCTGGTGTTGTTTTTGTTTCATAAAGACATTATGAATATGAAATGTCTCCTTCAGTATTTATTCTTGCTTCATTCTGTGTTCACTGCGATTTATTAAGTACTAGCTGAATACCCGTGCATTGCCACGGTTATAAAATAATTAATGTAGAAAATTATATGAACACTTATGAAAATGCAATGCTCTTATATTTTCAAATGTTTTTCTTTGAATAGAGAGTAAGAATATTTGAAGTATCTACAAGTAAAGAAAAAATACGGAACCGCTCTCGCAACCGGGTCGCCCCCGCGGGCAATAGTTCATGCCGCCACCTGTCCTAGCTCGAGCCCCTCTTCGCCTCCTCCCTCCCGCCGTCATCAGCAGGCGGCGCCGGAGACGAAGGCCCTGAATCTTTACCCCCGAGGCGATGGGGGGAGGGGGGTGTCCCCCAGGCAGCGGCGGACCAGCGTGGCAGCGGAGCTCCTGGCGTTGCCGAGGGTGGTGCAAGACGCATGACACACAAGTGTTGTTGTAGGCGGCAAGCAAAAAATATGGACTAACAATATAAAAGGTAATACATCAGTATTATGGTCACATGGTTTCCATGACGCGTGAGACGTCACATATCAAAGCTATGACACCATGACAACTGGAGGTTTTCAAAAAAAATGAAAAAAGAGGATCGAGTGGATTCAAACGTATTTCCTTAACTAAGAACAATATATGAACAACCGGTGTGTGTGACAATAGGTTTTGGTTGTGAAAACATGGACACCCTTACCATGTAGTTCGTCTTCTTTCTTTAGCCTTTATTGTCGAATCGACTTTATAGGACCACACAATCTTTTTAAAAGTAAAAACCTATAACAATTTTGTCATTGTATGTATAACTCAATTTAATGGAATTACTTACAGTTGCAGTTTTCTCAGATTTTACGCTCTTTTCAATAAAGTTGGCTAGTTTATTGTGTAAGTAACTAAGCACTGAAGTACGTACCAAGAAAAATACAATACGACCAGGAAGATGGCCGTTGATATTGTTATTTGGAACAAGATGACAAAAATTTCAGAAATTGAAAGAAGTACTAAACAAATTTGGCATGACAAGTTTTAAAAGCCAGAAGCCTATGAGAGCACAACTCAATGTAAATGCTAGGTTTTGTGTAAAGAATGAACCCTAGTACAATTTGAGGTAATAACAGGTCAGAACATATCTTGTGCCTTGTAAATGTAAGACTTATAGTAATTGGATACCTGTTTTACAGGATAACCAAGAAGATCATGTTTGTTACATGTAACTACCGCCCTCCCCTTTTATCATATCAATTATTTTTATATAAGAGCCTTCCTTCATTAGCTCGTAGACCTGCAATAGGAATCCTACTTGATTCAATATTATATAGTTTACAGAGTTAAAGAATTTTTTTCACATGCAACAATACAATAGAATATAACTTGTTGAGCATTGAGGCCTTCTCATAGTTTGTTAGACGTTCAAGGAAATCCTGCAATCCGGCTTCATAGTATTGCCTACAAAATTACATGGGAATACGTTATGGATATTATCTTTCTAGCAAGGGAAAATTCGAGGGATTTGTCGGTTTCTAACTGGTCAGCATAGTCGGGGCTTTGCTGAATTTATGTCCCAATCGTCTACATATTTGTTTTTTACATAATGGATTTGAGGAAAGTGGTTACCTACCAGACACCAGGACAATATGCATGAATTTACATGGAAATAAAAATATTATATATGTCCTCTCTGAGCCCAAAAAAGCTTATTATCATTGGCTGCATAGAACTGTTGCCTAGATCTTCTCAAAACCAATTGATAAAACCATTGACCATCTCTTAACTCAGATTGCATTTAAAATAGTGCAACCAACCCATAAGAAATCCTATGCTGCGATACTCTGTTGTCTTTGAGAACTTGTTTCTATTGGGATCACTCACAACCATCGACAGAATGGTACCGTATCTCCTTACCAATCTTCGGAAACCTTCTTGTCTTCTCCGCTTTGCCTACAAATAATCCAACCAAGGTTTTGATCAGATCACAAGTAAGATAAGAGAACATTGTACAATCTACAATTTTGTTTTTTACTCAGCCAACAACATTAAATAGGGAGTTGGTCCGATACCTTCCTGAACTCAAGAGCAAAATTTCAGCTAGGAAGAGCAGCCAGGCAGTGTCCGCACAGCAGCAAAGGCTTTATGCGCGAGGTAGAGAGAGATTGAGCAGACGCATCGGCCTAGACAAGCGTCCCTCCTCTACCTGCAGCTTGAGGTCGTGGTCGAGTCCGGCCAACCCATAGGTCGTCATCCGCTTCCCAGGACGCTGCCGACACCTTCTCCCTTCCCCAGCGACGCCACAACCCACCCCGATGCCGTCGTTCCTCCTTCCCACCACCGGTCGCTTTCCTCAATTCCCCCTCAGATGCTCCGCCGGCAGCCCATTGGGATGAGCCGCGTCTGCTGCTGCTCCAATCTGCCTCCATCTCTGCCCCACGAGCACCCACTACGTCCAGGGTATGCACGATGCAGGGGATGGGGACGGCCGCACTGCTGGGTCTTGAGGCAGGTAGAAGCGTCGCCGGGTAGAGGAGATGCGCCTCCGGTTGCCGGGATCCAGGTGTGGCTTTGCCTGGCCACCGCCATCTCACGATGCAAGGAATTTGGGGCGGCGCCATCAGCTGCACGCGATGCAGAGGTTGGGTACGGCGCTGCTGGAGGATATCGAGGCAGGGGAGCGAGTAGATGGCTCGGCTGCGTGTGATGCGGGGAGAGCGAGGAGAAGGGGCCGCCGGTGGCCGGGATCTTGGTGCGTTCACGTGGAAGAAGGGGGCGGTGGACGGTGGTGCAGGGGCCGAGACCAAGAACGGAAAGATTCGGTGATCAGTTCACTCGGCAGTGGCATGTGGTGTAATATACCCGAACTACCAGGGGCAAAAGCGTCTTTTAACGACAGACGAAAGGGGTGACGAACGGTCACAATCTTTTTAATAATACTAGCTG
This sequence comes from Avena longiglumis, assembly GCA_030063025.1. Taxonomy (NCBI): domain Eukaryota; kingdom Viridiplantae; phylum Streptophyta; class Magnoliopsida; order Poales; family Poaceae; genus Avena; species Avena longiglumis. Next base: position 543,414,648 of record CP125975.1, read on the forward strand.
AATGCCCGTGCGTTGCTACGGAAATTTTGTTTAAAATGATTGAGTTTTAATACATGTGTACTGCTAAAACGACAACGCCATTAGCGACGAGCTATGCAAGACGCTTTGACGATGTGGCCGACAACCTTATGCGCGCCATCCATGGTCAAAACTCACAACGACCTAATGCATGTATCCGTGGTCTTGCCCACGACCATGTCGACCTCGTATGGGCCAGGTGACTATATCCCAGCTCAAGATAATGTTAGATGTCCCAACCATCTCCCATCTGTGGCACATCCTTCGCACTCGCTTTAGAGTAGTCCAACGATATATGTCTATTTAGAAGCTCTCTATGAAGGTTGTTGCTTCAGGGTGCACTGACATTTTGATGAAAGCGACAAAATCTTTCTCCATAAATAGTATTGATCTTTTTGAACTAAAAAATATCTCTCCTCTCTCGAACACAAACATTTGATACAACACTTAAATTCACATTGGTGTACGTTTCTATTAATCAACTTCATGAAGGCAGAATCATCCATCTTAGCAATAATATTATAAGAAATAGCTCGCAATCAACAAAATTATAAGAAAAAAGCAGAGCAGCAGCTATGCACTCAGCAGCAACGACAATCATCAGCAAAACAAACAGACATAGAGCTAGCAATCAGCTATAGCAGCAAACCACACCGAACCGTACATATTTTTGTGTCTAATCTCTCTAAATCTCTCACAAACTTGATTTGGCCTCGGTCCCGCAAATCTGCGTGCTGCAGAATAGTACCACACTTCGCCCAAGTTCAGAAGTAATTATCTGCTGACGCAATCTCTTGTTTGTTCTATTCTGCTTGCTATGGAACTTCTGTTTGTTATACATGTACGGTGAGGGTTCAGGTTGTTTATCCATGTGACTTGGTTCTGCTGCACTGGCGCCCTTTTAGATAGTCAAGTATGCAATTTCTCTTCTGAATACACACAGTGACGGAAGCCCCAAACCTCTGTCAAATTCCCGTTGGCTGTATCAGAGCATGACCAGGGCAACCAGTAGGCCAGTAGGGTCGAGTCGGCCGGCGTCAGGTCCCACCTCCTGTGGGATTCGGAGAAGAGACCGAGAGAGTGGTCGACATGAAGTGTGGCGGCGCCGTCCCGCGGTGTTCTCTAGCCCTTGGATCTGAAGCGAAAGCGACCCATGGTGGACAGGCCTGCTCCTCTTCCGGCCGGCCTAGCGCGAGCTCCGTCCGACACCCGTAGCCACACCGTCCCTGCTCGTCTGCCTCCTCCCCGAGGGTTGACGCGGCGGAGCACACGCACACGGGCAGAGGAGCATCGACAGGAGGTGGAGATCCCAGCGACAGCCAGAACACGTACGCGGGGCCGAGGCATCGGAGATCGAGGACTTCATGGCGAGGAGGAGGCGGCCAGCTACCTGCGGCCCTGCGCCTGAGACTGGAGTAGCAAGGGGAGGAGGACGACGACGATTGGAGATGAGGAGGAGCGCACGTGGGGATGAGGGAGGCGGCGGGGAAGGCAGTGGAAGTGCGCCGTCGATTTTGTTCTATACTCTCGCTCGGGTGGAAAAGGATATGCCGAACAGAGCCCTCGGCTTGACTCAGCGGTGGCATAGGTTGTAATTGCTTTGAACAGCCAGGGGTAAATCGGTCCAACAAAAAATCGAAACGAAAATCAGGAGACGGACGAACCTACCTCTCTGTAAATTAGTAGATAGATAGATAGATAGATAGATAGATAGAGATAGACTAGCTGAATCCACATGCGTTGCTACAAAAAATAAATAATTATTTTAATAGTACAATAAATATATATAGTAAAATATTTAAAAACAGTATAATGATTTATTTAAGGATAATTATTGTTGGTCTTATCTAAGAGTGAAAGCCAGTTAGGCCCAGCTGTGTTTACAACCGAAGTAAATTGTATGGTCTAGTTCACTTGAAATCCATCATGCACTCAGTATCACGAAATTAGTTTTTTTAGAAAAAATCTACTATTTACAATTAAATGGATGCTTACCTGTACATACAGCAAGGCCGCAAGGGCAATTGGACCACTGCGTGAATTTGTACCATGGCCAAAAAGCTCTTAAGGATTTAATCTTCAACAAACAATCTATCCATAAATGATGTAATAAAATCTTCCAGAAACAAGCTGTCTTGTGTATAAAAGATCTAGACTCCTAGTATATTCACTCTAGTTGTAAGAAAATCATATGCAACAATTACACAACATGATTACAAAAACTTCATGGTATCACCCAATCGTCTTTCTCTTCAGGGATCAACTCTCGTAGAGAGTAGGAGAAGAACACAAGCAGATAAAATTATACTCGATAATTAATACTCCAATAAATCAGTGTCCAATAATTAATTATCGTGCAGAGTGTCCTTGCATTGCTACGGAATAAAATTATCTGACATGTTATGATCAGGAAGATATCTTACGACAATACTACATATTTTTAGGCTAGTTCGCGCGGTCGACACACCAATGCTTCAAAGAAAAAATCATTTGATAACAGATTCCTTATCGTATTGCAAAATTATGCAAATACACCAACTTTAAAAGTTTATTGTCCGTTGATGGTCAGACTTTAAAGATGACCTTTTAAAAGGGCTTGGTACAACAATCACTGATCGTAAGAGACAAGGAAATCAGGCGAGAGTTGGTCAGTTCTGTGTAAGCTCGGCGCTCGCCGGCCGTCTATGTCAGATGTCGCCATGTCCATGTGCATCTATGCTAAAATGACATGAACCTGATCTTACGGTTTTCATGAACTTTTAAAGCAAAGCATAGACATAGATAATTTTAAAACCTAATTCTTCACACAATTTAGAGGGCACATTGGAAGACACTGGACCAAAACAGTGTTCTTTTCTCCGTCACACATTACTTTTTAGCCACTGACATGAGCATAATTCCTTCGTTATCCTGTCTACACCACCTGTTTCTAGTCCTCTCGCCGCATTCCTCTCTCCATTGTTTGCTTCTGTTCACTACTGAACTTCTAGAGGTTAAATATCCACATGTGGCTCACCGTGATAACATAAGTACCTGGAAAACCGATCAGGTACGTTCCTTTGGATGTACTCCCTTCGTTTAGAAATATAAGATGTTCTAGGTTTGTGAAGGAAATGTATCTAGCCATATTTTAGTGTATATGTTCAAATGAATCTAAACATTAAAAAATGTCTAGATGTTCAATAGAGTACACACTTCAGAGATTTGACTATGAGAAAACTTTGCATTTTCCGGCAGACGACCGGTTACAGAAAACGCTAACCCATGGATAATATATCAGGGTCCCTTCTTGCGTTGCCACGACGGTCGTCGCTGCCTTTCCCTTGTCGGCAGTCGCTTCCTACCTTCCGTTCCCTCGGCGGCCGCTGTTGCTGGCAGTCGCCGCATCCCTTCCGACGACCTCACTGTTGGAGGCGCGGTATCGCCGCCTCCCTTACCTCTCCGGCCGCCGCCACTCGAGAGGGAGGGAGAGAGAGAGAGAGAGAGAGAAATAGGGATAACTGGGATTTGGGAGACACTGACCACGAGAGGTGATTCTGGATCGATGGTAGACACTGACCAGGAGAGGTGATTCTGGATCGAGGGGATCCCTCCTTGCTCCGGACCGAAAAGGTAGCACGACGCCACGGACTGGCTCCCAGATCCTCGTACCGCCAGCCTTGATCCGTACGCCTGGTCGGCAGCAGCCACCGGCCCCGCCTCTAGCGGTCTAGCCACGATAGTGACCCTACTCTTGCAACCTCGCGCTCCCCAGAGACGGTCCTCCTCCGCTCCCCATCATCAGCACCGGACGCCCCTTTCCCTGCATCCAGGCGGAATAATCCGAAGGTCGGGGGCGCGTCGCAGCAGCCTACTTTCCCTCGCCTTGCTCGGCTCCGCCGGCGGAGGAGTGCCTGTCGCTGCACATCCCCTCCGAGCCGGCCAACCGCGACAGGCGCGCAGCCCTCCGTCGGCAAGCTCCCCCTGCTCTCCAGGCGGCCGTCACCCTCTCCACCAGACGCAGCAGCTCCGCCCAGCAGCTCCACCCCGGCTGACCGTGTGAATCCGCGTATCCCTGGATCCCTGCTCGGCGGCGCCACCCGCGGAACTACGAACTTGAGGAAGGGTTGGATCTGCTTCCAGGAGCTAGAGTGGAGAAAGATGCCGGTTTCGTCTGATGCGGCATGTCTCCGACCTCGCCTCCTAGTCAAAGCCACCGACCAGCTGTTGATCTATGCCCGGGGCCCGCCTCCTCGGCGTCAACGGCCTCTCCTCCTAGTGCGCCGGCCATTAAGCTCCACCACCGGCGCCTTGGCACTACGGATGGAAGAACAATTCTTACTTGGCGGTGGCTCTCCTGTAAAACCCTCAAAAGGCTAGGGGCAAAACCGTCAAGTAAAAAGCGGACGGAAAATCTGGGTACGGACGAACCTACCTTGGAAGAAATTAGTAGATAGATAAATATAGATAATAAAGGACGAAGTGTTTCTTCCGGTCAAACTCTTTTTTAGACAAGTTTGCTCTTCCACCAAACCCTATATTACAACCAATGCCATAGGTAAATACCCGGATTATCAAAAATACCCACTACCAGTAATGAGAGAAAAAAAAAGTTCGTAAAGCCGATCTGATCCGTCTTCCTAGCGAGCAAATCCAAATATTGCATACGAGTCTTAGGCGTTTATGATTACGGAGTACACGCGCGTATCAAGTCCGGACACCACGTCAACGTGCACATACGATCGCTCATATATACACCGCCGACCAGAGGTAGCACTAGTGGAAACGAGGGCTTTTGTTGATCCCGAAAATGGGCTTTAACACCGGTTCTTCTACGAACCGGTGTTAAAGGGGGGGCCGTACCAGCGTGGCCTCTGCGGCATTAAAGGAGCCCCCCTTTAACACCGGTTCGTACGAACCGTGTTAAATCCCCGCATGGCCCCCCTTTAACACGGTTCGTGGCACGAACCGTGTTAAAGGGGGCTATAAGACACCACCCCAGCCCACACACCCCCACTCTTCCATTCTTTCACATTTTGGAGCCTAGAAAGAGGGTGTGAAGAGTGCTAGTTTGTGTTTTTTCATATGCACTAGAGGTGTTCGGTGAAATGCCGAGAGCTCAAAATAAGCTTTCTTGTTGCTCTTCCGTCTCGGTCGAGGTCGGCAACTATAGTTTCATGTGTCATTGATGTACTATATATATAAATGGTCATCTCCCTATTATTTTTGATATATACTACATATTAATGCAGATGAATCGGCAATGGATGTCTGGTGACCGCCGCACTTCCGAGTACATTACGGCCTCCAAAATTTCATCGTTGTGGCTAATGCAAACTGTGGTCACAATGGTTTTATGTGCTGTCCGTGTGTTCACCGTCGAACAAGAAAGACTACTCAAATACCAGAACCATTCACGCCCACCGCTTCGATATGGTTTCATGCCCACTATAATTGTTGGACCAAGCACGGAGAAAAAGGGGTTGTGATGGAAGACAACGAAGAAGAAGAGGATGATGAAAACTATCATAATATGTATCCTGAATATGATGATAATGCAAGAGGTAGATAATGAAGATCAAGAGGGGGCGATGGGCCCTGATGGCGACCTTGGTCGGGCCATTCTTGATGCAAAGGAAGAATGTGAAACGAAAAGGAGAAGGAGAAGTGGAGCAGATGTTAAAGGATCACAAAACATTGTTGTATCCAACTTGCGAAGATGGCCACAAAAGCTAGGTGCCACCTTGGATTTGCTGCAATGGAAGGCGAGAATGGTGTGACTGACGGTAGCATTTTCAAAGTTGTTGGTAAAATGAAGAATCTTCTTCCAAGAAATAATTAGTTGCTGACGACATACCAAGCAAAGAAGGTTATGCGCCCTCTAGGATTAGGCGTGCGAAGATACATGCCTGCATTAATGATCGCATCATCTACCGGTGAGAAGTACGAGAATTTGGATGCATGCCGGTATGCCTCGCTGCGGTATAAGATCGACGAGACGATCTGGCGATGTTGAGGGCGAGGCCCCTAGGAAGAAGGTTCCGCCAAGGTTATGTGGTATGCTCCTATAATACCACGGTTAAAACGTCTCTTCGAAATAAAGAGCATGCCAAGTTGTTGCGATGGCACATGGAAGACCGTAAGAAAGACGCGATATTGAGACACCCTGATGGGTCACAGTGGAGAAAAGTCGGCGAGTACCGGAATTTGCACGTGGCGCAAGGAACTTAAGGTTTGGTCTAATCAGACGGCATGAATCCTTTTGGTGAAAGAGCTGCAGTCACAAGACCTGGCCTGTGACCCTATGTATCTATAACCTTCCTCCTTGGTTGTGAAGAGGAAGTTTATTATGATGCCAGTGCTCATCCAAGGCCCGAGGCAACCCGACAACGACATTGATGTGTACCTAAGGCCATTAGTTGAAGAACTTTTACAGCTGGGGCCAAACCAGGTACGTATGTGGGATGAGCACAAAGGGGAGCCATTTGACCTACGATCATTGCTTTTTCGTAACCATCAATGATTGGCCTGCTCTTAGTAACATTTCAGGCATAAACAAGGGATACAATGCATGCACACCTGTTTAGATGATCTTTGAAAGTGTATATTTGGATAAATGTAAGAAGGTTGTGTACCTAGGGTATCGCCGATTTCTTAGAACACGCATCGAAGAAAGAAAGGCAAGCATTTCAAACGTCTGGCGAACCCGGAGGAAGCTTGTCCTCCGCACGTGAGGAGGTATTTGGTATGGTCAAGGACCTAGAAGTAATCTTTGGAAAAGGTCTGGCGTCTATCTGTTCGAATGACGATGCGGACACGCGCCCATGTGGAAGAAGCAATCTATATTTTGGGACCTACCCTATTGGAAAGTCTTAGAGGTCCGCTCTTCAATCGACGTGATGCATGTGACGAAGAATGTAGTGTGAACCTGCTAGGCTTTCTAGGAGTGTATGGGAAGACAAAAGATACACCGGAAGCACGGCAGGACCAGAACGTCTGAAGGCCTCAAGAGCCTATGCATCCCGAGAACGAGAAGGGTAAACGATGCCACTTAACTCCCGCCCACGCTCTTACCAAAGGAGAAGGAAATCTTTTTGAATGTAAAGCGATATCAAGGTCCCGTCGCTTCTCATCGAATATAAAGGAATAATAAATATGGCGAGAGAAAAATTCCAAAACCTGAAATCTCATGCGCCACGTGATTATGACACAATTGCTTCCGATTGCATTGAGGGCTTCTACGAAAATGTTCGAGTACCCATTGTGAAGCTATGTGCATTCCTCAATGCAATATCTCGAAGGTAATCGATCCGTAAAGCCTACCAGGGTTACAAGCAGATGTGTCCCAATGTCTTGTCGACTTTGAGTTGGTGTTCCCACCATCCTTCTTCAATATTATGACGCATCTCTGGTTCACCTAGTAGAAGAGATTGCCATTCGGTCTGTATTTCTACACAATATGTTCCCTTTGAGAGGTACATGGGAGTCTTAAAGAAATATGTTCATAACCGTGCTAGGCAAGGAAGCATCTCCAAGGGCTATGTAACAGAGGAGGTCATTGAGTTACGTGTTGATTTTATTCTGACCTTAAGGCGATTGGTGTTCGAGAATCACGACATGAGGGAGCTGCGTGGAAAAGGCACCCTAGGATGTAAAGCAATGATATGTAGGACGGGCATTCTCTCAATCAAGCACACTACACGGTTTTACAAAGATCTATCTTGGTTGCCCGTATATCAATGAACACAAGAATTTAATACGCCTCAAACACCGGGCGGTCGATGAATGGATTATAAGTGAACACATGGCGAGTTTTGGCGGTGGCAAAGACTTCTCACGAATAACACCACTGTTAGGGATCAAATTTGTACTTGTTGGCGACACCGTCTTCGATGTATGTACTTTCCAAGGGTACGATAAATGGGAATACATTTTACACGATAGGCCAAGATAAAAGAGCACCAACCAAAATAGTGGTGTCCGCTCGATGCAAGAAGACAATGGGCAAAAGACCACGTATTATGGGTTCATAGAGGAGATATGGGAACTTGACTATGGACCTAATTTTAAGGTCCCCTTGTTTCGATGCAAATGGGTCAAGCTAACAGGAGGAGGGGTTGAGGTAGACAAGAAGTAGAATGACAACGGTGGATCTCAACAATCTTATGAAGAACTTAGACGAACCATTCGTCCTAGCCAATGATGTGGCTGGGTTTTCTATGTGAAGGACATGTCCTCCAGACCAAAAAAAAGAAAAAATATGCAAACGAATGCATCATATGATGAGCCAAAGCGTCACATAGTTCTTTCAGGGAAAAGAAACATCGTGGTAATCGAGGACAAGACAGACATGTCAGAAGATTGTAATAAGTTTGATGAAATTCCCTTCACAAAGGAAAACCCAAGCATTCCGTTAAGTAAAGAAGATGCTCCATGGTTACGTCAAGCGATCATAAGGAAGGGCATATGCCAAGAAGTTCATGCTCATATTATGTAACTCTAGTTCATGTTTTTAATATTAATACATGTCTTGAGTGTTAGTCATGTTTTGTGGATGGACCGGGACTATGAGAAGAAGTTGTCCCGATTCGTACTTACCATTAAGATCTGATCTCCAAACGCAGTCAAATATTAGGAGTGCCTCTATGACCAGTTTCTTGGAGATGGGAGGACTAGGCTCCATCGGCATCTCCTCAAGGCCATAGTGGTGTCCCCGCCTCAAACCGCTTGGAGGACTGGACTCACAAGGATGCCTATTTATAGTACAAGCAGCTCGACATAGTGTTGACACTTACAAAATAATGTCGACACTCACCCCTATTATTAGTCGGTTAGTGTCTCCAACCGGGACTAAGGTTCATCTTTAGTCCCGGTTGGTGACACCATCCGAGACAAGGTACACGCCATACGACATAATGTCGACATGCACTCACCCCTATTATTAGTCTTGTTTTGTCGGTTGGTGTCTCCAACCGGGACTAGGTTCATCTTTAGTCCCGGTTGGTGTCTCCAACCGGGACTAAAGGTTCATCCGCCATTTTTCCCGCCATTTTTCTTCCCGCCATTTTTCTTCCCTTGATTCCCGCCATTTTTCTTCCCGCCATTTTTCTTCCCGCCAGTTCTTCCCTCCAGTTCTTCCCGCTATTTCACTATATATATATGTAGGGGTTGGCCTCCATTGTCATTGCACATATCTAGACTCATATCTGCAACCTCATCACTCTTTCTCATGGCTTCCCCCGTAGCACTAACCCTTGAGGGAGGCGAGGCTGCTCGAACTACCCCCCGCAGACTCTTGTGTCCCCGTCGGCTGGATGTTGAGCTCCGGAGGTGTGCCAGTTCCTCCTGTCCCTCTAGGTGTGGCGCGCCAGATGGCCATCACGAACCACTACTACTTAGAGCTCACTGGGAGCGGAGGAATCCCGATGGCATCCCGACTATTTCCCTACTTGGGAAGCCTTCTTCGTGGATCGGCATGAGAGGGCTGCCACACGAGGAGGACGGCCCACCTCCTAACTTCAACGAGGCCGTCGGCTATGGTGGCGCTCGGACTCTCCGAGCGTCATGGCCTATGACACGCCACCGACTCTAACCCCGTCTGCGCTACCCTCAAGTCCAGCCCACGCGCTACCCTCAAGTCCAGCCACGCGTACTCTCCGAGGTTCAATTACGGTGACCCGGCGATGACAAATGATGGCGGCGAAGTCTGACGACTACTGTGGCGAGTATTACAGTGTAGGCGGGAGCATGGTGAATCACTCCAACATTCGAAACAAGTTCGCCGATTGTTACTTAATCGCCATGTATCTTAATTTCGTTCTTTTATGTATCTTAATTTTCGATTCGGTTAACCGATTGTTACTTAATCGCCATGTATCTTAATTTTCGGTTCGATTGCTTTATGTAACTGTCTCAAAATGACCTATCTCATTCGGGTCAAAATACCAATGTTATGGCTAGAATCAAGGCATAGTTTGCAAGAGGAGTTTTCCTTTTTATCGCACCAAAAAGGCATTTTCTATTTTCCGAGCATAAAAACGGACGGTTTTGTGAAGCAACCACCAAATGGCTAATTCAAAAAACCACCAACACATTGATCAAAAAACAATGCAAGTTGAGAGAGGCTTGGTGAGATTCAAGTGTATACAAAAGATGCGACATTTAAATATCCAATCAATTCAAAAATGTTAATACAAAAGATACGGCATTAAAATATTATTTGATCTAATAAAAATCATGTACATGAATGGATAGATATTATTTTTCTGAAAATAATGATATATTATTCATATTTTTCTGAGTTGAAATGAAAAAGATATGAATTTTCTAAATTCATATCATATTTTTTGAATTAAAAAAGCCCCTTTAATGCATGAAATAAGTGTTTTAATTATTTTAAAAAATTTCATGTAAAGTAAATATAAAATTATTTACATGAATGGATAGATATTATTTTTCTGAAAATTATGATATATTATTCATATTTTTCTGAGTTGAAATGAAAAAGATATGAATTTTCTAAATTCATATCATATTTTTTGAATTAAAAAAGCCCCTTTAATGCATGAAATAAGTGTTTTAATTATTTTAAAAAATTTCATGTAAAGTAAATATAAAATGATTTACATGAATGGATAGATATTATTTTTCTGAAAATTATGATATATTATTCATATTTTTCTGAGTTGAAATGAAAAAGATATGAATTTTCTAAATTCATATCATATTTTTTGAATTAAAAAAGCCCCTTTAATGCATGAAATAAGTGTTTTAATTATTTTAAAAAACTTCATGTAAAGTAAATATAAAATGATTTACATGAATGGATAGATATTATTTTTCTGAAAATTATGATATATTATTCATATTTTCTCGAGTTGAAATGAAAAAGATATGAATTTTCTAAATTCATATCATATTTTAATTAAAAAGCCCTTTAATGCATGAAATAAATGCCCCTTTAACACCGGTTCGAGACAGAACCGTGTTAAAGAGGCATTTATTTCGCTTCAACACACCCTTTAACACCGGGTTCTTGTTTGGAACCGTGTTAAAGGGTATTAAATAACGCCGCAAATGAATTCCTCTTTAACACCGTTCCAGCCACGAACCGTGTTAAAGGTATTAATGCGCCTTTCGCCTCTTTCTTCCACACGTGCAGATCAAACCACGAGAAAGCGTACAGAGAGCGAGGCGACCAAGGCCACGCCGGCCGTCGAGCTAGCCGCCGTCGGACCGCCACCGCCGCCCGCTTAAGACCGCCACCACCACGAAGGCCGCGCCGGAGCTTAGGCCGCCGCGCCGTCGGACCGCCACGCCAAGACCATCGCCACCGCTGGCGACCGCCACTTATACCGCCACCGCCGTAAGAACGCCATCGCGAAGCGCTGCCGGAGTTAGCCGCCGCTGTCGCCTCATTGTCGGACCGCCACCGCCTGCCAAGACGCCACGCCACCGCCAGGCGCGCCACCCGCCTAAGACCGCCACCGCCACCGAAAGCGTCGCCTCGCCTCGCCCTCGCCCGCCGTGATTCGTCGCGGTCGGTGAGATTGGCTAATCGTGGCTTCAGTTGTATAATCTTGGTACCTTTGTTACTTAGAACTAGCACAAATTTGTTACGAGCCATGTTAATCACTATTTGAAAATTTATTCGGTAACTATGAGCACGATTACACGAATTTCCTTGGTACATCTAGTAACAAACGATGCAAGATTGAGGTCGGCATCCGGCGCTCCTAGGTCGCTCTCCAACGCCCGACCTCCGGCCACCATTGTAGCTAGCCCTCTCATATGCATCCGATTTCTCGAATTAGGGTTTGGACCCCTGAACTCGTTAAAATGATCAAGCATCCTTAGGGTTTTAATTTCATTTGTGTATTTTGGTATGAATAATATGTATATTTGTGTATGAATCCAAGTCCACTTGAATGTTTACACTCTTACTCTAGATAATATTATTGTTTTAGAAACTATGGATCCACTTAGTAGAAACCTTGAAGAAGAAGAAATAATGGAGAACATTATTGATGAGGACACCTCACAATATCGAACTTGAGGGACATGACGACGACGGCTCAAGTACTAGTCATGGAGAAGATGAAGACTCGGTGAACGCAATTTAATGGTTACAAAGTCCGCGAGGTATATGCATTGATTAAGCCTCGGTGACTTCCACCAACAATCTTCTTCTACATGTATTAATTAACGCTTCTTTCTTCTTTTAGCCCTCTGGATCGACCAGCCAAAGAACCATCTTCTTCTACGAAAAAGAGCAAGCGGTAGGCCAAGCCGGTTCAAAGATCGTGCAAAGTTCACGATCAAGCGATCCGTGTTGATGGAAGGCCGATGGAGCCCAAGAAGGCCGCAGACAAATTTATACGTCGGGCTAGAGTTCTTGTTAGGGACCAAATCCCAATCATAATTGAATATTGGAATAAGCCAAAGAAGGGCGGTACCTTTGTCGATGATGATCCAAAGAAACGCTTTGGAATTGTTGTTGGTAAATTTCACCCTTCCGCCAGAGGAGGATGAAAACAACCGTTATAAAGAAAAGGTCAAAGAGTGGACTCTAAATAAGATGGCTGAGGCTTTCCAACTGGAAGACAAAATTGAACAAATTTGTCAAAGTCATGAGACTCAGATTAAGACGATATTATGCGAAGATAAGACCTCAACGGCGAATTTGAGACATATAAAAAAGTGCTATAGCTAAAAGAGGTCGAAACCACGCTTAATGCCCTAAAGAAGGAATATCACCAGAGGACGGGTCGGTGGCTACATATCTCGAGAGGCCTAAGTGGGAGGAAGGAGAGGCCCTTGAGAGAGGATCACACCCAGCAGATGGGTGGGACCTACGTGCAAAGGCTTGGTTCTCTGAATCGGGCAAGGTTGGACCCGAAACAGATTGTGTATCTTCCCAACCATCCTTGCCAAACCCACCGAACTCATCACGGCATACGAGGAAACATCCGCCAGACCTTCCATCCCGGCAGAGAATGACCAGCTCACACGCGCCATCGGTAAAAAAGAACACCGACATGCACGAGGCACGGGGGTATGACGTGGAAGGATGGGTTTGAATCGGAGCGACTCTTAGATGGCGCAGAAAAGAAAGAGCGTCTGAGCGGATGACACAGATAGAACATGCACTTGCGGCGCAGACGCAAGTGAATGCAACAGATCCATCAAGCTACCGCCCATCTCAGCGGCATGAAGAGCCTGCATTGGAAGCTGCCGCCCGCATCGAAAAGCAGCAGGGCTTCCACGGAGAACGCAGCCCACGCTTGAAATGACGGTCCGATACCCGTTGATGAGATCACGGAGAACACGCCGAGCTGCATGTGAGATTAATGGGCTTATCCATTAAGGTGGCTCGGCTATGCCTTACCTCCACAGCTGGTGGAACTTACCACTGCCGACCGATTCCAGATGGCTATGCTATTGTCGGGGTGGATGAGGTTGTGAAGGAATATGAGGAAGCACAACTTGACCATGCTACGGTGAAGGAAACTCAACTCAAATTTGCAAAAAACAACCATTCTTTGGAAGAACACATTGTGCTTCCAAATTGAGGTCACTGCACCCGTGCCTCCACAGCGTCGTGATCTGAGTCGCTTCAGCTATCTCTCGCTGGCCATCTCCGCCCGTCGACCATCTCTGTAGCGGCAGCCATCTCGGCCCGTCGGCCATCTCTGGCAAGAACCATCTCCGCCCGTCGGCCATCTCTCTTGGCGGTAGCCATCTCCGCCCGTCACCATCTCCGTGCTTCACCATCTCCTCGGTAAGCGGAAGAGCACCGCCACGAGGAGCATCAGTAGCTTGCCACAAAGAAATCTGAGGAAACCGACGCCAAAGAGTTCAAAAACTACGTCCATGAGCCTTCCGCCAAGCCATTGTCGGTTTTACCGTGGAATCGCAGACGAGGAGACCAATAGGATCTCGGGAGAACAGGTCAAGAAATTCTTTGCACCTAGACGCCGAGCCAAAGGAGAAAATAGATCCTGCGGTGGTGGAGAAGTTTTACAAAATCTTTTGAAACACGAAACCCACTTGTGCCGGACTACGCCAGATTTTGAAGGCGGATGCAAGGCGCCGAGGAGACCGAAAGTAGCAGTTGTGAGGCACCCGAAACAGTTCCCATGCTCGGAGAGCAGAAACCAATCATGCGCCCGGCTCAAATGTTTGACAACGGACGCCTCCCGTAGATGATTACGAGGCGAGCTACAAAGAAAGGCCAATGAGATGGGGATGACTTACATTGCATACTTGAACGTCATGGGAGACAACTTGCCCAAATGCGATGTCAACCCCATACAGCCATGGAAGTATGGGAAGAATCTAGTCAAGAAAGAGGAGCTCAAGAATCTACCAACAAAGATGAAAATTGCACAAGTGGTACCTTCATTTCTGCAAGGCGAGAAAAGAATGGATCACAGGCGCATATAAGAGATCAAATTTTCTTGTGGAGACGACGCGATCGACTTCAACATTCAAGACTTGCATTTTCTATTCAATCAAGGAACTCGACAAATCGCCATCAGCCTTTATTGTGTAAGTACTATTTCGTAATTTTTATCTCATCTCATTCACTTCATTAATTGCATGTATATATATATGCTCACCATATATGTATATACTATTATGCAGGAAAAGGTTATGGAATGCATGAAAGGAGGCTTTGACATTGGGTTTGTTGACCCAAATAGAGTTCATGAAGAAGTGGTAAGAGACAAACCGGCAAACAGAAGATTACTTGCTAAAGTCTTTCTGAGACAACAAACCAAAGGAAATACTATTGCCTTACAACTTCTCGTGAGTCTTATTACGCTCTCTTGTACACATTCATTTCGCTTACTCGATGTTAAGTGTAATGATGATGAGTTATGCGTAGGTTCCACTTTATTCTGCTAGTCATTCAACCCGACTCAGGAAAATTCCTTGTCATGGACTCGTTACGAAAAGAAAAAGAGCTATGGGCAGACTTTAGAGAGATGCTCCAGAGGTAATTTCAATCAAATTATCGCACTAGATCGGCAACTTTCGTGACAATAAGTAATTAATTACTCCTTTATCCATTTTCTTTGTCGGACAGGGTTTGGAAAATGTTCACGGGCAGGGCCGTGGGTGAATGGTCAGAAGAACTAAAATTTGTAGACCAAAATGTAAGTAATACTAGCTAGCTTCCTGTAACTACCTCGGTGAACTACGCTCCTAGATACAAGCCTGGATGAGAGATAGCGGTTGAAATAGTACGGTGGGGCCCCAAAAGCCACTCACTGGTAGTCCTTTCAGACGTCCCAACCGCTACCCTCTCAACGGGACCTGACGGGCGGCGTGGTCGGCGAAGGGATCAACCTGACACAAGTGGGTATGTACGCAAGCCACCATACAAGAGTACATCAGCCATCCCATCTAGAAAGAAATGAAATATATAGCAACGCCATACGGCAAGATTCAAATGACCTAGATAGATCTATATTTTAGGATAACTCCTCATACAACACACATCGAGTATCATGCGAAGCGGCAAACGAGAATCCGAGTACGGATAAGCAAATCGGCATAAGATGCCATAGAAATAAGCACATCCCAACTACAGTCTCACGGATCCCGTTCCGGAATCTCTACACCATACGATCGTTGCCCACATCTTGACTTCTTCCACCCAAGATCCGCCCGAGAAGGTACCTGCTCATCCGAATCAAGAATTTATCGTGTGAGACCCTAAGGGTACTCGGCAAGTCTTAATGCCTCTAAAGGGGACACAACTGGGTGACGAATTGCAGAAAAGATAAACCCTAGCAATTCTGAGAGAACGCTAACCATCCGCCTAACCAATGATAGGCGGATGTCCGTGAATTTAAGTACAACATTATAATGGTAATCTCATCCGATCCATCCTCCCCTCGCTACCAACAAGGAAGCTTTACAACCCCCCATCCGTTGGTAATTTTATTAACCATTCCGTGAGTATTGCACTATTTACTAGTCAAGTTACTTAGTCAAATTAAGGCGGTACTTTAGTTATGCTTGTCTATGATCAAGAAACCGTGCTCCAAGTCGTCCATATCCGCGGACACGGCTTTCAGAAAGTTTTACCCTAGGGTGCACCAATAGCAACACACGCTCGATCAACCTCGGAAAAACCAAATCAAAACCCAACGAGGCTTTCACGACTGAACAATCACAAGATTCAGAAATATTTCAGGGGGCCACCCCTTAAGTAGATCCTGCAACGGAGATAGCTGACTCCGAGACGGACTCAAGGTTTGCGACAATGGTCATGGCGATCGGGAACCGAAAGTGTGGCTGGGCTTGTCGATACTGCGTAATCAATCCGCTTACCTAAGCGAGTGTGCAAGTACCTCGCAATTTAAATACGTAAAAGTAGCATGGCATAAGTGCAGATCGTAATAAAACCTCAAACTAGTTTGTGGCCCCAAGAAATAAGACGGAATCAAGCTCGCCTGTGGGGGTCCCATATACCTTGGATGTGGATAGCGATAAAGCAAGGAACAGGAATCAAGTACTGGGTCTTACGGACACAAGTGAGGGAAAACCAAATAGCAGCTGTTGCTCACCGGTGCCACTTTCTTTAGTTATCCCAGAACTACTCAGGTTAAGTTGTTTAGGTACCTCATTATCCATCAGACTCTCACATACCCTACACATGCTGTTCTACGACTCGCATGGCTCAAACAACTCCTATAGTAGTGGCTCATGGGATGGAGGAACAAGCTTGGTGGAGTTTAAAAGTAAAGGCTATGCATACTTGGGATTCAATTTAATGCAATCGCGACTCAATGATGCAAGAATAAGATAGAGGCAATAGGTATTGTATGTATGCAAGCATGTGGTAGTGCTTGCCTGGTATCTCTGTTGAAGCAAGGGACGGTACTGGGTAGTGCTCCTGGTTCTCTTGATACAACCCCTGCTCAGTGTCTATCCGAGAAAAACCAAACAAACAAGGACAACATGAATATAGAGCACAAGCATATGAATAAGATGCGTCAAGCAAACAATCATGCCATGATGAATGATGCACAAATTACATGGCAAGTAAAGTAGCATGGCATGGTGAGGTGTGGTGGACAAGAAAATAACAATTAAGTGGTTTTAGTCACATTTCATTGCCATAACAGTTGTTGTTCAATATATATTTATATGATGCATGCTGCAATTGAAGTCATGGATAGCATAAACAGAAAGGTCTCGTCGAGCTGATCAATTTAGACTACTTATTTGCTTAATTTGGAGTTTTAAAACAAAAGTTATTAAATTATTAAATTCTAGTGGCAATTGATGTAATTTAAACAAACTTGGAATTTTAGTTGTGCAAAAGTCAAAATAGATGGCATATTTGGAATCCTCTCATTTTTCTGATATTCATACATATATTATTTGTCAAATTTGGAATTAGTATGTAAAAGTTATTAAAAATCTGAATAGAATTTGAATTTTGAATTAATTTAACAAAATTTGAATTCAAAACAGCTCTCTAACGTTTTTCTACACAGCTCAGCCCAGCCTGAGTCGCAGAGCAGTGGGCAGGGGTTCTCGCCCACACGCCATGGGAAAGATCGACCATGGTTGATTAACCAAAACATCGGACTCTTTTAGAAAAGTACCACGACATCGTGAGAGGGCCTGAGGACCGCGGTTGATGCAAAATGGTGGCTGTGGGGTTATCAAAAAGAACAGCCATCTGTAGATCTTCCTCTGCGAACCGAACCCGCCCGCGACGAGGGAAAAAAAGGGGCGCCGGCTCGATCTCGACGTTGGGCGTGACGCGGCCGCCATCGCTAGGCTGGGTTAGGTCAGTGAGGGGACGCGCTAGATAGGGTGGTCGCGTCTGGGAGCTAGCAGGGGCACGCTCGCCGCCGGCGCACTGAGGGCGTTCGACGAACGATCGCGCCCGTGAAGCAACCGAGGCATTAGAGATTGTCAGGGAGGGTCAGGAGCTCACCGCGGGGCTGTTGGTAACGACGGCGAGGATCGAGGAGAAGGCGATCAACGGCGAGGCTCGCAGACTGAAGTGCTAGGGTTTGCGTCGGCGTGCGCTGGTCCTGGCGCTCTGCGCCTCTCCTCCATTTGGCGGGCACGCAGGCGGGCTCGGATCTTCCTCGGCGACTTAAGCAAAGACGCCACCGGCTAGATCTTTGGGGGCAGGTGGTAGACGGCGGTGTGAGGCGAGAGGGAGCTGAGAAAAGGGAGGAGGGGGCGAGGCAAGCCTCGAGGCGGATGGATCTGGGAGGTCGAGAGGGGAGAGGATAAGAAGGAGAGGGGCAGGTGGTTGCGTGGGGGGAAGGCAAGGTGCCACCTTGGCCTCCCTCACATGATCGTCATGGCCAGTGGGGGAAGGCACTAGGAGGGTGAGGTGGCGGTGGCCTGGGCAGCTCGTGTGGGGAGCAGCCTGGTGGGTCTGAAAAGAGAGGGGAGAGGGCCGGCTCGGCTAGGGTTTAGATCGCTAGGGGGGGTGCCATGCCGTGTGGGGTAGCTAGGTGGCATGTGGGGCCAGGTAGGTGGGTGCTGGGGTGGTCGAGTTAGAGCTAGAAGGGAGGAGGTTAGAGGGCCAAGGGGTATACTTGCCATGCTAGATAGGGGGAAGATGAGAGGTAGGGTTTTTGGGTTTTGTATAGAGGTAGGTGTAGCTAGGGTTTAGTTTAGGATTTATGTAACTTAGGGTTTTGGTTTAGGGTAGAAAAGGGGAGAGAGGGAGCACTTGTTTTTGCATAGACTAGGTGGGTTTGTGGATTAGCTAGTTTGGGGTTTAGGGTTGGATTAGGGTTTGCTAAGAGGGGGAAGATATGGTGGTGCTAAAGTTTGATCAAGCATGCTTCAACAAACCTCAACAAGATCAAGCAAGAAAAGGATGGATAGGAAGAGAGAGAGGAGCAAGATGATGGGGTCCTTCTTTGGTTAATGCATGATCCAAAATAAGGGCCAAGCAAGAACCAAGAGAGGGGAGGGTTTTCTGGTTGGGCATGCCCATTAGCACATGTGTGTGCATGGACCATGGGGTGGGGTTTAGCTAAGGGAAAAATAGAGGAGAGAGCTAGGGTTTATACTCACAAGATCAAGCCGAAAAGAGGATCCATTTAGAAATCCAAACAAACCAAAAGGAAAAGGTGGCACTTGCATGGCCCATGCAAGATGATTAATGCCCAATGGTTATATTGTGAGAACAACATTATTTTATGTGGCTTTAATCCTTGCATTCCCAAAAGTGGGCAAAGGCCAAGCAAAGATGATGGGTGGATCCAACCAACAACATGAGCTAGAAACTCAATAAAAAATACCAAGCCCATATTATTGGATGGTGGAATTATAAGGGGGTGAAAGATAAGGTGGTGGAGTCAAAAGAGAGATGCCCCCAACTCAACTTGGGCATTTAACAATTTAGTAAGAATCAAATACAATATCAAGAGGCAACTACAATTAATCATGCACATGAGATAAGAACCAAACAAGAAAAAGGTTTTATATGATGCTCAAATGCAAGGGGATATGATGACATGAGCATGTTATGATGATGATGCAACAATTATATGTTGGAAGTGGCCCATTTTATTATTATGACTAGGAGCATTACAGGGGTTAGACAACTGGGATGCTACAACTCTCCCCCACTAAACAGGAATCTCGCCCCGAGATTCTAGGAAGAAGAAGAAGATACAAAGAGAGAAGGATGGTTGACACGGAGTTCATCTTCACGCTCCCATGTTGCTTCATCAACAGAATGGTGTGACCACTGCACCTTGCAAAACTTGATGGACTTGTTGCGAGTCCTCCGCTCATGGTCTCAAGGATTTTGGTGGGGTGTTCTTGATAAGAGAGATCTTCTTGAGGTCGATTAGCTCATGGTCCACGGTCTTGCCGGGTCTTTGAAGCACTTCTTGAGCTGAGAGATGTGGAAAACATCATGGACTTTGAGTTTTCCTAAGCTCTAGTGCATAAGCAACTTCTCCTCTTCTACCACGTATCTTGAAAGGACCGATGTATCTAGGAGCCAACTTTCCTTTGATACCAAGCGGTGTGTTCCTCTCATGGGGTGACACGAAGGTAGACGAGATCACCGGGGCATATACCATATCCGTGTGCTTCTCATAGTTGCTCTTGCCGACTCGAGCAATCTTCGTGTTCTCGAATGATATGCACCTTCTCCTCTGCTCGAGTCACTATGTCGTGGCCAAACCAGATTCTTTCTCCGCACTGACCAACCAATGGGAGTTCTGCACTTGCGTCCATAGAGAGCCTCGAATGGTGCCATCTTCAGACTCTTCTGGAAGCTGTTGTTGTAGGAGAATTCAGCATATGGAAGGCATTCTTCCCACTTCATGCCAAACGAGATGACGCAAGCTCTAAGCATATCCTCCAGAATCTGATTGATCCTCTCCACTTGTCCTTGCGACTGAGGGTGGTAAGCAGTGCTGAAGTTCAACTTTGTTCCCAAAGCTTTTTGGAAACTCTCCCAGAACTTTGAGGTGAAGATGCTCCCACGGTCTGAACTGATTTCAAGTGGAACCCCATACAAAGAGACAATCCTGTTGATATAGAGCTCACCAATCAATTCCAGAAATTGTTTCTTTGACTGGGAAGAAATGAGCCACTTTAGAAAACCTGTCGATGACAACAAAGATTGCATTGTTGCCCTTCTGCGACCTAGGAAAGCCCGTGATGAAGTCCATCTCTACTTTCTCCCATTTCCATTCCGGAGGTTTCAATGGTCAGAAGACCAAATGGTTTCGATGAACTTTTGACTCATGCAGACATCACATTCGAGACGTACTTGGCACAATACCTTTTCAACCTGTGCCACCAAGATTGTGTTTTCAAGTCCATGTACATCTTTGTGCCAGATGGATAGAAAGAACCGAATCATGTGCCTCCTTGAGAACTTGGTCTCTCAAACCCGGGTAGTTTGGAACGAACATCCGGTGTTCAAAGAAGAGCGAGCCTTGATCATCAACATGAAAGGACTCATACTTCGGAGTGCCAAGCTAAGAGATGAGCTTTCTAGTGTGCGGATCACCAAGCTGACGAGAACGAATCTGCTCTTCCAAGAGAGGAGTAGCCAGAAGGTTCAGGAGATGCCCTTGTTCCACAATTTCCGTGTTCAAATGTGAATTCCTCGCACAAGAGAGGTGCGCTTTCTACCATGAGGTTGTTGACATAAGCTTTACGCTAAGCGATCCGCCATGACGCTTGCTTTGCCTAGGTGTAGTTGATGGTCACATCAAAGTCATTGATGGCTTCAATCCATCTCCTTGTCAAGTTTGAGATCCGGTTGAGTGAAGATATACTTCAAACTCTTGTGGTCCGAGAAGATCTCACAACGGTTCCCAAGCAAGTAGTGCCTCCATAGCTTCAAAGCAAAGACCATCTTGCTAGCTCAAGGTCATGTGTGGGATAGTTGACCTCATGCCTTCAATCGACGAGAGGCATAAGCAACCACTGCCTCTTGCATAAGGACCGCACCCAATCCTTGCAAAGAGGCATCGCAGAATATCCGGAAAGGCTTAGATGTATCCGGAGGAACCAAGATGGCGTGGAAGTGAGCTTCTCTTTGAGTGTCTCAAAACTTTCTTGACAAGCAGGAGTCCATGTACTTCTTTCCTTTCTTGAGAAGATCGGTAAGAGGCTTTGCTATCTTGAGAAGTTCGCACAAACGACGACAATAGCTAGCCGAGGAAACTCCGCACTTCCTTGACATTAGCAGAGGAAGCCATTCAACTATTGTCTTCACGGTTTCGGTTTACTGCAATGCCCTTGGCAGATGACATGTCCCGGATATGTTACTTCAGCGTAACTCACACTTTGAGAACTTTGCATACAAGCGGTTCTCACGAAGCTTGTTCAGACACACCGCAGTGCTCTTCATGCTCCTCCTTGACTTGGAATAGACCGAATGTCATCCAGATATACCACCATTTAACTTGTCCGTACTCCATGAAAACGGAGTTCATCACCTCGAGAAGGTAGCAGTGCGTTGGTGAGGCCGAAAGACATGACCGTACTCAGACAGCCATAGCAGTGGTGAAAGCTGTTTTTGGGCACATCCTCTTTGCGAATTTTGATTTGGTGATAACCACTTCTCAAGTCCAAATTAGAGAACACCACGGCCGCCACCTGATCAAATAGATCATTTATCCGAGGGAGAGGATATTTGTTCTTGATGGTTTTAGCATTTAGAGCCCGGTAGTCAACACATAGCCTATCGGTTCGCCACGCTTCACAAAGATTGTTGGGCTACCCCAAGAAGAAGTGTGTTGAATGAAACCCAATTTCTCTTGTTCATCAAGTTGTCGTTTGAGTTCACCAACTCGAAGGACCCATTTTATATGGCCTCTTGGAGATAGGAGGCCCTGTGTTCAAGCTCAATCACGAACTCAACCTCGCGATCCGGAGGCATACCTGGCAACTCTTCAGGAAAGACATCCGGGAACTCGCAGACCACTGGCACACCCTGAATAGCTTCCATAGCATCATTATTCAGAGCAGCCAAGGAATAGAGCTGGACAGCAGGAATCAGACTCGGAGAAAAGACTACATGGCCTTCAGGAATCTTCAGAGACACTGAGCGTTCAGCACAATCAATCACAGCTGCATTTGCTGTCAACCAATCCATGCCCAAAATGACATCAATGTCAGAATCGCCCAGAATAATCAAAGAAGCCAAGAATTAAGAACCACCAATCTCAACTTGATTTCCATGACTGATTTTAGACGCTGCCATTGTTGCTCCAGGAGAAAGAACCATTAACCGCTTGGGAAGAGGATCTGACGCTAACCCATTCTCACTTGCAAACTTCATCGAAACAAACGAATGCGATGCACCAGAATCAAAGAGAACTCGTGCAGGGACTGAGTTAACTGAAAGCATACCCATGACAACTCCAGGTGCGAGCTCAGCTTGAGAGGCGTTGACGTTAGCTTGGCGACCGCAGACCCGGCTTAGTGTTGATGTTGAGAGCCCGAGGCGTGGTGCACGAACCGGAGGAGAGCTTGTTGCGATCTTGGCGGAGGGAGAGCTTTGTTCTTCATTGGGCTTCCAGTGGGGATGTCCAGGATCTCCACACGTAGCGTGCACCGTGGACGTGGGAGCGAGTAGCCAGGACTCCGCCAGCGCCCAGGTAAGGGTTGTCAGAGCCCCGGAGCCGCAGCATGAAGTTTGATGGCCTTGGCGCGTTGAAGGTCTTAGGAGCCGGAGCGACGGTGGGGTGTTAGGAACCCATACACGCCGCTTAGAAGGAGCTGCCATTGCTGCCGAGCTTGATGCATCCCTGCTATGTTTCTTGGACTCTTCAAACATTTGCCTGCTTGCCTCCTCTTGTAGTGCCATGTGCTGTAGCTCCAGGAAGGTTGCCGGTCTTGCATGTGTGATTGCATACTTGATCGACACATTGAGCCCTTGCCTGAACCTTTTCTGCTTCTTCTTGTCATCAGATACCTCATCACCACCATAGCGAGACAGGTTCATGAAGTTCCTGATGTAGGTGTTGACATTATCATTCCCCTGCTTCAGGTTGAGGAAGGCCTCCTTCATCCTTTCCATCACAATCTCTGAGAGAAACTGCTCCTTGAAAGCTGCAGTGAACCTCTCCCAAGTTGGCTGGAACCCAGTGCAGCTTGCCTTCAAGTAGTTTTCCCACCATAGAGCTGCATCTCCCTTGAGAAGGTGGGTAGCACACTTGACCCACTCCTGCTCGAACATCGCCTCGAGCAACCTTGAGATCTCACGCAGCCAATCATCCGCATCAAGAGGTCGGTCAGAAACATCAAACTGACGGGGGTTGAACTTGAGGAAGATCTTGATGTCACCACGCTTGGGAGGTGGAGGAAGTGGAGCAAACTCGTTCCTTCCGACGCCTCTCCTCAAAGCGCTTGGTTCTCTTGCATTGCCGCCAAAGCATTAGCTATGCTTGACAAATACCGAGCCCAGCTCGAGGTATGTCCTCCTCACCGGCGTGGGGAGCCATCCTGTCATTGATATAAAACTCAAGTCAAGATTATAATGGAAGATGATAATAATCCAAAATAGTACCAAGATGGAATTAACCAAGATTAAATGATACAATTTATCGAGATGATATTAAAATATCAACAAAGTTCATAGCACCTCAAAGATATTAAGCATATCGCACACGATCGAAAAGGAGTGTGGTACACAAACATATCAAAGAAAAATTTTCCACAAATTTCGCATTAAAATACCAATAGATGCATAAAATTACTTAACGAATCAAGATTAGTGACTCTACCGATTCAATATACAAAAGCGAATGATACAAGTAGTGGTATGGTCGCGAATCCATCCCGCACTCAAATCATTACTCCAAGACATGAACAAGTGGAACACATATCCTAACCCTTCTTCTCACGATTTAAACCTAAGATTGGTACTACTAAACGAACACCCCAAACAAGATAGCGTCGGATACAAAGGAAGATAGATTGCGTCGGTTTACAAAAGCCTGTCGGTATGGAATGTACCAACATTGATAACCAAAGGCGATAAGATAACAACTTGATGCAACAGATAGACAAGGGATTACACACACACACACACACACACACACACACCCTATGGTACTACGGAAACCCAGAACACGTGAATCCTAGTTTGAATCTTGAGAAGAGGATTGAAAACGTTGCACTTCGTTACCAGAAAAAGGGTGGGTGGGAGGGTAAGAAGAAAAATGAAGCAGTCCTACTCTCGCGTTTTTGTTTTTCCCTAATATACATAACTACTCAAAATATTTGCTAGACTGACAACGACTGCTTTGAAACCTCGAAGGTCGGATGGCTCGATACCAATTGTAACTACCTCGGTGAACTACGCTCCTAGATACAAGCCCGGATGAGAGATAGCGGTTGAAATAGTACTGGGGCCCCAAAAGCCACTCACCGGTCCTTTCAGACGTCCCAACCGCTACCCTCTCAACGGGACTGTCAGACGGCGAGTTTGCAGCGAAGGGATCAACTACGACACAAGTGGGTATGTACGCAAGCCACCATACAAGAGTACATCACAGCCATCCCATCTAGAAAGAAATGAAATATATAGCAACGCATACGGCAAAGATTCAAATGACCTAGATAGATCTATATTTTAGGATAACTCCTCATACAACACACATCGTAGTATCATGCGGAAGGCAAGCGAGTAATCCGAGTACGGATAAGAAGCAAATCGGCATAAGATGCCATAGAAATAAGCACATCAACTACAGGTCTCACGGATCCCGCTCCCTAATCTCTACACCATACGATCGTTGCCCACATCTTCGCTTCTTCCACCCAAAGATCCGCCCCGAGAAGGTACCGCTCATCCGAATCAAGAATTTATCGTGTGAGACCCTAAGGGTACTCAAAGAAGTCTTAATGCCTCTAAAGGACACAACCTGGGTGACGAATTGCAGAAAAGATAAACCCTAGCAATTCTACAGAGAACGCTAACCATCCGCCTAACCAATGATAGACGGATGTCCGTGAATTTAAGTACAACAGCTTATAATGGTAATCTCATCCGATCCATCCTCCCTCGCTACCAACAAGGAAGCGACGAACAACCCCCCATCCGTTGGTAATTTTATTAACCATTCCATGAGTATTGCACTATTTACTAGTCAAGTTACTTAGTCAAATTAAGGCGGTACTTTAGTTATGCTTGTCTATGATCAAGAAACTATGCTCCAAGTCGTCCATATCCGCGGACACGGCTTTGAAAGTTTTACCCGCCGGGTGCACCAATAGCAACACACGCCGATCAACCTCGGAAAAACCAAATCAAAACCCAACGAGGCTTTCACGATCGAACAATCACAAGATTCAGAATATTTCAGGCCACCCTTAAGTAGATCCCGCGAACGGATAGCTGACTCGAGACGGACTCAAGGTTTGCGATAATGGTCAGAGCGGTAGGGAACCCAAGTGTGGCTGGGCTTGTCGATACCGCGTAATCAATCCGCTTACCTAAACAAAGACAAAGGTGCAACCTCGCACAATTTAAATACGAGAAAAGTAGCATGGCATAAGCACAGATCGTAAATAAAACCTCAAACTAGTTTGTGGCCCCAAGAAATAAGACTGGAATCAAGCTCGCCGGGGGTCCCATATACCTCCCGGATGTGGATAGCGATAAAGCAAGGAACAGGAATCAAGTACTCGGGGTCTTACGGACACAAGTGAGCAGGAAAACCAAATAGCAATGTTGCTCACCGTGCCACTTTCTTTAGTTATCCCGAACTACTCAAAGTTAAGTTGTTTAGGTACCTCATTATCCATCGACTCTCACATACCCTACACATGTTGTTCTACGACTGCATGGCTCAAACAACTCCTATAGTAGTGGCTCATGGGATGGAGGAACAAGCTTGGAGTTTAAAAGTAAAGGCTATGCATACTTGGGATTCAATTTAATGCAATCGCGACTCAATGATGCAAGAATAAGATAGAGGCAATAGGTACTGTATGTATGCAAGCATGTGGTAGTGCTTGCCTGGTATCTCTGTTGAAGCAAGGACGATCTTGGGTAGTGCTCCCGGTTCTCTTGATACAACCCCCGCCGGTTCATCCGAGAAAAACCAAACAAACAAGGCCAACATGAATATAGAGCACAAGCATATGAATAAGATGCGTCAAGCAAACAATCATGCCATGATGAATGATGCACAAATTACATGGCAAGTAAAGTAGCATGGCATGGTGAGGTGTGGTGGACAAGAAAATAACAATTAAGTGGTTTTAGTCACATTTCATTGCCATAACAGTTGTTGTTCAATATATATTTATATGATGCATGCTGCAATTGAAGTCATGGATAGCATAAACAGAAAGGTCTCGTCGAGCTGATCAATTTAGACTACTTATTTGCTTAATTTGGAGTTTTAAAACAAAAGTTATTAAATTATTAAATTCTAGTGGCAATTGATGTAATTTAAACAAACTTGGAATTTTAGTTGTGCAAAAGTCAAAATAGATGGCATATTTGGAATCCTCTCATTTTTCTGATATTCATACATATATTATTTGTCAAATTTGGAATTAGTATGTAAAAGTTATTAAAATCTGAATAGAATTTGAATTTTGAATTAATTTAACAAAATTTGAATTCAAAACAGCTCAGAACGCTTTTTCTACACAGCTCACTCAGCTCGAGTCGCAGTGTGGGCAGGGGTTCTCGGCCCACACGCCAGTCTGGAAAGATCTGGACCATGGGTTGATTAACCAAAACATCGACTCTTTTAGAAAAGTACCAGCGACATCGACAGAGGGCCCCGAGGACCGCGGGTTGATGCAAAAGGTGGCTGGGGTTATGCAAAGAACAGCCGATCAGTAGATCTTCCTCTCGCCGACGAACTGAACTCGCCACGACAGGAAAGAAAACAGGCGTGGCTCGATCTGGGGCGTTCTTGGCGCCATGGCGACGCCACCGGGCTAGGCTGGGTTAGGTCTTGGTGAGGGGACGCGCTAGATAGGGTGGTCGCTCGGGAGCTAGCAGGGCACGCCACGGCCAAGACTGAGGCGTTCGGCAACGATCAAGCGTCCCAGAAGCAACCGAGGACGGAGATTGTCGGAGGGTCGAGCTCACCGCTGGTCAAGTTGGTAACGACGGCGAGGATCGAGGAGAAGGCGATCAACAGCGAGGCTCGCAGATGAAGTGCTAGGGTTTGCGTGCGCGTCTGGTCTGGCGCTCTGTGCGTCTCCTCCTCGGCAAGGGCACGCGGCGACAGTGGTGGGCTCGGATCTTCTCGACGACTTGCAGAAGACGCCACCGGCTAGATCTTTGGGGGTGGTGAGGCGGTGAGAGGAGGAGAGGAGGTGGAGAAAAAGGAGCGAGGCAAGCCCCAGGCGGATCTGGGAGGTCGAGGCGGAGAGGATAAGAAGGGAGAGGTGTGGTTGCGTGAGGGAAGGGGTGGTGCCACCTTTTCGGCCTCCCTCACATGATCGTCATGGCCAAGCCAGGGGGAAGGCAGGCACTAGGAGGGGGTGAGGCTGGCGGTGGCCCTGGGCAGCTCGTGGCCAGGGAGCAGCCAGGTGGGTCTGGGAGCGAAAACGAGAGGAGGGGAGAGGGCCGGCTCGGCTAGGGTTTAGATCGCTAGGGGGGGTTGCCATGCCGTGTAGGGTAGCTAGGTGGCATGTGGGGCCAGGTAGGTGGGTGCTGGGGTGGTCGAGTTAGAGCTAGAAGGGAGGAGGTTAGAGGGCCAAGGGGTATACTTGCCATGCTAGATAGGGGGAAGATGAGAGGTAGGGTTTTTGGGTTTTGTATAGAGGTAGGTGTAGCTAGGGTTTAGTTTAGGATTTATGTAACTTAGGGTTTTGGTTTAGGGTAGAAAAGGGGAGAGAGGGAGCACTTGTTTTTGCATAGACTAGGAGGGTTTGTGGATTAGCTAGTTTGGGGTTTAGGGTTGGATTAGGGTTTGCTAAGAGGGGGAAGATATGGTGGTGCTAAAGTTTGATCAAGCATGCTTCAACAAACCTCAACAAGATCAAAGCAAGAAAAGGATGGATAGGAAGAGAGAGAGGAGCAAGATGATGGGGTCCTTCTTTGGTTAATGCATGATCCAAAATAAGGGCCAAGCAAGAACCAAGAGAGGGGAGGGTTTTCTGGTTGGGCATGCCCATTAGCACATGTGTGTGCATGGACCATGGGGCAGGGGTTTAGCTTAAGGGGAAAAAGAGAGGGAGAGAGCTAGGGTTTATACTCACAAGATCAAGCCAGAAAGAGGGATCCATTTAGAAATCCAAACAAACCAAAACTGGAAAAGGTGGCACTTGCATGGCCCATGCAAGATGATTAATGCCCAACGGTTATATTGTGAGAACAACATTATTTTATGTGGCTTTAATCCTTGCATTCCCAAAAAGTGGGCAAAGGCCAAGCAAAAGATGATGGGTGGATCCAACCAACAACATGAGCTAGAGAAACTCAATAAAAAATACCAAGCCCATATTATTGGATGGTGGAATTATAAGGGGGTGAAAGATAAGGTGGTGGAGTCAAAAGAGAGATGCCCCCAACTCAACTTGGGCATTTAACAATTTAGTAAGAACCAAATACAATATCAAGAGGCAACTACAATTAATCATGCACATGAGATAAGAACCAAACAAGAAAAAGGTTTTATATGATGCTCAAATGCAAGGGGATATGATGACATGAGCATGTTATGATGATGATGCAACAATTATATGTTGGAAGTGGCCCATTTTATTATTATGACTAGTAGCATTACAGGGGTTAGACAACTGGGATGCTACACTTCCAATTCCATTATATCATGCTTTATTGATTATTATTTTGATTGAACTCTCTATTCTCGTAAAGTGCGCGCATCAGGGACACGGCAATAACTTATGTGGGTACTATGTTTGCGAATTCATTCGCAACACGATATGTCTGACAGGTGCCAAGTTTCACTAGAACAACTTAGAGTAAGTAAACAAAGTCCACAACATTATTTTATTACCATCAATTGTGTTGAGTTTGATTCTTATATATATATTGACCCCATTCTTCATATATATTCAGATCGAGCGGATGGGGACCAACTCCTACCATTTGAACACATACGAGCCATTCAAGAGGAATTGGCGGGTTCATATTGATGAGGTCGTCACGCTGGCGGAGAACTCTTTAGATATCCACCAAAATGAACGATGACGATGTATGTGCCGATGATGTATGTGCGATGACGATGTTTGTGTATAATAATAGTTGCTTAATTATTCATGTACTCGTATGTACCGATGACGATTTATTTATAAGTATACCGCCCCGATCGATTTCCTCGCCCTCCCGCGTAAATACGCCCTAACGGGCAGAGGCAGAAATGCGCAGATTTATGCCGTTTTCCCCGCCATGGCGAGTTCTCGCCAGGCAGAAAACTTTAAATCTGCCAGCGGTAGAATTCTTAACACCGTTCGAGATCGAACCGGTGTTAAAGCGTGAACTGCGGGCACTGCGCCACCCTTTAACACCGTAAGAACCGGTGTTAAAGGGCCCCTCTAACACGACCCTC
The DNA here is from genome assembly GCA_030063025.1 of Avena longiglumis. Taxonomy (NCBI): domain Eukaryota; kingdom Viridiplantae; phylum Streptophyta; class Magnoliopsida; order Poales; family Poaceae; genus Avena; species Avena longiglumis. The sequence continues at coordinate 543,444,668 of CP125975.1, forward strand.
AACGGTTGGAGAACATTGCTAGAGGGCCCTCCCAACCGGAGTTAAAGGGGGGGCTAATCAAACGACTATTGTGAGTTTCTTCATTGAGGTTGAGGACCCCAGAACAAGATGAATTCGTCTAGCGAACCTGCTAGCCAGGTTGGCGTGTAACTCGATGAAGCCATGCATGGTTGATAGTGGTGTTGCCAAAGCACGAGACTAGGAGGATTGAGGACGTGTGGATACTGGAGAGATTCTCTAGCTTGAAGTATTCCCGTTTATAATATATAAGATGTTTTAGTTTTATAAAAAATATATCTAAACTATTTATAGTGTAGGTTTATAGAGGTTCACTCCGAACCTATACACTAATATGAATCTAGATATATTTTTTTCACAAAGCTAAAACATCTTATATTTTAAAACGAAGGAAGTATCACAAACCAATGCACGCTTCCTGGAACATGTGGATACAACCATGCTTGTTGCACATGTATCTGCTTGGATAACTCACATTTAATCATACTCCCCCGTCATTAAATATGTGTCCTAGATTTTTCAAAATTTAGATAAATCTATATAGTAAATAGTATTTATATTCACCCAAATTTTAATAAATGTAAGACATCAGGGAGTATATTTTTCTGATTCGGTGCCTGTTGGAAGCCCACATTTAACCATACATGCATCTTTCTGGTTCTATAACAGTTGGGAGCCTATGTGTGCAATTCGGCAATTCCTGATGTACTTGAGGTACTTCCGTGAATTTCCACATAAGAAATTTCTATCTTCTGTTGTATGAGAAAGTATATACTCTTTCTGGCCAGAAATAACTGATTTGAGTTTTTCTAGATTCAAATGTATCTAGACGCATTTTAATATATATATATACATTCAAATCTAGACAAATCTAAGACAGTTATTTCTATATGAAGGGAGTAGGTCAATTTAGACAAGAAATTCGCTCCCTATCCGCTATTCAAGTAGTGAAATTCTCCATGGCCTAGAAAGTAGTATTATTCAATGAAATTACTTTCACAATTTTTTCTCCTGGTCCTAGCTAGAAAGTCGGCATTGGCGCGCACTTCAGGAGGAGATTAAAGGAAAGCACACTAAAAAAGAGGAAGAGAGGGTTTGGAGAAAGGTGATATTCTGCTTGCAAATTGGAACAATCAATCGATCGAGGAGCGGATTTCACCGAGCAACAATGACTAACTTCTTCCGCCGCAACGCGCGGGCATTTTGCTAGTCTTTTTAATAATATATAGACTAGCAGCATAGCTGTTAAGAATTTTGTACTGGTACTATTAGCAGAGTTGTCACTACAACGAGCTTATAGGAATCCATCCGTTTGCTGAGCGAGTTATCCTGTTTTCGTTCTTGGATGATCTCCCTCGCAAGCTTTTACATGAATGGAAGGATGTAAAAACTACTAGAGGAAAGAACGAAACATACGTGAAGGAAGAAACGTAGAGGATGAAGCACCGAATAACGGGCGAGCCGCCAAATTTGGGCCTAGCTCAATAAATAACGCCTTGGTGCGGCAATTAGCACCTCCCGGGCCGGGAGTGACAGACTCACAGACTCACAGTGGTGCCGCTGCGAAAACACGTCCCGATGCATCGGGAACCCACTAGTAGCCCGCTACCGCGTAGAGGCCGAGGCCAGGTGCTGGAACGTTCCGGAAACTGCGCGGAAGAGCCCACCGTGCTTCGGATCGACCCGTATGGTAAGTAGGGCCCGCATAGTAGTTGGTTTGCCCAGGAAAGAGCTTGGCGCGCGGGTGATGGACTGGAATCCTCGAAGCGCGTCGTCGTTCCTACTGGGCCTGGGCTGAGAGGGCACGCGGTCGCGGCTTAGGCGCCGCGCCCCACGTCGAGGTCGAAGACATTTTCCCTCCCGCTCGGAGAAGAAAATTCTCGGTGCCGTTGGTGGTCGAGGGGCCAAGGAATCTGAAGAATGGAGCCAGACAGAACATCCCGACGCCAGCACCACAGCTGTTTCCCATTTCGGTCCGACAGCGAAGTCGCAGGAACGCTACAGAGAAAACAATGAAATCCCATACTACGTACGTACGTGACCAAAAAAACAAGTCCTCGTGAAAAAAAAGAACAAGATGGGAGAGGAAAAGGGATGGATGCAGCTGGTTGCAGCACACTGCGCACGGCTCCTGCAGCTCCCTTCCTCTCCACGAAATTCTCCGTGGACGGATGCGGAAGAAACAAGTACGTAGAGGTGATAGCCACAGGCGCACAACCCAAAGCCGCCTCGTCTCGCTTTTTTTCTTTTTTTTGGCTCGGTAGAAACGGGCCTGTGGCTAGCCGTTCGTGCTGAGGTCATCGACGACCAGTTCGCTCTGTCGCGAGCGTGCGTAGTAGCTCAGAGGACAGGGACGCACGGCCGCGCACGTCGCCGTCGGCGACGACGGACGGACGGACGGCCGCTGACGTACGTATCTGCTGCCAACTCCAACACTCGAACCCTTCACATTTTAGGAGGACAACCGTAGTGGCTGGCATTTTCGCTGCTTTGCTTCCGCGAGAAGAAGAAACATTCATACTACACATTTATTGTGTCTAGTACAGAAGAAGCTCAGCGGCTAGGAGAAACGGAGAGATCGAGCTTACCAGCTTGTGTGTGCTTTTCCCCGTTGCTCTTCGTGTATTCTCTGTCGTCCTCGTCTCCTTCCTCGTTGCCATTACCTTACTTCGTTTTACCCCTCCCAATGCACAGAACGTGCAACGACGACGACGCCATGGGTGGAGGTGGAGAGAGCATGCAGGGCTTCTATGGACATAAGTTCGCTTTAAGTAAGAGCCCGAGCAGATTCGGAAATACCATTTTAAAGTGTTCAAAATATGAGTATGTATATCAAGAGGTATTTCGAGTTGAGATATTTTTTTACTTGCTGGTAGAGTACGTTGTGAACATCTAGATTTTTTTTTTGAAACTTCCAAAATGCAAGTTTTGAATTGTTCAAAAAGGAGCTCCATGTCGCCTGTGACCCAAAACGTCCACACTCTTCTACACACTCAAGGTTGGAGGAAGGGGCCGCACCAACAAACAATCGGTGTCAGATGTTATCATGTTGCAAGCAATGAGGAGCACCAACAGTTTGGCAAGATATAGTTCATAGCCAATCGGAACTACAACGAAGAGGGGACGACAAACTATGAGTTATGGTCAAGAAATGACGATGGGGTGTCGACCAAATCTGGTGGAGTGCCCACGGGATGGGAGATGACGGATTAGATGATACTCCGTCATGATGGAGTAGAAGACAATACCAACGATATAACGATGACATTCCGGATGATTGCGGTGGTAGAAGCGAAGGCGAAACCAAAGACAAAAGCTCCGAGGTAAAGCAAGACAGAGCTAGATCTATAATTGAATTGGAAGCAACTATTCGAAACTAGAGAACGAATCTTTATTGACAATCTTCATAGGTGTTTCAGAAAATTGAGTTGAGAGGGAGGGGGCCATGACAAGGGTCCCCTTGGTTCGGAACACATCGGTAAGATATGATGACGTTCGCCTCTACCGGAGCACGAAGGTGAGTTTACCGTCCAACTTATGGTGTTTCCATCCCCAAGATTGAGCATACACGTTGTCATTTTTACCTTTGTGATTCGTTTGCGGTGGAGGGCTTCGTCGGCAACAGGCTGTACTAAGCATCGGTTCTCTCTGTTGCTTGTATGTTGCTTGCATTGTAACTTGTAAGATCTTATGTAATTGGTATTCCTATACCAATTGGGGCTTTAGAATCTTTATTATGTCTTTTATTATGCATCTAGAAAAATACAGAGGAGGATAAATCTCTTGTTTGAGTGGAGTGGCTAGACTATGATGGTACAAAGAATATCAAATTTAGTCGTCGTTTTTTATGGTCATAATGTTTATCACTGTTTACTTTAAAGATGGCGACCGTAATGTGTTAATGTGTGTCGTTGGAGGTCACTCCGAAAGGTTTGCTCGTCTAGCTTCATCGAGACGAGTGAAAGAGAAACCGCATGTACCTCTCGTACCATGACACGCAGAGCTGTAAATGTCAATCGAAATCAAAAAAAAAGGGGCAAGGATAAAAAGGAGCTGCTCATCGTAGACGCGGAGACGATTTATTAAATCGTGCAAGTAAAAAGCCATTGCGCGTGCACTGCGTAAAGGCAAATGTTTTTTAAAAGGAAAAAAAAGTGACGAAGAAATTGCCTTACGGCTTACGCCGCTGGCACCGCGGCACGGATCTCCACGCGCAGATGCGCTGACGTCCCAGGTGATCTCCACTCTCCCAGCCGCAAAACAGCCATCAGCCTTACGGGAAAGAAAGGGAGCGAAACTTACCGCGCGGCAGGAGAAACCTGCTCCGTTCCCTCCGACGACGATACGGATCGTTACCGCCTGACACCCCCGGGCCCGCCACCACCACAGCACGCGTCCTCCCTCCCTCGCTTTCCTTTCTCCTCCCCGTCCTCCTCCTCCTCCGCCTATTTATCTCCGCCCCGCACCGCACCGCCGTTTAGTTTTCTCCTCACCTCGTCAAACCCGCAGCGAGAACCACACGACACGCGCCAAACACCAAGGAGAAGAAGGGAGGAGGAGTCCAGAAACCACAGCTCGGTCTAGTTTGTTTGTTTCCATATGGGAGCGGGGAAGGAGGCTACTGCTGCCGGCGGCGCCGCCGGCGATGGCACGGCGAACGACGCCGAGCCGCCGCAGCCGGTCGTGCTCCGGATGGTGTTGCATTGCGACGGCTGCGCCAAGAAGGTCAAGAAGTCCATCCACCGCATGCCTGGTACGTACGCGCGCGCGCTCAATTCTGCCGGCAGTTTCCGTTCCCTTCTCCGCTTGGCATTTCTAAGCTGTTCTTGATGATTTCGGTGGCTAAATTGTTCGCTGGTTCTGCTGTGCAGGCGTGCAGTCGGTGGTGGCGGACGCGGCGGCGAACACGGTCGTGGTGGCGGGGACGGCCGACGCGGCCGCGCTCAAGGCGCGGATCGAGTCCAAGACCCACAAGCCCGTCGAGATCGTTTCCGCCCCAAGCAAGGCCCCTCCCGCCGAGCCCAAGAAGAATCCCGACAAGGGCGGCGAGCAGAAGAAGAGTAGTCCCGACATGGGCGGCGCTGCCGACAGCAAAGGGGATAAGGCCGGCTCCCCGTCCCAGCCCAAAGAGGAGGAGAAGGGGAAGAAGCAACCGCCAGAGGAGAAGAAACCCGTCGAGGTCGGTACACAAGGGGCAATCCTATCCCCACGCAAACACCCTGTTCCTCCTCCGTCCTCTGCTCCCAACCACCGCGCACCGACCTCCAACTAACAATGTCTCCGTTCTCTCTGGTTTTGCTTTTGCCAGGACACGGCGGTGCTTCTCAGGATCCGCCTCCACTGCGACGGCTGCGCCGACCGCATCCGCCGACGAATCTACAAGATCAAAGGTGCGGTTTCTCTTTCCCCTTTCCTCTTCCCCTACAGTTCTTAGTCTGCTGTTAATTTCTCGGATTCAGAAAATTGACGTTTTTCTCTTGCGTTTGTGGCTCCAGGCGTGAAGGATGTGATCCTGGAAGGCAATGCCAAGGACGAGGTGAAGGTGGTGGGCACCATGGACGTGGCCGCCATGGTCGCCTACCTCAACGACAAGCTCAACCGCACCGTGGAGCTCGCCGCCCCCGGCAAGAAAGACGGCGGTGGCGGGGAAGAAGCTAATAAGAAGGACAAGGGCGGCGAGAAGCAGAAGGACAAATCTGCCGCCGCGGCGGGAGACGACGCACACAAGGCGGACAAGGGGAAAGGGGTGGAGGTGGCGGGCCCGCCCATGGCGTCGGCCGCGGCGTCCATGGCGCCCGCGCCGGTCACGGCCAGCACGCACCACGTCTCGCCGTACGGGTACGGGCACGTCCCGTACCCGCCACCGCCGCAGGGACCCCCGCCGGGATACTACAGCGGCGGATACTACGGCGGCAATGCCGACGGCGCGGGGTACGCCAACCCCTACTACCAGCAGCAACCGAGAGCCGACGCCGGCGGGTACTACCAGCAGCAGGCCCCCAACAGTGCCGACCACGGCGGGTACTACCAGCAGCAACCAAGCGGTGGCGGCAGCAGCGGCTATTACCAGCAGCAACCGTACCAGCCGTACCCCTTCGACACGGCGCCGCCCCCGCAGATGTTCAGCGACGAGAACCCCAACTCCTGCTCCGTCATGTGACTCTGCTCCGTTCGTCGTCAGACACGACGCCACGCGCCTCACCACGCCGGGAGGGAGATCTTCTTCTAATTAATGAGGAGTAGCAGCTGTAGCTTAATTTAGCCTTAGGCGGATCCGCCGCAATCACGAAATTTTGCTCGCCCACCTCCCTGTTGTTCTCCCCTGACGATGATCGATCCTTTGATTCTCCATTGGTTATTTTTTTTACTTATTTAAAATCGTCGTCAGAGGGGATGAACATGAACCGGTCGCGAAGTGCGTGCGTGATTTTGCCCGCTCGCGCGTTCGTCGCGAATTAGGCGCTGAATGGTGGACTGGTTTTTTAATCAACTCTCTCGGTCGCCGTCGGTCATTTCTAGTCGTCTCACGCATCGGAGAGACGTGATGGCGACGCGGGAGTAAATTGAATGGATCCGACGCAATAAGACTCTGACTAATAAGCGCGGCATAATTGGCCTCTGGTGCTGGTGACGGACGGACGGGCGGGCAAGAAGATCTCCGGCAGGCCGTTTTAATTTTTGGAATCCGGCCAAGGCGGCACCGCCGATTCCGTCGTGGCGGCAAATTCGATCTTTGCTCCTGTCTTCTCCTGCTGCGGCGCCTCGGAGGACAGATGGCCACGCCGGCTCCGGCCTGCCCCTCGATTTGATCTGTGATATATCTTCGTGTAGTTATTTGATCGTTCTTGGTCTCTATGACGGCTGCTGTCCTGATATTTCCAGCGTGCTGGACAAGCTGCGACCTGCAGCATCATTCATGGCTTTTAATTTGGGAAAAGATTTCACGAGTTATGGCATTCACATTGATTTTAGCTGGGCCGTCCCTATCAGGATTTTACGAGTTATATACTACACAGCATTCATACGCTTTTTGACGTTCTCGTAATACGCCGGTTAATCCAAAGGACAGGGTTCTTTTTTCGTCGAATATTTTCTTTATTTACTACGTTATCTTCTGGAGCAAAATCCTGGGGTTGGCTTCGAGACCGTTTCCGAGCAATCACAGGTTAGGTACGCCATTAACGCTGTTTTGCACTAATAATCTACCCGCGACTAGGTAGAGTGGACTGTCAAATCCTTCGTAGTATCGAATCGGGCCAGTATTGACCAATGGGACGACCCAACTCGGTTGAAGACGTTATCCGCAAGGGAAACAATGGTTCGAATATTTTTCACGCGCCTCCTTTTTCTCACACATTTTTCCAGCATGCAATCCGCGTGCGAGTCGCAGGTAGGTATGACCGTGTTTTGAATGATGCGGAAACTGTCCGGGATCAAAGAACAGGGGTGTACATACACTTGCTGCAAGAAAAATTCAGATACAAGCGTCTCGCACACAACTCCCTCCCTAACTCCCAACAGGCGGCGGCGGAGATCAATTCCTCTAGATCACAGTCGGCTGATCGTTGTTTCCCTCTCCCTCCGCTTGCCGCTCCAGCGGCTAGAGTGAGGGACCTTTCTCCGTCGAATAGTTGGAGTTAGGACTTGTCCGCAGGTGCATCGTTGGGGTGGGAGGCGGTGTTGGGGTGTGAGGCGTGCGGCAAATAACCGCCTCAACTCTACTCCCACACCGGCGGCGTCCTTCACGGTGAAGCCTAGGAGTTGATGGCAACATGTGCTAGTCGGTCTTTCAGATCGATGGCTTGGTCTTCTCGTCGTTCTTCAGATCTGGCGAGATCTGTTTCGCCAGCCGCTGGCGCCGTTATCCGTTCGTTGGCGCCGGGCGAGATGGTTTCTCTGAAACAAGGATGTTGATCCGGAGGTGGTGGATCTGCCGTTCCTCTCCGACTTCGTCGATGTGAGGCGACGGATCTTGGTCCAAAACAGCACGAGGACGTCTCCCGGTCGACGTGCCACAACGATATGTGCCTCGCTACATGCAGCAGACATGTTCATCGACTCACAAAGCCTCGTTGGCGATGTTGCTTTTTTGGATCTTACAATGGTGGAGGCTCCGGGTCTCTTTTGGTGTTCGTCTCGACGGCGCTGGAGTTTGGCGGCAGCCGCTCGATTCGGTGGTTGAAGGAAAACCTATGGATCGATTTGTATATCTTGATCTCTTAATTTTTTCTCTGCAGTGTTTTTAGGATAATTATTTTATCCCGGTCTATTTTTTAGTGTCTATATGTGTTGCTTCGTGTAACTTGATTTTCATATAATGAAATAACGTGGTTACTCTCAAAAAAAATCAGATACAGTAGTAGCATCTCGAAACAAGAAATATACAGTAGTACTACCAGCATACGTAGACTTTGAATGCCTACAGTTCCTGAACGCAAGGAACAGTAAAGAGATGCCGTGAAACAGAATGCCTGTGGACGTAAGCAACCAGCTCACAGTCTCATGTCCCGGAAAACGGCACCGCGGTGCAGCCGGAGGAGCAAATTTACTACTCTATCAGTCGCAATCGGCTCTAACCAAAACCATAAATTCAATCAGAGGAGTATATTTAGAATTGTGACTTTTAAAATTTCACCCCTTTCTCTCATATTTGCTCGGCCACACACGTTATTCCTAAAAAAAATCGCCCCCGCCTCGCCGCTGATCCTCCTGCTCAAACCACCACCAGTCATCGCCGGCGCCGGGATTCTCACCTCCCGGCTGGAATGTCACCGGAACTTGGTTTCGTGGCCCCGCCGGAGTTCCCCGCCGACGCCGGAATCGACCCCGACGACGCCTCCGATGTCGCGGAAGCGGTTGGGCATCAACGGCGTGGCGCCGGTCGACGGTAGCAGCCGCCAAGACCACCTCCAAGGCCACGTCAACAACAGGGAAGGTGGGCCGTCCGCCCCTTGTGTCGGTGCTGAGCGGGCCTCGGACGCGGAAGCCGACGGAGGTCATGCTAGCCCATTCGCAGGTGACGGAGGAGTAAAATAAGAGAAAGGCCGCTGCTGCATATGTACCCAAGCCGGTGACCACGAGGACCTCGGGGGCCACGCTGTCGTCCTCCTCGAACAGCCCGCCGCCTCGCCGGAGCTCTTCTCCCCTCCCAGTTGTGGCCGCGCGACGTGCATCGCTAGGGAGGACTGAGAAACTCGGGGCCGGCTCGAGGCCGAGGCCACCGGAGAACAGTACATGGCCGAGCTTCATCGGCTCAATCCCGGCAGCGTCGCCTATGTTTTTTGTTTGAATTTGATGTGTTATTGGTTTGATTGCAATGTGTCTGCTGAAATATTTAGTAGAAGTTCCAAATATAGGAGTTTAAATTTAGGAGATCGATTTCGACGGCCATAGGAGTAAAATTGTTTTTTATCTATATCTAAGGTTTAGCGCTTGGTTAGAGATGCCCTTGTATATTCTACTAGGAGGAAACAAAAACCATCCTATGCCTATCCACTTCTGAGTGCCGTGCTTTTCTTTAATCGTCCTCCCTCGTGCGTTGAATCATTGAGACGAAGCAGTGTGTCTTTGTCCCCACGCATGAGGTGTTTGACCAGGGATATTCTCCACGCAAGCAGCGTGTCAGGAAAATGGACTTGGAAGTTGAAACCGAGGGAAATAATATCAGCAGCAGCATTTGATCACGATCCATGTGCTGCAGGACAGAATCCTTCTCTTCTGATCTTCTTGAAGCAACGGCTAATCCATGTGCCTTCTTAGTAGTATACTACTTCCTCCGTCCAAAAATATCTGACTTGAATTTGTTAAAATTTAAATATATCTAGACGCATTTTAGTGTATAGATACATTCGAATCTAAACAAACTCAAGTCAGTTATTTCTGAACAGAGAGAGTAGTTAATTAAGCCGGGTTCTTAAACAAGGTTCAAAAAGAAAGAAAAAATGTCGGTGTTCAAAGCCAGGCAGTAGCACGGCTTGGGCTAGGTGGGAATTGATATTTTCTTTCGAATAGTTGCCGTGTTTGTCTCTACGGCAGCTGCAGTTTTTCATATTGTCCGTTACTCGGGATAAGGATGACAGGCTCATTGGTTAGGTGAAGAAAACTACAGATTGAATTCACAATAATATTTCGACTAATGTGAGGACTAGCTAAGAAGTCATTATCTCATGCTCTGAATGTTTATTTTTCCAATAGGACTCCAGCATTAAAAAACCTATCGAATAGTACAAAGCAGCTCAACAAAAACAACCTCTAGACCGTGCCGACAATGCGCCTCCGTTGCCGCTTCTCCCTGAGCCGGCCTAACGTTGTTGATTGCGGAGGGGAAATCACCGAACGGGTCAAAAAGACCGCATTCATTCTGAAGAGATGAAGAAAAAGGATAAACTGTCGATAAAGCTCCTTGACGATCTGAAGATTCCCACAACCAGGAGAAGTCCTCGAGGACCACACTACTCTCACAAGCTCCTCGACGTCGGTGTCAAGATGGGGCTGAAACCACGAAGCCCTTATTGGAAAAAACGCCGCAACCACCACCTGAATGCCGTCCCACCAAACTTGAACCTTAAAAACAAGAAAACGAAGCCCTTTCGCTGATGAGTGCCTAGATCCACCCCGCCTCCATGGCCCGAAGGGCATAGAAATGATGCAGATCGATGACGACATTGACGAGAGGCGATGAAACCCTAGTGGCCTTTGCAGGAGAGAGAGAGAGAGAGAGAGAGAGAGAGAGAGTTGACTTACCTCATACTCCATGTTTGATTCCAAGGATTTTGAAACGAATACTATAAGATTCCAATCTATAAGAATTTTTTTTAGAGTCCGTTCGTTTGAAAGGAATGAATCTTACAAAATTCATATGCATTACTTTGTTACACTACAATTACATAGGATTTCTAATAAGAGGTGAGATCTTTTAGAAAAATCCATGTGTGCATATAACAACTATGACATGTACCTTAAATCGTACACAAAATTATGCGGTGCAATAAACAACTTATTTTACAAGTTATTAAAAAAACTTATTTTACATATTCCTATAATTTTTCATTCATATAGGACGCCATGTGCCATGCATGCCACATCTTTTGAATCAATCAAGCCCTTAAAGTGTCACCGATTAAATGTAATATTGTATAAAATAAAACCGGAGACATTTATATGGAACATAGGAAGTACCTTTGTACGTTTTGTAGGGGTTCGTAGCATGGAAAACAAAATTTTCTATCGCATACAAACAAACAAGCCAAGATCTATCTACTAGATTGTAGCAACGAGTCGATGGAATAACTTACCCTCGAAGATTCCAAAGCGGTTAACGAGAGCAGATTCTCGTGGGTGATGTAGTCGTACACTTGCCGATCTCAAGATCGCGTAGACGATCCTTCCGGCGCTGCGTTCCGGCAGCGCTTCCGCAGTCGGTCACACGTTCGGTACTCGACGAAGACCTTCCTCTCCCTTGTTCCAGCAGGCAGCGGAGGTTGTAGCACTCTCCTCGCGATTCCGGCAAAGACTGTGGCGTGGTACCGGAAGTAGAGGGGAGATCTCGCAGGGCTTCGCCTTAAGCCGGAGCGAGTATGGTGGAGTATGAGAGAGATTTAGTGGTCTAGGGTTTAGACACACCAATTAGAAGGCTCTAATCCGAAGGCTAGTGCAATTAGAAGCTCTAAACCAAAGCGGCTCTAAACCGGAGTCTAGGGCTAGGATTTAGATTAGAGGATAGGAACTTGTGTGTCTAGAGGAGGAGGCCCTGCCCCTCCTTTTATAGGTGGGAGGGGCGGCCAAGGGGAGGGGAGTCCCTCCCCAAGTCGGCCTTGGTTGGCGCGCCGGCTTGGAGGGACTCCTCCCCCAAGTCGGTTCCAACCACCTCTTGCTTGTTTCCCACAGTTTCCTGTTTTAGCCGTTTGACTTTTAAACTGGCCATTTGACTTTTCTGTTTTAGGATTCAATTTAATCCTTTATTTGGAACAGCAAGAACACTTAGTACATGATGCAATCATTCAATATGTAATGACACATTCATGTACCCTCCCCTGAGTCTTGGGACAATCCGGAACCTTCTAGAACATTTCCGATGAAAACACCGGAATCATTCCCGAACTCTGAAACGGGACTTTCCTTATATGAATCTTATTCTGAGGACCATTCCGGATCACCTCGTGATATCCCACATCCCATCCGAGACTCCGAACAACATTCGGTCTCTTTCTCATAATACCATAACTACTCAAACAACGTCGAATCCTTAAGTGTGTCTCCCTACGGTTCGTGAATTATGCGGACATGATCGAGACACTTCTCCGAACAATAACCAATAGAGGAATCTGGAAATTCATATGGCTCCCACATATTTCTCGATTACTTTGCGATCGAATGAACCACTTACATACGATACCAATTTCCCTTTGTCTCACGATAGTTTACTTATCCAAGGTTATGATCGTCGGTATCTGCATACCTAGTTCAACCTCGTTACGATAAGTACTCTTTTCTCGTTCGTGATATGTGATCCCTTGTGAGCCGGTCACATGCTTGCAAGCCAATTGGATGACATTCCACCGAGAGGCCCAGTATATATCCGTCATATGGATGGACAAATCCCACTCTTGATCCATGTGTTTCAACCAATACTTTCGAACACTCAATGCCACCTTTATAGCCACCCATTACGGTGTGGTGTTTGATGACATCAAAGCATCCATCCGGAAAAGGTGATATGCATGATCTCATGGTCGAAGGAATTAGGTTACTATGTATCAGAAAGCATATAGCAATTGAACTATTGAAATGACTTGATCTTTATGCTACGCTTATCTATAGGAGTATGTCCATCACATCATTCTCCTAATGATATGATCCTGTTGTTAATAACATCTCTATGTTCATGATCAGGAAACCATGATCATATATTAACCAACAAGCTAGTTTAACAAGAGGCTTTACTAGGGACTCTTATTTTAGTTTACAAATCACACAAGTATTAATGTTTCCGGTTAATACAATTATAGCATGGTATGTAAACATTTATCATAAGTGTGAAGATATGATAATAACCACTTTATTATTGCCTCTTGGGCATATCTCCAACAGTCTCCCACTTGCACTAGAGTCAATAATCTAGTTTCAAACCTTTGTGTATTCAACACCCATGGCTTTCCGGTGTTGTATGTACACGATTGCTAGTGGTCAACTGATCTCCGGATCTGACACTTCCAGGTCCGTGTGTAATTGCATGTCTTTGCGTCTCTACGCATCACTCATTCTCTAATGAGATGGCTTCGTACAAATTTGGTCCTTTGGTGTGACCTTTAGTTCTTCGGGGTTAAAACATGTTGATAATATTGTCGTACAATATATCTTTATAGTATTATCCCGCTGTGAACTACACCTAGTTTGATAACAAACTACTTGACACAAATGCCCTCTTTAGCTGCTATTATAGCAGTCATATACTTAGCCTTTTGTTGTAGTATCTGTCACAATGTCTTAACTTTGGAACTCATCCAAATCTATTATGGAACTCACTTTCCATTATATTGTGCCACCCTTAGTTTAGATTGAGATAAACTTAATTTGTACTTTGTGACAAAACTAGTATCAATGTAGTACTTTTACAATGAACTAACCATCTATTTGTCACTTATACAAATATTATACTCTTAGTTCTTCCAAAAGATCATAAGAATATCCTTACTATTGTCCAATGATCATCTTACGAATCATTCTGGTATATGCTCACAACATTTAGAGCATAGGACATATCTGGATTTGTACATATCACAGTATGATTGATATAAATACTCTTTGTGATTTCATACATCAAGTATCAATCTATACTTGATTATTTGTTTCACTTTACCAAATGTCAATACACTTGAATATATCATCAACATTTGAACTCTTTCAATCATTTTTGTGCGACAAGAACCTTTCTTGTAGTTTCTATATTGAACTCATTCAATATCTCGTCTATGTACTTCTGGCACAACCATATTAGCGTCTATTGATGCCAAATATTTAGGTTTTGCCTAAGTCTTTCATCGGGATGAAATTCTTAATATGTGTTAATAAAAGATACATCATTTCCAATCAACAATATGTCCTCCACATAATGTATTAGAATAGGTCTTAGTGCTCCCACTTAATTTCTTGCAAATGCAAGCATCTCCATCGTCTCTGATGAACTTTTAAACTCCTTTAACAGTTTCATCACAGTGAAGATTCCAACCCCGCGATGCTCACTTTAACCATTGAAGTTTGCATATGCTTTTAGCATCCTTTTGAATTAACAAAACCCTATGGACCGTGTTACGTACATGTCCTAGGTAACGATTCTATTACAAGAACTTGTTTTGTTTATTCAACTACCATATAACAAATTATATGTAGTGGTTGCTACATTAATCCGTCTAGACTAAATATCACTATGAAAGATCAAATATTGTCATAGTCAACCTTTGAATATTTTGTGAACTCTTTCCCAACATGTCGACTATTTCATAGATGTAAAACATCCATGTCTATTTCTTTATAGATCCAGACACAACTGTAAGGTCTTACACCTTTCTCGAGGGTCCTTCAAGTTCAAAACTTGATTTCTCGTGTATGGAACTATCACAGATTTTATGGCTTCAAGCCATTTGACGGAGTCAGGGCTCATCATCGCTTCTTTGCACGTAGTCGGATCATTATTATCAAATAATGATTTAACTCTCAAATCTTGGTATTTGATTGTTCATCCGACCTACTTGTTTCAATAGGAACTTGGATCTCCGTGACCACAACCTTTGAGGTACGTGAGCCATGAGCATTGTTTGCTAACTCCGGAACACTTTTCGGCGCTGCGCATCTTTGCACATATAGCTAAGGTTCTTTTAACCTTATCAAAGTTCTATTGTCCTCCCACTTTTCTTTTCACGAAAAATTCCTTTCCAAAGAAACTTGACGTTCTAAGCGACAAATACTTTTGTCTCTGGTGTTATGGAGGAATACTCAACAGTTATTCGAAATAATCATACAAAGACAAGTTCATCCGACTTTGGTTGCAAACATCTTTCTTATGCAAAGCATACCAATGTTTTAAGAAAGGACAACTTGGGTTTTATCCCAAACCATAACATATGGTGTCATTTCAATGGATTATGATGGAGCTCTTTTCAGTGGAAAAACGGTAATCTCTAAAGCTTTTAATCTTTAAAATATAATGGCAGTTTTATGAATTATACCTTTGATCTTACCATGTCAAACAAGGTTTAATTACATATCTCGAACGCTCCATACTCTTATGGTGTTTCGGGAAATGCAAATCCACGGAACGATTCCTTAAATCTTAGGTATTATGCTAAACTTGTAACTCAAATATCTTCCTTTATGATCCTATCATAAACTATTTATATTCTTGTTACAATGATTTTTCACTTTATCTTGAAAATCTTTGAACTTTTCAAATATTTCACACTTCATCCTTATTAAGTAAATATTCATATATTCACTCAAATTTTCGGAGAAAGCATATGAAGTTGAAATCCATCGCTCTTGACTACACATAATGGATTTCGCACAACAATATGTACAAGTTCCAATAAGCTAGTCATTCGTTCCTTTTGGCCTATGAACGAAGTTTTAATTATCTCTAGGAAAGTTTCTCAAGCGTCATTTGATCAAAAATCAAAAGACTCCAAAATTCCATACACATGGAGTTTTTTCATGTTTTCTTTCCAATATAATTTAAACGGCGATGTCACTTCCTAAGTGATCTTTCAATCAATTTGTCTTTCTACATCTTTAGCACTAGTTTTATGGATGTGATGTCTCCAACGAGATTTGCGAATCCATCTTTTATGGATTACGGCAATTATTTGAACAACCCTTTTGTTCTCATAGTACCTGATAAAACAAATCTTTGAAGGCAAGCTTTGATGTTTAACGAGCAACACAATAACCCTTTATTTGTTCTCGATGAACATCATCACATATTCTTTTGCTAGTTACTTAGGCCATTGTAGTTCATTAATTATGTTGTTTCGTATGACGATTCACACCAACAAATTCAGTATCAAATACTTGAGAACCACATTGTTTAATAAGCAAAGAATATAGCCATAACATGTATATCATCTATATACTTAAGCTGAACAATTCTAGTCTTTTCCTTTCTGCCATATACTTATGAAATTTTCTTTCAATATTTCCTTTTCTTGTTTGAAAGAATCTATCAACATCAATAGTGGAGTCATACATATGACACATAGTCCAAAGCGTGTATAATTAAATACCAATGTCTTTGGACTTGCACTTTGAAGTAGATCACCATCATCAAATGTTTGGTGTTCTTCCAAATTCCTTTCTTTAGTAATCTCTTGGTGTAGTAAATATTTTACCTACATCAAATATTCACCTTTATCATGGAATTATCCATGATCAAGCTACTTTTAGCTTATAAAGATGAATCGTGAGTATAATGTTGCTATCCAAAAACTTTTGGTGGATTAGGACAACTAGTGTCTCCAACCCTTTGCAAATTCTCATCAAAATATAAGAACATGAACTTTGCCATATTATACTCTATCATGTTGTAACCAAAACTTTGTTTCAGATATCACAATATCTTCCACACATCATGGTTTCTGAAACAACTCTTTCAGATCCTAGATAACCTTGATATTAAGAGAATCCTTTGAATATCAAGAATCATGGAGACAAACATGATACTTATACACTAACACTTGGAATTGTTACTCTTGATTTAATACTAATTATTAAACTTCATGGAGTAACCGGAACTTACTGAAAGTTTGCAATAGGACTTTTAAACTTTAGATTAACACTTCAAAACAATATGATACCAGTTCGTAAAGTAACTAACCAGAATTCTATAGTTCTATTATCTCAATTATAACTAAGCGCAAGGTGGTAAACGGATGCCAATGACTACAACTATGCAATTTCACTTTGATTTAGTTTATGATAAATTGAGTTCTAATTAATAATTAAATTAATCTAGGTGGACTCCCTCAAAACAATATCCTCACATTGTTTTAGTGATCACACGAACCAAATCCACCACATCAAAACCGATCATCACGAGAGTTGATATAGCTTCAATGGCGAACAATCAACATGTTCATCATATCTACTATATGACTCATGCTCTACCTTTCGGTAATCCGTGTTCCCGAGGCCATGTGTACATGCTAGGCTCGTCAAGATCAAACCTTAGTTTCGCATGAGCAAATGGCTTGCTCACGTTGTATACACTTGCGTAATCTAATACACCCGATCATCACGTGGTGCTTGAAACAACAAGCTTTAGCGGTGCTAACTAAGGGTGAACACTTTATGACTTGAAATTCATGTGCATGAGGATCATCTTATAATGCTACCGCTGCCTACTAAGCAATACAAGATGCATAAAGGATTAACATCACATGCAATTCATAATATGTGATATGATATGGCCTTTCTTCTTTGTGCTTCCGATCTCCATATTCTAGCACGAACATGATCTCCATCATCACCGACATTGCATCAAGGTCAATGATGCTTCTCCATGGTTGTCGTCCACCGGCTTCAACTATTACAACTACTTTGAATAGACACGCGGGTCTTAATAGAAATTAAAGACAACCATATGGCTCCTGCCGGTTGCCTACTTACAATAAGGAACATTGCATACATCATATATAATCACAATCATGGCCATATCACATCACAGCACACCCCTGCAAAACAAAGTTAGACGCCTCTAATTTTCTTTGCATGTTTTACGTGGTTTGGGGCTTTCAATAAGTTTCGTTCTAACTTACGAACAAGAACCACAACATTGATACTAGTATTGTCAATCACCCGTTGTAAATTGGATCTTAACTATGCTAGGAGAAACAGGCACCCGCAAAGCCACTTATGCAATACAAGTTGCATGTCAAGCGTGGAGCAAGTCTCATGAACGATGTCATGTAAGGTTAGCCCGAGCCGCTTCATCCCAACATACCGCAAGATGCAAAGTACACAAGAAGCAATCGACAATAAAAGCATCAACGCCCACAATGTCCTTTGTGTTCCGCCCGCCCCCGAGATCTACACATAGACACGGCTCTGATACCACTGTAGGGGTTCGTAGCATGGAAAACAAAAAATTTCTATCGCATACAAACAAACAAGCAAGATCTATCTACTAGATTGTAGCAACGAGTCGATGGAATAACTTACCCTCGAAGATTCCAAAGCGGTTAACAAGAGCAGATTCTCGTGGGTGATGTAGTCGTACACTTGCCGATCTCAAGGTCGCGTAGACGATCCTTCCAAGGCCATGCTCCGTAACGCCCGTAGTCGGTCACACGCTCAGATTTCGATGAAGACCTTCCTCTCCTTGTTCCAAAGAAAATGGAGGTTGTAGCACTCTCGCGATTCCCAAGAAGACAACGGCGTGGTACCTAAGTAGAGGAGAGATCTCGCAGGCTTCGCCTAAGCCGGAGCGAGTATGGTGGAGTATGAGAGAGCTTTAGTGGTCTAGGGTTTAGACACACCAATTAGAAGGCTCTAATCCAAGGCTAGTGCAATTAGAAGCTCTAAACCAAAGCGGCTCTAAACCGGAGTCTAGGGCTAGGATTTAGATTAGAGGATAGGAACTTGTGTCTAGAGGAGGAGGCCCCGCCTCCTTTTATAGGTGGGAGGCGGCCAAGGGAGGGAGTCCCTCCCAAGTCGGCCTTGGCGCCCGGCTTGGAGGACTCCTCCCCAAGTCGGTTCCAACCACCTCTTGCTTGTTTCCCACAGTTTCTGTTTTAGCCGCTTGACTTTTAAACTCGCCATTTGACTTTTCTGCTTTAGGATTCAATTTAATCCTTTATTTGGAACAGAAGAACACTTAGTACATGATGCAATCATTCAATATGTAATGACACATTCATGTACCCTCCCCGGAGTGCCGGACAATCCGAACCTTCTAGAACATTTCGATGAAAACACGGAATCATTCCCGAACTCAAACGGACTTTTCTTATATGAATCTTATTCTCCGGACCATTCCGGATCACCTCGTGATATCCCGGATCCCATCCGAGACTCGAACAACATTCGGTCTCTTTCTCATAATACCATAACTACTCAAACAACGTCGAATCCTTATGTGTCTCCACGGTTCGTGAATTATGCGGACATGATCGAGACACTCTCCGAACAATAACCAATAGAGGAATCTGAAATTCATATGGCTCCCACATATTTCTACGATTACTGCGATCGAATGAACCACTTACATACGATACCAATTTCCCTTTGTCTCGGGATAGTTTACTTATCCGAGGTTATGATCGTCGGTATCTCCGCATACCTAGTTCAACCTCGTTACCGATAAGTACTCTTTTCTCGTTCCGTGATATGTGATCCCTTGTGAGCCACCACATGCTTGCAAGCCAATTGGATGACATTCCACCGAGTGGGCCCAGTATATCTATCCGTCATATGGATGGACAAATCCCACTCTTGATCCATGTGTTTCAACCAATACTTTCGAACACTCAATGCCACCTTTATAGCCACCTTACGGTGTGGTGTTTGATGACATCAAAGCATCCATCCGGAAAAGGTGATATGCATGATCTCATGGTCGAAGGAATTAGGTTACTATGTATCGTAAAAGCATATAGCAATTGAACTATTGAAATGACTTGATCTTTATGCTACGCTTATCTATAGGAGTATGTCCATCACATCATTCTCCTAATGATATGATCCTGTTGTTAATAACATCTCTATGTTCATGATCAGGAAACCATGATCATATATTAACCAACAAGCTAGTTTAACAAGAGGCTTTACTAGGGACTCTTATTTTAGTTTACAAATCACACAAGTATTAATGTTTCCGGTTAATACAATTATAGCATGGTATGTAAACATTTATCATAAGTGTGAAGATATGATAATAACCACTTTATTATTGCCTCTTGGGCATATCTCCAACACGTTTTCCTCTTAATAATATGCCCGAGACTTGCTGGAGTGTGTTAGATGTATATTTGTATATTATAGTTTCCCCATATGTTAGGGGGCTTCCTGCATATTTGCACTTGTACCTGTATTATATATTGTGGCCTTTGACTCCTAGAGAAATACAAGTTGCATATTCCTAACATGGTATCAGAGCCGGTTTTAGGGTTCCTGTGCCCACCGGTCCTCTGCTTGTGACTGTCGCCGCCGTCATCTCGCCCCGGCCATCGTCGGTTCCCGTTCTGGCCGCGTACGTGGAATTCTCGTCTACTCGTCAATTTTTCTTAGATCTAATCGGATCCGTCCTCCACACGCGGGATCGATCCCGCTGAACTGTTCGACGCCGCCTCGGCCTCCACGGTCCTCCAGCCCCAGTTCTCGCCCGTCACAAATCAGCCCCTTTGCCCCCCCGTCAGTCTGTCAACAACAATCGCCACCTCTACCGATCGGCACACCGTCCTCCCTCTGACGATTGGCCCCGCCACCTCTTGCTACCGATCATCCCCGCCACTGCTCCTGATCGCTGCAGATCCCGCCTCGACTCTAGCGCCTCACGCCAGGATCCACGCGAGTCTCATCACGCCACGCCCGCCCGCCGCTGCCGCTCGCTCATTGCGGCGCTGCTCATTGCCGCTGCCCATACGTGATGGCCGCGCGACGCCCCCCACCTGCTAGCTGGTGCCCTGCAGGCCCTCGCTGCTGGCCCTCTCCCGTCGACGAGATCGGCTCTGATCGGATCTGCTGCCAAGAGTTTCTTTTTCGTCGGATATGAGGGTTGACCCAAAAAAAATTGAGCAATGTCTTCTGCATCGGGCTATGTTGCGATTCCTCGCTGTCCGGTGATTTTCGATGGCGCGAATAATCCTGATTTCGCTGCCTTTATGCGCGTTCACATGCGTGGTCTCCGTCTTTGGGGTGTGCTCTCCGGCGAGATCTTCTGTCCGCCGTGCCCCCTGCTCTTGTGGCTCCTCTTCTGCCGACGCCGATTATTCTCGGCGCTGATGCTTCTCAGGAGGCCAATGATGCTGCTCAGAGTGCCGATGATAGTGTTGTTGCTGATTATGACCTGAAGTTCAAGCAGTACTCTGCTAATCTTGAGACCTATCGCCACGATCTGACTGCCTACATTCAGTGGGTCGATGAGGATGCTCGTGCTGCTGATGTCCTCACCTCCAGTGTTCTGCCCCAGTATGTTGCTGAGTTTATGAGTCTTCCTACTGTTGCCACTCAGTGGGCACATCTTCGTCAGCGCTATCAGCCGTCTGGGGATGCTCTTTACATGTCTGTGGTTCGCCAGGAGCATGCTCTTCAGCAGGGTGATTTCACTATTGATGAGTTCTATACTCAGAGTGCTGCTATCTGGCGTCAGCTTGATTCTCTCCGTACTGCTGTTTGTGGCACATGCTCATGCTGCCAGATTATGCGATCGGATTTGGAGCTTCACCGCATCTATGAGTTTCTGTCTCGGCTCCGCCAGGAGTTTGAGCCCCGGCGTGCTCAGCTGAATGCTCGTGGTCGTGTTCTGCTCTCTAAGGTGTTGTCTGAGCTTCAGGCTGAGGAGACCCGTCTCCGTGGTGTTGGTCTTCTTGCGGTTCCATCTGTGCTTGCTACCCGTGGTCCTCCTATGTCATCTGCTCCCTCGACTCAGCCACGGTCCTCTGTGCCGCCGCCGATACTACTCACTCCTCCAGTCGTGGTCGAGTCGGACCGTTAGCCTCAGGGGATGAGTCGCACCAGCCAGACTTCGTGGTCGTGGTCGCCATGGTTCTCTTCGTCACTGCTCTTACTGTAACAAGGATGGTCACACTTGGGCCACCTGTTATACACAGGATCCCGCCACGCCGCCAGACTGCGTGGGCGTCGGCTCGCCTTCCGGATCTTCCGCGGTTGCTCTCTCCGATCAGACATTATCGTGAGTCTTGGCATCGCTTCGCCATAGGCTCTCCTTGACGAACCTTTGTTGGTTCTGCGGATCGATTCTTGAATCGCGGCCCACCACCTTCTACACAACCAGGTACGTCCCCATGGTATCTGGATTCTGGAGCTTCCTTTCATATGACCTCTCAGTCTTCTTTTCTGTCTGCTCTTCGTTATCTCCCTTCTCCTATCCATGTTTTCACGGCTTATGGTACCTCTCTTCCTGTTTCTAGTCGGGTTACCCTTTCTACTTCTTCTTTTTCTGTTCCTGATATTTCTCATGTTCCTCTTCTTAAGATGAATCTCTCGCTAGCCTTGACTTCAGGTCGTCGCGTCATTCTTGATGTCGATTCTTGTGTTGTCTAGGACCATCGCTTTACAGCCCTGGTTGAGCTGCCCTCGCAATGTGACTCTTCAGACTTTGGGAGTTAGGCGCCGTGTTCCTTCCGCTACCACTTCATCTCGCAGTTCTTCTCCGCCTGCTACTGTGTCCTTTCAGTGGCATCATCGTTTTGGTCACCTTTGTGACTCTCGCCTGTCGTCATTAGTTCATCGTGGTCTTCTGGGTATGTCTCAGGAGATGGGTCTTTGCATTGTCAGGGTTGTAGGTTGGGTAAATAGATTCAGCTTCCCTATCCTACTAGCGCGTCTGTATGTCAGCGACCTTTTAATTTAGTTCATTCCGATGTTTGGGGTCCGGCTCCTTTCGCTTTGAAAGGGGGCCATCGCTACAACTCCCTCCGTCCCAAAATAGATGTCTCAAATTTGTCAAAATTTGTATGAATCTAGACACTATTTAGTATATAGATTAATCCAAAATTTAAAAAACCCAAGACATCTATTCTTCGACGGAGGGACTATATTTTATTCATCGATGATTTTTCTCGGTATACTTTATTGTATTTTATGCGCTCTCGCAGTGATGTGCTCTCCATATATCAGCGTTTTGCGGCCATGGTCCGTACACGGTATTCTACCCCCATTCATGTGTTTCGTGCTGATTCTGCTGGTGAGTATATCTCCTAGATGTTGCGAGGTGTTCTTAATGAGCAGGGTACCCTTGCACAGTTCTCCTGTCCTGGCGCACATGCCTAGAATGGTATTTCTGTTGCCTCCGAGCCGACTTCTTATCGGAATGCTGAGCATCATCCTGAATGGCAGCTGGCCATGGCTAAGGAGATTGCTGCGCTTGAGCGCACTGACACCTGGGATCTTGTTTCTCCCACTCCCGGTGTTCGTCCTATCACATGTAAGTGGGTCTATAAGGTTAAGACCCGCTCTGATGGATCTCTTGAGCGCTATAAAGCGCGTCTTGTGGCTCGTGGTTTTCAGCAAGAGCATGGTCGTGACTATGATGAGACCTTTGGTCATGTGGCTCATATGACCACTGTACGTACTCTTCTTGTTGTTGCTTCTGTTTGTCACTGGTCTGTGTCTCAGCTTGATGTTCAGAACGCCTTTCTCAATGGTGAGTTGAGTGAGGAGGTTTATATGCAGCCTCCTCCTGGGTATTCTGTTCCCAAGGGGATGGTTTGTCGTCTTCAACGTTCTCTTTATGGCCTCAAACAGGCCCCTCGTGCCTGGCTTGAGCGCTTTGCTTCTGTAGTGACTGCTGCTGGTTTCTCCCCTAGTGCTCATGATCCAGCGCTGTTTGTTCACACTTCTCCTCGTGGACGAACTCTTCTTCTTCTCTATGTTGATGATATGATCATTACAGGTGATGATTCTGAGTATATTGCCTTTGTTATGGCTCATCTTCGTGATTAGTTTCTTATGACTGATCTTGGTTCTCTTCGATACTTTTTTGAGATTGAGGTTTCCTCCACTTCTAATGGTTTTTACATCTCTCAGGAAAAGTATATTCAGGATCTTCTTGCTCGTGCTGCTCTTGGGGATAAGCGCACTGTTGAGACCACTATGGAGCTTAATGTTAAGCTTCAACCTACTAACGGTGATCCTCTTCCTGATCCGACGCATTATCGTCATCTTGTTGGGAGTCTTGTTTATCTAGCTGTCACTCGTCCTGACATCTCTTATCCTGTTCATATTCTGAGTCAGTTTGTTTCTGCTCCTACCACGGTTCACTATAGTCATCTTCTCAGTGTTCTTCGTTATCTACGTGGTACGATCACTCGTCACCTTTTCTTTCCTCGTTCCAGCTCCCTCCAGCTCCAGTGCTATTTGGACGCTACGTGGGCGAGTGATCCTTCGGATCGCCGTTCACTTTCTGCTTACTGTGTGTTTCTTGGTGGTTCGCGTATTGCTTGGAAGACGAAGAAACAGACAGCGGTTTTCCGTTCGAGTGTTGAGGATGAGTTGTGTGCTATGGCCTTGTTGACTGCTGAGGTGACCTGGTTACGGTGGTTAGTTGTGGATTTTGGGGTCTCTATTACCGCACCCACTCTGGTTTTGTCTGACAATACAGGTGATATTAGTGTTGCACGTGATCCGGTCAAGCATGAGCTTACCAAGCATATTGGTGTTGATGCTTTCTATACACGTGCTCAGGTGCACGCCAGGTGTTACGCTCAAGATGTGCCTTGATTTACAACATGGATTTCTTTACAAAGGCACTGAGCAGAGCGCAGCATAATTTCTTACTCTTCAAACTCAGTGTTGTGGATCCACCATAGTTTGAGGGGGGGGGGGGGTTAGATGTATATTTGTATATTGCAGTTTCCCCATATGTTAGGGGGCTTCCTGCATATTTGCACTTGTACCTGTATTATATATTGTGGCCTTTGGCCCCTAGAGGAATACATGTTGCATATTCCTAACAGAGTGGACCGTCAAAAACCTTTGTATCGAGTCAGTATTGACCAATGGGACGACTCGATTCGGTGGAAGAGGTTATCCCGAAGCAAAAATGGTTCGAATAATTATCACACACGTCCTTTTCGCACACATTTCGCGGAGATTTAGTCGTACCACCTACTAGATATACACTTACCATTGCAGCGACTACAAATCAATCACCACATAAGTACGTATAATTATGCCCTTGTTCGAAGCATGCATAAATCTATTATATACTAAAATCAATATAAGGTTGTGTTTCGAGGCACCAAGTTGATCCACATCATCTAAGTTATTTGATTCGTTTATCTTAATCACAACGGCTAAGATTTAAAGCTGTAAAAGGTTATGTAATCTACAATCATGTACAACCTGTCACGTGTAAAAGTCTTAGTGGGTCCATACAAATAGCAAACATACTTCTCTCAAAAAAACATGTGAATGGTTTATGTACGCTAGGATGTCAAACGTGCAACCTTTGGACTCTAGTTGTGCCCGGTTAATAGTTTTGCATCATCTAATAGATTTATGTATAGGGTTGTCATTCGAGACGACCCACATCATCCAAATTATATTAACCGTTAGATCTATAATATATAGTTATGATTTAAAATTAGAAAAAGTTATGTAAAAAGCAATTGGTACAAACAAAAGTCAACAATGTCATCGTATGAGGGAGTAAATAAAACACACGCGCAAATCGTCAAACGAGTCGTCAAACGAGGTGGACCCATCTCATCGGACACATAGAAGCTGACTCTGATCTATCTTCCGTCAAAAAGAAAAAAGGCAAGTTGATCGGAAAAAACCTACAAAGGTAAGTATAGCCAGGATTTTAATTAAAAGGAGCCACACAACCCCTTGACATGGTGAACAAATCTAACTACCCTTTACCTGACAACGTTTTGGTATGCGGTATTGGTTCCGACTACAGGCATATGGCTCTGATCTTCCCGTCAAGAAGAAAAAAAACTCAAGTGTGATGAAGAAAAGCTCCAACACGGCACATACCTATGAAAAGCCGACTCCGAAACGGCTCTAAAAGTACACATATTTGTATGTGTATATATAGAATTATCACCAAGTTAAATTAACATCATACATTATAAAAAATATGAAAAGTTGAATTCTGCAAGTAGTACTACCCAACGTTTACGGACCAAGAGACACCTTCGCTTGATTGAGTGCCTAGCCATCGCTCTATTGCCAATATTCCTAGAAAAACTATGATGATCACTGATTCCATGGACAAATACACAATTATATAATTAAAAATGTAAGTTGTAAAAGTTAAGTTAACCTCATAGTTTCAAAACAATACTCCCTCCTTGACAATATGTAGTACATATAAGAATTTGAAATGTCAATGTAAATTTGACCAAGTATGTAAGAAAAATACCGACATCTATAATACCTAATCAGTACCATTAAATTCATCATAATGTATATTTTCATATGGTATATATATCTGGTATTGTAGATATAGATATTTTTCTCAATAAACATGGTCAGAGTTAATAATGTTTAAATTTCCAAAAATCTTATATGCACCATATATACGATGAGGGAGTAGTATGAAAACTTGATTTTCGAGAGAGTAATACCCATCATTTTTAAAACAATAGCCACACTTCCTATTGGACAGATTGTCTAGACGTCGCTCTATTGGAAATATGACATTTTTTTAAATGACAATAAATAAGAATCTCCGATTTTGTAGACTACTACATAATACACGCCCCATACGAGAACACCAAGAATTACACACAGTCATAAGATATTTATTAACACATCATTCCTACACCCAAGACATTGTTGTGAAGACCAAACAAGGTAAGAGGTCTAAACTACATTTTGGAAATTATTTAGTGCCTTCCTTACCTCCACCCCGAAGCCTTCTAGCACTTGTTGAAGGTCAATAAAAGAAACATGTTCTATTAAGTGAAAAGTAAAATGGTAGGGAGGAGGTTTGAGGCGAAGGGAGTTCCAAAGTCAATGAGGCGTCTAGGCTCCCTCGTGGAAGATTCATTTAGCGCTACTTATTTTTAATAAGTGAAAATGCATAATCATCCACACTGAAATAAGAAATTAACATCTGTATAAAATTCCAATGAAATACAAACAAATTTAAAAAATCATCGTGGTATCAACCACCTGGTCCACTCACAATCAAACATTCAAGGTAGTGAATATTCTAAGAATAACTAGCTTCAGAAATATCACATAAATCTACCATGATTAAGAATCATTCGCATTTATAAGTGACACAATGAAATCACAATACAATATAATAAGTGAGATGTACTAGAGATTATCATAAAATGCAAGTATTCAACAATCAAACAGATCGACCAATTTGTTGATGCAGCATTACAATCTGAACTATCCATATCTTTAAAAAGGGTATACTTCATATTCAAATTATGGTAGAAAATCACGATATGCATAGTAGGTAAAGGAGACATGTGAGGAGTTCTCAAAGAATCATAACATGTTTTTGTGAATGTAGCAGACCTTCTTTAAATTCGTAGAACACAATTAATTGTTTTTTATACCTATATGTAAAGAATATAAAAACATCATATTATCATAAATTTGTTTAAAATCATAGTTAATGGATTTTCAAAGTTGTACTTAAGAAAATCATAGTTAGAGATCTTCATAATTACACATGATGTCTAGAACATATCACAACGGATAGGTCTTCTAAATGTGTATAGATTTTAATAGTTAAAACTTGATATGACAAAAGTGTATCGGGTTTACAATTAATCACAATATACACAACTGTACACAAGAAAATAAGTCATGAGATTATTTAAATGACATATATAAACATCATCCTATGATTGTACAATTTGAAAGATTAAAGTTGAAAATGGAATTGATAATTTCATTTTTTTATAGAATCCCTTAAATTCTATATATATGCAATAAATGTGGTTGTGTCACGGTACCTTATAGAGATGATATAACAAAGGTGCGAATGAATTTCTCCCTATAAGCTTACAATTTAGTGTTGGAAGGTAAACTAGACAAGAGTTTAGTAATTGGATTTGAGCTTCATGATACTATCACTCATAGCCTAGCAAATACATTGTATAATAAAATAGTGATATGAGCAAATGTTGTGCATGGAGAGGGATAATTGGTTATTAAGCATGTAGAAAAATCCTTAAGGAATACAATGATACTTCTAGATAGCTATCAACGGTAAAAAATGTATTGTTATCAAAAGATGCAACCAATAGTTTTTTTCTCATGATCCAATTGTACACGTGGCCAGTTTTATTAAAACAAAATTGAAGTTACGGTAACAATTAATTCTTGAAATTAACAATTGGGCTAGCATGATTACATATGACGATTATAAATCTTAGAAATTTTTTGTATAAATCATAGTCAACTAGAAAATAAAAGTTGCTTTGCATAAAACATTCAGGGGGGAAGTATATCCATGATTTGCATATGATGTGATTAAAAAATCTTCTGTGTAAATCTGCATGGTTTTACAACGAAGCTTCTATGTTTATTATCCTTAAAATTTATTTGTACATGTCATTGTAATTTGCAATCATGTAGAAAGAATGATGACTGATTAAGATGTCAAAACTATGATATCTATGCCAACCTACAAGTGAGCAGGATCATTGAATGTTGGGATTTAAAATTGAGCTTAGCTTGGAACAATTTGAAAAATATTAAAACATAATATTGTATGTGCTGGAAATAAATGATATTACATTGACTTTAATTGAACTTCTCTAACCTTTGTTATTGATTTCAAGTGAAGTCGGTAGATATGAGATAAAAAGTAAAAAAACTATAGTTGACCTATATCTTAATAAGGATAAATTATTATTTTACTTTATTAGAAAAACTACTTATGTTGGATCCTAATGGTCTAAGGATTCTACGGTAATTGCTGAAGCAAATCTTAACTATTTGCCAATCATAATGTTAGTCTTACATACTCATCTAACACCACACAGAAACTATATATGAGCTAGCTAGCTCATAGTCCAAACATAAATTGCATATACAACACAAATGACTCATATGGTCATAATAGTAATGCTTTTAAATAGCCTAATAATCATCCACCTATGAAGTAAAGATGGTTTCTACTCATGTGATATCTATTTATCATGTATGGTGAATAGTATGTATTATTTTCCTCCATTTGTGTATTTTACTATCAATTATAGATGGACACACAAAATACGGCTTTCCTATCTAAAAACAACAACTGAAGGTGATGTCCTCGCATTTGCAAGGGCCACCTTGCTTTTTTTTTTGAACGGATGAGGCCCGAAGGCCCTGGAAGCATTAATTATAAAAAACGGCAGTACAAGATTACATTGAGGCCCCTATCAAACCGGGAAATAAAAGAGAAAGCCTCAACTTTTGCTAACATGACCCTAGAACAAAAATACAAAAAGCAATCAGGTCCTGGGTCGCCTCCGCCGCTGCTGCAAGACCGACGAGGCTGGGCACCTGCGCTGCCACCGGGGAACTTGCCACTTGCGGCGACGCCAGTGATGATTCCCTTCTCACGGTCGGAGAAGATCTTCCACACTTGGAGGAAGAAGATGCACAGGGCATCACACCCGTGCCAGGAGTGGCTCCATGTGCCAAGGATAGCGCCGGCAATAAGCTGCCGCCGCTTGGGAGCTCCAAGATCTGCTTCCTGCCTGCTTTGCTGATGCACGCCAGAGCCCCGCTAGAGAGGAATCCGTCCGGCCACCATCCTCTTCTTCCCTTCCTGTCTACCACCACGGCCACAAGGAAGGACATCAGAGGGGTCACCCGCCGTCTTCCTCCGCGGCGAGCCCATCCTCCATGTGAGCCGCATGGGGCAACCCGCGCGCCACTCCTTCTCCTCCTCGCCTCCACGGCCGGCCAGGAGAAGCAAGCACGCACCAAGAGGCTCCGCCAAGATCGTCCTCCTCGCCACCACGGCCGGATAGGAGCACCAACGCCACCCCACACACCACACCACGGTCCCGGCCACCACACCACTACCAGGAGGTGTTTTTTCCTCGCCGGCGGAGCCCAGAGAAGCAGCAACAGAAGAAAGAGAAACCCTAGCGCTTGGGTGAGGCCGCATCGACGCCAAGCTCTGCTCCAAACCGCCCAAATAGGGCAAAACTCTAAACTACTATTAACTAACTACACCTCCCCTCCATATCCGGCACGGTGCCAGAAGGCTCGGTTCTGATTTTGGCCGGGAAAGGAAGGCTCTCGAGCTTCTCAGGAACTGTAGCGTGGTCTAGCTTCCCAGCTTGTGCTAGTTGCCTGAGAAAAAAGAACACCGTCGTACACACACTTTGCTGTTGTAAGAAGAAAAGGTAGACTCGAATTAGTTGTCGTAGAATTAAGTAAAGTGTTTTTTTGGTTGCGAATCCTACCTAAAAACCTGTCTAGGATCAGTGAACCTAGACAGGTACTACCTCTGTTTGGGATTATAAGTCCCGCGCGGATAACTAGGTTGTCAATTTGAACAATAAAATATACATATTATAATATAAAAATTATACCATTAGATACCTTAGAGATTATATTTTCTAATGATATAATTTTATAATTTTATAATATATAAGTTATATTTTGTTGGTCAAATTAGCAACTTAGGTATGCGCGTAGGACCTATAATCCCGAACAGAGGTTGTAGCTGTTAGGAATAGACAAAGTTATATTCCTCTGGGGGCCAAAGGCCACAATATATAGTACAAGTACAGAATATATGCAGAAGCCCCAACATACATATGGGAAATACAATATACAGATA
Source organism: Avena longiglumis (assembly GCA_030063025.1). Lineage (NCBI taxonomy): Eukaryota > Viridiplantae > Streptophyta > Magnoliopsida > Poales > Poaceae > Avena > Avena longiglumis. The sequence continues at coordinate 543,475,176 of CP125975.1, forward strand.
TATACATCTAACACCCCCTCAAACTCATGGTGGATCCACAACACCGAGTTTGGAGAGTAAGAAATCATCTGCGCTCTGGTCTCGCCTTCGTGAAGAAGTCCGCCAACCAGAATCTGAAGGCACATATCAAGCGCAACAACCGAGCTGCACTGAGCACGTGTATAGAAAGCATCAACACCAATATGCTTGGTAAGCTCATGCTTGACCGGATCACGCAACACTTAGCACCTGTCTCGAGACAAAACCAGACCGGGTGTGGTAATCGAGACCCCAAAATCCTCAAGTAACCACCGTAACCAGTCACCTCAGAATAACAAGGCCATAGCACGTAACTCAGCCTCAACACTCGAACGGAAATCGCTGCATTTCTTCGCCTTCCAAGCAATGAGCGAACCACCAAGAAACACACAAGAAGCGTAGAAGTGAACGGCGATCCAAGGATCACCGCACGTAGCATCCGAATAACACCGAGCCGGAGAGAGGAACGAGGAAAGAAAAGACGACAGTGATCGTATCACCAAGATAACGAAGAACACGAAGAAGATGACTATAGTGAAAGTGGTAGGAGCGTAAACAAACGACCGAGAATATGAACAGGATAAGAGGATGTCGGACGAGTGACAAAGAAGATAAACAAGGCTCCCAACAAGATGACGATAACGCTTGGATCGTAAAGAGGATCACCATCGAAGTTGAAGCTAACATTAAGCTCCATAGGGTCTCAACAAGGCGCTCATCCCCAAGAGCAAAGACGAGCTAGAAGATCTGAATATACTTTTCAGAGATGTAAAAGCCATCAAGTGGAGGAAACCTCAATCCCAAGAAAGTATCGAAGAGGACCAAGATCAGTCATAAGAAATCGATCACGAAGACGAGCCTTAACAAAGGCTATATACTCGGGATCATCACCAAGAATGATCATATCATCAACATAGAGAAGAAGAAGAGTGCGCCCACGAGGAGAAGTGTGAACAAACAACGCCGGATCATGAGCACTAGGAGAGAAACCAGCATTTGTCACTACAGAAGCGCTCAAACCAGTACCGAGGGCTGTTGAGGCCATAAAGAGAACGTCGAAGGCGACAAACCATCCCTCAGAATGCAGTACCTGGGAGGCTGCATATAAACCTCCTCACTCAACTCACCATTGAGAAAGGCATTCGAACATCAAGTCGAGACACTGCTGACGCAATGTATAACAAGAAGAAGAGTACGCACAAGGGTCATATGAGCGATGTGAGCAAAGGTCTCATCATAGTCACGACCATGCTCTTGCCGAAAACCACGAGCCACAAGACGCGCTTTATAGCGCCAAGAGATCCATCGAGCGAGTCTTAATCTTAAAGACCCACTTACACGTGATAGGACGAACACCGTGAGGAGGAGAAACAAGATCCCAGTGCCAAGGCGCAAGCGCAGCAATCTCTCGCCATGGCTACCATTATTCAGATGATGCTCAAGATCCCGATAAGAGGTCGGCTCGAGGCAACAGAAAGACCATACCGACTAGGAGAGTAACGGTTGGGGGGCACGACGATTTAACAGGACGAGTAGAGGGAAGATCATCAGAGGAAGATGACGCAGGAGACAACGATGAAGAAGAGGGAATAGAAGAGAAAGACTCCGGAGAACGAGGAGAACTAGGCGGAGAAGAAGAGGACGGTGTCGAAGAAGAGATGTTAGGGGAGGAGATCCAAGAAGACACAATAGGAGTAGAAGGAGGTGTGTCGAAAGAGAAGAAAAGAGATATCTTCCACCGGTAAGTACCAGCGGTGGACGAGGATAAAAGGACGCCTCATCAAAAGTAACACCACGAGATACGCATCCGACGACCAATGGGTCCCAACAGCGATAGCCCTTATGCTCATCATCGTATCCGAGGAAAACACACTCAACAGATTAGCGGTCGGTTTGTGCGTTCGCGAGGAGCAAGTAGAACATAGCAAACACAACCAAACAAGCGAAGCATGGAGTAACTGGAGACTGCCCAGAAAGGCGCCAAGAGGGATACCACCGCAAGGCAGAAGGCTGAATATTGATGAGGTAAGCCGACGTGGACACCTCACCGTAAATGCGGCGAAGAGAAGAAGCAATCATCATAGCGCCGAGTGGTCTCAAGAAGGTGGCGATGCTTACGCCAAGAACGCCATTCTCGGGCATGTGCGCCAGACGAGAATCGAGCAAGAGTGTCCCGAAGCAAGAACACCTCGCAACATCCGGGAGATATACTCACCAAAGGTAATCAGACGAAACACACGGATGGGGTAGAATATTGAGTACGGACCATGGCCGCAAAACGCTGATATATGGAGAGCACCTCACTACGAGAGCGCATAAAATACAACCAAGTGTACCGAGAAAATCATCGATGAATAAAATATAGAAGCGATGGCCCCTTTCGCGAAAGGAGCCGGACCCCAAACATCGGAATGAACTAAATCAAAAGGTCGCCGAGATACGACGCGCTTAGTAGGATAGGGAAGCTGAACTGCTTACCCAACCCAGCCTCGACAATGCAAAGACCCATCTCCGAGAACCTTAAGACCACGATGAACTAAGGACGAAAAGTAGAGTCACAGGTGACCAAGACGATGATGCCACCCGAACGAGCTGGTAGTAGAGGCGACAACCGGAGAAGAACTGGCGGATGAAGTGGCAGGAAGGAACGCCAAGCCGCCTAACTCCCAAAGGCGGAAGAATCACGCCATGAGGGCCAGCCCAACCAGTGGCCAGGTGCGACGGTCCCAATAAGACAAGAATCAAGATCAAGAATGACGCGACAACCAGAGTCAAGAAGTGGCTAGAGAGAATGATTCATCTTAAGAAGAGGGACATGAGAGATATCAGGAACAAAAAAAGAAGAAGTAGAAAGGGTGCCTCGACTAGAAACAGGGAGAGAGGTACCATCAGCCGTAAAAACACGAACATGAGAAGGGAGAGAACGAAGAGCGGACAGAGAAGAAGACTCAAATGTCATATGAAAAGAAGCTCCAGAGTCCAGATACCACGGAGACGCACTGACCGTAGAAGGTGGTGGTCGACGGTCTGGGAAGAGTCGACCAGTAACCAACGGTTCGTCGAAGAAGAGCTCAGAGCAAGGCACGCGAAGACTCGATAATGTCCGATCGAGAGAGCCATCAAGACCCTAAGGAGCCGACCGTCCACGTAGTCCGGTGTCGCGACGAAATCGGGTCCGTGTATAATGGTGGCCCAAGTGTGACCATCCTGTGGCAAGAAGAGCAAGGACGAAGAGAACCACGGCGACCACGACCACGAGCTGCCGGGGCTGACTCGACCCACGAGGCCGAACCGACTCGACCACGACGGAGGAGGGTAGGATCGGCGGCACAGAGAGACCGTGTCAAGCGAGGGAGCAGACGGCAAAGTAGCACCACGAGTAGCAAGCGCAGATGGAACCGCAAGAAGACCAAAGACCACGGAGACGGGTCTCTCACCAAGCTCGATAACACCTCGAGAGCGGAACACGACCACGTGCATTCACCGAGCACGGCTCAAACTCTCAAGGAGCCGAGATGAAACTCATAGATGCGGTGAAACTCCAACCGAGCGCATAACTGACAACACGAGCATGTGCCACAAACAGTGATGCAAGAGAGTCGGCGCAGATAGCAAAGACTGGTATAGAACTCATCAATAGTAGAATCACCTGGCGGAGAGCATGCTCTGCGAACCACGACGGTAAAGGGCATCCCAGACACGGTGAAGGCCGACGAAGATGAGCCCATCGAAAGGCAAATGAGGGGAGACTCATGAACTCAAGAAGATACCGAGGCGTAACATCGGAGGTGAGAACAAAGAAGAAGACGAGCATCCTCATCAACCCACCGAGTGTAAGCAGCCGAGCATGTCGGTAGGCCTCGAGATCAAGAGTACCGCTTGAACTTCGTGTCATAAGCAAGAACAAGATTATCAAGACTGAGCAAGATCCTTGGCCTCCCGAGAAGCATCAAGACCAAGAACAATCGGGCGCTTGTGGAATAGGAGCCACAGAGCAGTAGGGCACGGACAGAGACCTCACGGAGAGCACACCCCAAAGACGAAGACCGCGCATGTGAACACGCATAAAGGCAGCGAAATCAGGGTAATTCGCGCCATCAAAGACCACCGGGCAGCGAGGAATCGCAACATAACCCGATGAAGAAGACATCTTTTTTTTTTTCAGATCTAGATCTAATTGAGCACTAGAAGACGAAACCAGCCGGCGGCACCGCGTGAAGGCCGAGCCGCGTCCGTGGAACCGCTGGGCAGCAGTGTCCCGAGCAGCCGTGGCAGTGCAGTGAGCCGCTGCAGCAGCAGCATACACGACAAGATCAGCGCCAAAGTACACGCAAGCGTCACAGTACGCCAGTGGATGACCAGCGATGAGTGGAGCGCGCTGCAATGTCGAGGCGTCGAGCAGGAGAAGTTGCAGCGACGGACAGCGGAAAAACCGAGGCGGCGACGGCGGCGAACGAGACGAATCTAACCCTGCTCGATACCATGTTAGACAAGTTATATTCTCCAAAATAAAGGCCACAATATATAAAGACAAAGTGGCAATATCACGAAGCTCAACATATGGGGGAAATACAATATACAGATATATACATCTAACAGTAGCTAGCATTCGTAGGCTTTGAACGTCTACAGTTTGTGAACACTACAGTATAAATAACAGTGAGCAGTAGCCACTAATAAACAAAAAAGTTTGTGCACGTAAGCAACCAGCCCGTCGTCTCATGTCCCCGGAAACGGCAACGTATTTTATATTCGCGGATGAAGCCAAACCATCCTATGCCTATCCACTTCAAAGTGCCGTGCTTTTCTTCTTTAATCCTCCAAGCTCGCTCGCTAACGACGAAGCTGGATCATCGAGACGAACCTGCTACGTCTTGTCCCCACGCATCAACGTGCTTGAAACTCTGACTAGGGATATTCTCAGCGTGTCAGCAAAATGGACTTGGAAGTTGAAACTGAGGAATAATATAGGAGTAGTATCGGTACCAGCGTTTGATCACGATCCATGTGCTGCAGGACAGAACCCTTCCAGTCTTATCTTCTTGAAGCACCATGAGAAAATCCCATGTGCTTTCTTACAAGAGTATACTGATTAATTAAGCCGGCGTCTTAAACAAGGTTCAAAAAGAAAAAATGTCGGTGTTAGAAGCCAGGAAGTAGTACGGTTTGGTGGGAATTGATTTTTTTTTTTTGAATAATAGTCGGTGTGTTTGTCTCTATGGCGGCAGCAATTTTTAATATCTTCCGTGCTCTGGATAAGGATGACATCCATCGGTTGGGGAATAAATATACTCCAAGCAAAATATTTCGAGTGATGTCAGGCCTAGCTAAGCCGTCGTTATCTCGTACTCTCTCCATCGTAAAATAAGTAATACTCCCTCCATCTCAGAATAGATGTCAATAATTTATTAAAAACTGAATATATATACACACACAATTTAGTACTATATAGATACATCTAAATTTAGAAAACATTTATTTTGACACGGAGGAAGTACAACACTGGATACACATGCGGGTTAAGTGTGGCCATAAAATGTTGCTGTTTTTCTTTAATCTACCCGTGTCTAGAGTGGACTGTCTTTTAATAAAAAGGACACGTAAAAATAAATAGGACCGCACTGTCAAATCCTTTGTATCGGTTACCCACAAAAAAAAATCATTTGTAGAGACATTACTTTTTTTTATTTTGCGGTATGGGGACATTACTGACCAATGGGGAGATTAAAGCCAGTGGAAGACGATATCCGGAAGGAAAATGGTTCGAACTTCCCATACGTCCTTTTCACACACATTTTGCGGGTCTAGTCGTGCCACTTGCCGGATCTATACGTACCATTGCAGCAAACTGCAAGTCAGTCACCGCACAAGTACTATGCCCGTGTTTGAAGTGATGCATAAATTGTCGGGGAATAAAGAACAGGGCGCACATAGTACATATATATACACTTGTTGTGGAATAACACATGCGTAGACTTTGACCATTAGCTAGTACTACTACCAATTTAAGCACATGTCTAGTCTGGATTTTTTAACTAACCCGTACCAAACTATACCAATATAACACCCGAACATGAATGCTGAAGATTTGATACTTGGTTAACACCACTTTGCAAAATCAATATTTCATTTTATCTTAATCACCATGTAAATATGCCCATCCTTGTGGCACATCAATGTTACCTTGCAGAAAAACCTTACATTTTATCGAATTCAACCAGCGGTCCACTTTATGTATGTTCCTTTGGTGCGGCTTGGCTTGGGGTGAAAGTTGAGTCTTGTATAAGTTACAAATAAATATGACAGTGATCAATCACAAAATCAATATTTGATTTTATCAGAATCAAATATGAATGCTGAAGAGGTTGAGTATTGTACCATTCGAATATGAATGTTGAAGATTTGACACGTTGATTAACACCACTTTGCAATATCAATATTTGATTTTATCATAACCAAACATGAATGACAAAGATTTGAGTCTTGTACCATCGTCCGATTATGAATGTTGAAGATTATACGTTGATTAATACCACTTTGCAATATCAATATTTGATTTTATCAGAATCAAATATGAATGCTGAAGAGTAGAGTCTTGTACCATCGTCCGAATATGAATGTTGAAGATTTGATATGTTGATTAGCACCACTTTGCAATATCAATATTTGATTTTATCAGAATCAAATATGAATAATGCTCAAGAGGTTGAGTCTTGTACCATCTGGATATGAATGTTGAAGATTTGATACGTTGATTAAACCACTTCACAATATCAATATTTGATTTTATCAGAATCAAACATGAAAGATCTTATAGGTATGCCGTGTATGTGTGGCAGGTAAGAGCATCTCTAGTGGAACGTCTAAATCTGAACGTCTATATGTCCGTATAGATGACCGTCTAAAAGGAGAGAGAATATAGACGATTTTAGTTTTTCAGCGGAACGTGTATATGTAGGACGTCTACATCCTCTAACCAATATTTTAGTATTTTTTTTATAACTACCATCAAAATTTAGAAGCAATATTCAATAGCAAACAAAACAACGACATGATTATCAATACAAGCAAATATTTGTATATTATGCAGCAATACAAGCAATGTTCAGCAACATTCAGTAGTACATCACTCCATCTCTATATTCGGTATCGATGCACAAGCAGCAACAAGTTCCGTACGAGACAAGCCTCCTCTCTTCAACATCATCGGAGTATCTACAGCCCTCTACCATGCCCCTGCCGCTGCTCCTCCCCAACCGCCGCCATGCCCCTTCCCATTCTCTTCCCTGTCCGTCGCTAGGCCGGACGCCTCATGTGACCCCATGCCCCCCTCCACGCCCGAGCCTGTTCCCAACAGGACCAGACGAGACCGCGCCCGTCTACAATGTTTTGCGTCCGGATCCGGCAAAAATTGTCTGCTGGCGGATGGATCTAGCGTGCGTCTAAGCACCATGGTCGAGCACCCTCTTGTTCTTGTCCACTTTCTCTCTCCCTCTCGCCAAATCTACATGGAAAAGAAGAGTACATGGAGCGGAAGCGAGGACGGCGACCTCTCGGAAGTTCCCCGGCCCCACGTCTCCAACTGCTCCGGATGGGCGCGGGAGTGAGCTTCCGGGCAAGAAGTTGCTTTGGACGGCCGTGGCACCGTCGTCCATATATGGACGATGGGTAGCAGGTTTGGGAGGACGTCTAAATTTAGACGAGCCACTGGGAGGTTTTTTCTATCCACGGTCGTCGTCCAAATCGTTTTAGACGGGCATATAGACGAGCCACTAGAGATGCTCTAAGCCTGTGTAGCTAAGCAACCTGCTCATCGTCTAAAATGTCCCCGAAAATGGCGATGTTTTCTATTCAAGCATAGAACCAAACCATCCTATCCACTTCAAAGTGCCGTGCTTTTCTTTAATCGTCCTCGCTCGCTAACGACGACCCTGGGTCATTGAGAAACGGTGCCAAATGGTGGAACAGATCGAGACGAACCCGCCATGTCTTTGTCCCCACCCACGAACGTATTTGACCAGGGATATTCTCCACGCAAGCAGCGTGTCAGCTAAATGGACTACTTCGGAAGTTCTGAAACTGAGAAAAAATATTACTCCGTACCAATTTAACGTCAGCATTTGATCACGATCCATGTGCGGCAGAACAGAACCCTTCTCTTCTGGAAGAGACATACTCCTAGGTCCCTGGCTGTACGAGCAACGGCAGGCCAGGAATTAATAACCCGTCGGCATGCTAATGCTTACTTACAGGAGTATAGTTAATTATAAGTCGACGTCTTAAACAAGGTTCAACTATAGAAAAAAAATGTCGGTGTTCGAGGCCAAGTTGATATTTGTTTCGAATTGTTTGTCTCTGTGGCGGCAGCTGTTTTTGATATTTTCTGCGTGTGGCGGCAGCTGTTTCTTATATTTTCCATGCTATTGAGTTCACATTAACTTTTTGAATGATGTCAGGGATTTGCTAGGCCATCGTTATCTCATTACTGTATTTACTAATTTACACCCTTTTTGACATTATCTGGACGACAGGATGCACCGGAGAATCCGAAGGACAAGTTCTTTTTGTGTTATCAATTTACTACTACTACTACTAAGTTATCTTCAGTCAAATTCTTGGTTTGGTTTCAGACCATTTTTGAGCAATCGCAGTTTAGGTACATAAATATAATCTTTGTACGCTCAAAGTATACATTATTACCTATGTGTACATATTTTTTCATAATTTTGAACCTTCAAAATATCATTCTAATTTTTTTTAGAGTTAAACACCCGAGTGGTCTATCAAGTTGTCATCCATGAGCGCATTGGTCACTAACTAAAAAAAAGAACTATCGGTCACGAAGTTGTGTGGTTGTGCCCGGTTAGTCATTCTGTCACATCCACCGCTAAGTTACCGATGTGGTCGTATGTTTTTTGAAATATCCTCTCAAAAATTAGTATCTTCTAATTGCTAGGAAGGCAAGGGAAAGATCAAGAGGTAAATAATCCTGCTTTGTTCTCTCCATAGATAGAAGCTTCACGTTGATCTACATGATTTTGAGATGATTGTTTCTGAAAAAAGCTCAATAACTTTATCATGCTTAGAAGTTAGAAGCGGTACATATTATTGGTGCACCTTGAGTGGAAAGCGTGCGCACGTAGAGCTCCTGGCTGTCCTTGATCTCGGCAACCTCTATCATGTCATGGTGGCAAACAAGCGCTCCGAACCAGACCGTACTGGCGGGGAGGATAGCCTTGCTACTGCGTGGCTGGATCGTATCCGACTAGCGCAGCCCTGCTGGCCGCAACGATTGACGGGTGGCTTCCCTGATGGGTTCACGCACAGGAGATATTTGATAGAATATCTAGGAGAGAATCGGGGGATTAGAGGATGATAGGTGGGCCTACATCTATTTTGACGGCCCAACAATAGGATAGTGGAAAAAATGACCTAGTAATTAGAGGAAATAACATTGTAAAGGGGTATTTGAAAGTAACATGTAACCAAGACCGGTGACTTAATGGCAAACGAGACAGAATGACTAACGTGGCACATCCTCGCGACTTCGTGACCGATAATTTGCAATTTCCCGGTTGGTGACCAATACTTTCATGCGTGGCAACTTGATAATCCACACAGGTGTTTAACTATTTTTTTAACTAAGGGCTCCATGGAGATGAGCCAAATACTCTTCCAGTCCTAAAGTAAGTAGCGCAATTTTGTATAGATAAACATGTACGTATCTACATACATATGTATTTACAAAGTTGGTGACTTATTTTACTTAAAGACAGATAAAGTACATCCTTTCACACAGATTGTTCCGGTCTAGTCACCTCACCTACATGACCACCTATACGTAGCATTGCAGCAATTGAAGCATGCAGAACTTGTCCGGGAATAAAGAACAAGGGCACACATTGTACTCTCTTCTTTTTAAAATATGATGCATATAGTTAAGTCCTATTTGTAAAATTTTGACAGACTGTATGAAAAAGATATGAGAATCAACAACACCAGATGCACACAAAAAAAAAATATATTTTATAATGGTTCTAGCAAGATTGATTTAAGATTTACGATATTAATGTGTTTTCTATATATTTGTCAAACTTTGAAAAGTTAGACTTTGACCCAAAAAAAGACATATGCAGCCTATTTTGGAAAGGAGGGAGTACACTTGTTGTAAAATGCACATGCATGGACTTTAGACTTTGACCTTTGAACACATGTCTAGTGCGGAATTTTAAAGCAGTGCCAATATAACCCCGAGTATGAAATGCTAAAGTTTTGATACATTGGTTATTATCACTTTGCAAAATCATATTTTATTTTATACAAAATCAGCCCGCAATATGTGCACCCCCAACCTTCTATGTGAGACTTGGCAAGGAGAGGATTGTGGCACACGAGCTCATTCAAGCGATTTTTTTTAAATAATACGCATTATTTAATTAATTTGAGTTTTATTATATGTTTTTTGGAAATTACAGATCTAGCACGGGACAAGCCGACTGGGCCAATCGGCCAGGGCCTGGCCGACAACTTTGCACTCGTCCAACAGGTAGCCGACTGAGCGTTGGGCGTAGGGCAGCTGGGGCCCGCGTTGCCCCGCCTAGGGCAGGCCGATTGCCCTAATCGGCTTGGGGCAGGCCGACTGCCCCAATCGGCCTGGGCCAAGCCGACTAGAGTGCTATGGATCGCCGCAGCCGCCTAAAATGATACAACAATGATTAGCATTTGTTTTTCAAATTGGCCTGTAGCAATTCAGTCGGCTTGGCCTATGCAGATTGGGGCAGTTGGCCTGCCCCAGGCCGATTGGCCGACGTGGGCCCCAGCGGCCCTACGGCCGACACTCAGTCGGCTTTCTTCAGGCCGACTGCACTAATCGGCTTCCTCCAGACCAATAAAGTACTACTTTTATAAAATCTAAAAAACGCGTAATAGATTTGGAAAATATTAAAAAGTGTGTATTATTTAAAAAAATTAGCTCGGTTTTTGAAAAATTAAATTAAACAGTATTTTGAAGTTTAAAAAATACAAAAAAAATGCGTAGATATGTTTTGTATACCTATGCAAAGTTTCGATAAAAAGGAAGATTTCTATTTTGGATTGCATAAAGAAAGCAATGAGTGGTAATATAAAGGAATAAAATACTCTTATTTTGTCCCGGAAATTGCCCAAATACAACGTCTTTTTAATGAAACTTTTGGAGTACACGCTATATATAGTTGTGTATTGTGCAAGTATAATTGTTAGTAATACTAAAATGCATTACACTTTGCAAAATAGATCGTTAATAAATGCCCTTAAAATCGATTGTGTATGATACGTAAGCAACCGGCTCATTGTATTTTGTCCCCGAAAACGGCAACATATTTTATACATTCGAGCAGAGCAGAAAACCAAACCATCGTGTCTACTCCTTCCAAGTGCCGTGCTTTTCTTAATCGCGTCCTCGCTAACGACAACTACGAATCATTGAGACCCTCGTCTTCGCTGCTCCACGTCTCCACGCAAGCAGAGTGTGCGGCAGGACAGAAATCCTTCTCTTCTGGAAGAGCCACGACACCCTGGCTGCACGAACAACGACGGGCCGGAAATTAATGCCCGCCGGAGTGCTAATCCTTCCACGGTTAATTAAGTCGACGTCCTAAGTATGGTTCTGCAAGAAAGCAAATTGTCGGCGTGTGAAGTTCGTTCATACGTCTTGGTGAGACTGATTTTATGTGTGGTGTAGAAAGCCGTGAACCAGTGGAGGTGTCAATTTAGCTCGTAGGTGCAAATGTACCATTATAAGAAAAACATATTTTAAATTATTAAAAAATTCGAAAAACAATTCTACATATACATTTGAACATTTTATGTTGGTTCATAAGTTTTCGATGAAAAAATATTACTCTACATCGTAAAAGGGTGCTCATTAATGCAAACATGGTATGCAACCATATATAAAGAGACACCACATGCAATTCATTTAATTAGACCGGTACACGAGAGTATTTCCATATAATTAATCTTGCTATTTATTAGTTAGTTATATTTTCTTGGTATCTGGAATATGAGTTTGTGGCCTTGTATATAAGAACGGAGGGAGTATGTGTTATGTATAAAAAGACAAAAAAAATGTCATGTGAATAGTCGTATTCTTGTGCACATTTTGGCTTTTTATATATGATATGCTTTTATCCCAAAAACTTGTGGACCAACATAAACTATTCTAATGTATATGCATAATTTTTTTCAATTTTTTGACATTTCAAATATATTTTCTCATAATACGTGCATTTGCACCTGCAAGCCGAATTAATATCCGTGAACCTGGAAACAATTTGACCAGATTCAAAGTGTATTTTTGGCGTATGAACTACGATAGCATTGGATAATCGTGGCGGCGATGGCATCAGTACCGATTGAATATTGTACTACACAAGCCAGAATCGAATTGCTAACGATCTGTGCAAAACGTATTGCTGAATCCTCGTGGACTTATTTGTGGATAGGGGGCTGTCCGGTCGGTCGTTCGATCGTCGTGTGTGTCCCCACCCGAGTGGAATACGACCCACACATTGTTCAAATGATGAGTCAACGTTTGGTCGGATTTTTGGATAATTTCAGATGACGTGCGATCTAGCTGGCACGCGTGCTATTCTTTGGACGACATGAAATCATCAAGGTGCCAGCAGCTACCAACCGACCGTCCGATCTTCATTTTCATACTAACTGGATACCCGGATCGACTTGTGATCCGCTAGTAATTTAATTCGCTAACCAGCCTGAACTAGGATGACGAAGAGATTGCTCACACCAAACATGCGAGATTGGATCTGATTTCGTCGTCTCGATCCTGATCCATGTAAACGGACGGCTAGGTGAAAAGGAGATTTTGCCCGCAAACAAAAAGAATGAAAAGCCAATATTTACGTTGCCCTTTTCCTCTTCTTTATTTCGTTTTGCTTTTGCTTCTTTCCCATTTTTACACGGCCCTTAATTTTCATATCATGAGGCCTTGATACGTGTAAACTCCGGACAGTTGTTTCCTCCCCAAACCCCAAACCGGAGCTTATTTAGGTGCATGGCGCTGCCACCCCTCCTACGCCCCTAGGTCACCACTCACCCTCCACTTCTTCTCCACTGGCTCTAGCAGTGTGTGTGTGTAGGTGGGGGAGGAAGGGGGAGGGGGTCTAGTTTCGCTGTTTCTTTGATGGTGGTGACAACGCTGATCTGGTGGATAATTTTCCTCGAGCCTCCAAAAGCCCGGACGGAAGGGAGAAAGAAATCTCTCTTTTATAAGTTGGATGTGCCCTTCTTCCGTAGACGAGATGGGACTAAACCAAATAGCCTCCACCGGTCAAAAAAGAGGCCCTCACACTTTTGTCTATGCTTGCAAAAGGAAATCGTACTGCCGTCCTATCCACTTAACCAACCGACGATTCTGCATCATTGAGACGGTGCCAAATGGAGTGGATAGAAACACCAAACACACGTATGGAATAGACCGAAAAGAACTTGGAGTAAAATGCATCAGCAGTCTTAGAAGTTGACGGCTATGTCTAAAACCGTCCCGAAACTTATAAAATGCCTCAAATTGATCCTCAAACTTATCACCGATGTCTATATACGGTCCTGGATACGTATAAAATGACATGGCACCGGAGGTGGACCCGTCAGGGATGGCCTTTCTGCAAAAGGATGAAGATTCATGCATGTTTTTACTGGAGTGTCGTTGCTCGAAAAATACGTGATTCAACGTGACAATTTTTTGTGAGGCTGAACAACAAGGACGAAGATTCATCAAAAGAGATGCAAATAGAAGAAAGCACACGTGTTTCAGATTTGTGAGCCAACCAATATTTTACAATGTGGTAGATATTTTATGAGATACCTAGACATGTTAGAATTAGGCGGTTCCAAACAGGTTTTTGTGCTTTGGCTAGTACAACGAGAACGAATAATCACACGAACCTTGTTCAAATTAGTCTTCAATAAAATTCCTCTCTTTATTAACCCTATCCCTTTCTACTCCCTCCGGTCCAATTTATTAGGCACACACGTAGTTTAAAAAAATATTTGATGACCATCAATTTTGATCAATAAAATATTTAATATATGCCCCAAAAACATACCATTAGAAACTACTTTTCAAGATGAATCTAATGGTATAATTTTTCTGACATATTATATAATTTTTTTTGACCAAAATTAATGGTCAAAGTTATTCTTAAACTACGTACATGCTTAATAAACCGGACTAAAGGAAGTACTACAGAGACATAATTAAGTCTCTTGCAGTCCATGCAGGCAAAAAAATATAAATATTTAAACTTCCGTTTAAAATAAAAAGTTGTGCAGACAACCGACAACGATTTTATACCCATGGAAGAAGTGCAATGTTGCATGAACTATAATCAAGAAATGCTAACATTATAATTAAATATGGATTATGCTATAGCACGAACGTATGCGTGGTGGCACTAGCGCGACGTCCCCCCGGCCACACGATTAGGATCCGATGACACAACAAAAAATCTAAAATAGACCAAAAAAGAATAAAAAATGCCATATAATTGAGTAATAGACCTGTCAAAGATATTGTGTTTGTCAACTCGGTTAGTCTTCTAATGCCATACGAGATGGAACGTCAATAGTAATTGTTTGCAAGTGCGGAGTATTCTCTGTCAAAATAACATGTATATTGCGAAGTCAAACTTCCCTACTACTACTAGGCTTTTTCTTTTGTCTAGGATGAGAAAAACCGAAGGCGAACTTTGGCGTGGAGAAGCATTTTATGATGGCGTGGCGGGTCCACCTCCAATGCCACGTCATCACATACGTATCTAGGAACGTATATGAACATCGATGACAGGTTTGAGTACCGTTTTGAGACATTTTACAAGTTTCAGGACTATTTCAGAACTGGGACTGCCGATGCATTTTACTCAAGAACTTGCTACTATTATGTTTTTGTTTTGTCCCCACGCACACACGCGTTTGAGTTTTACTAAGAGTATCTCTTTCCACGCAAGAGGGGCGTGTCAGCAAAATGGACTTGGAATTTCCGAAAATAATAATGGAGCATATTGGTCGCGTTTCAATTGATCACGATCATTGTGATGCTGGACATAATCCTGCTCTTGTGTCTTCTGGAAGTACCATGAGACCCTGGCTGCACGGGCAACGGCAGGCCAGGGGTATAATGCTTCGTCAGCCGGAGTACATCGTCCTGTCTTCGTTGGGGGTCGGATCTTCTTTTGGATAATCTCGAGCCGGCGCGCGTGTTGTATCATTTGAATCGAATCAGTACGGTAGCTAGCGACCGACCGGCCGACCTTATTTTCATATTGAGGACTCGTCATGCTGCATGATTGGATCGGCGTACGTCGCTCCGAGCATGGAAACGCAGCTGCATTTATCGGGTCGCGTCCTCAGGATCCGATCCATGTAAACTCCCGGCTAGCTAGACGGAAAGCCAATCATGCATCTTTAGACTGCCATCTTAGCCTTGTTCTTCCTTTTTCAAAATTTGCCTCTAGGCTTCTCTTTTCCCTTTAATTTCGAACCCTTTTTTTCTTTACCTGTAGAGGAACAGGGGGGGTCGCTGTAGTCTCGATGGAATCGACCAAAGACACAAGGAAGCAGCCAAGACAGTTTCCGGCCACGCGGAGGGCAGTGGGCCTCCCCTTGCCCATGGGCGCCCTTTACTCACAGTTTTTTGGGCCTCTTTACCGCCACCTTTGCATTGCACACCCACGCTTATTTGTCATCTTTCTGCTGCCCATTTCCTCGTGTCTCTCTCTCTGATTCAAATGCTTCGCCCATGGTTACGCTAGTAGTATCTGCCACTGCCACCGTGCGTGCCAACTCTGCTCAGGGGTCAGGACCATCCCCTTTCTCATTCATTCTTGGTGTGCCAGTAAGTAGGTTACTGTCGCACCTACTCCAGTACTAAACTGAAACGAGTTGACACCTTCGGTTGGTTTTGTGTGTTATACGATTGATCTAAATTTTACAAAGTATAGGTTAACTTCTAACGAATGGAGCGAGGCCTGTCGCCGGAGGCTTGGGCCGAGTAAAACGAGTCGTACGGTACGGATCGTCTAAGAACTAGGTTTTCACCGATTTATAAACCTCTTGTAAGCCGTTGGTTGGGATGAGTTGCATCTGTGAAATTTCCGGAGTTTATAAACACTCCCCGATACGGTAAAGTTTACTGTGATTTCGTTTTCGTTCTCTGTTATCTTCCTGTTGCAACTATAACACTGTGGCTAGTACGTGGGGGCTGAGAAATAGTTTCAAATCGCAAATATCGAATGGGTTGGTGCAGTTTGGGGGCAATTACATTGTGGACCGGTGCGGGTTGGTTGCCAGTACGTGCTTGATTACTGGGTTGGTTCGGTGCGGCGTTGAGGTGATATACGTTGTGGACTGGCGTGGGTTTGGAGCGGATGTCTCTCCATTCTCAGCCTGACATTTACCTATGTTCAAGCGTCCCAACTAACTGTACATGCCTCGTAGTAACTTGCAAGGCCAGAATCTTTCCTGTCAGATGTCGTGTTCAGGATGGGCTGGTATGTCACCGAATGGCCACCCAAGTGATTGGTTAGCACGACTGCATGCATGGCCTAGGTTCATGCAGCTGCTAACTTTGTGGAGTCTCCAACAGTTGTTCTCTTTACCCTTTTTGTTTTAGCATGATGAAAGCATAAAGACATGCATGTCCTTTGAGGAAAGATAAAGTGTGTGTGTCGATAACAGACCGCATTGACATTTCGCGTCCCTACGTACGGCAAAAATTACGTCGTCAACTTTGTGATCCCACTCTGATGCTTTAGCCACGTGCACGTCATGGCTGCACTACACACTTTGGTGCATTCCACGAGGATAACCATGAGGGCATGGCGACGAGTTCATGCGCACACTTTGCTCCGTTATTCCAAAAGAGGAAAACCACCAGGACATGGAGACGAGTTCATGCATGGTGCATCCAACCTTTGTTACTTTTCCGGTTTCATGTATAACTAGCGGCCAGTGAAGTTTCCTCAAGTTTGCAACAAGTTGGTCGGAGCAAAAGCAGGCCAAGATGATGAAGGCACAGAGTGCTGTCACGTGTTGCAGCGTGCTGCCACGAGGCACAGAGAAGACGTTGGAAGAAAAAAAGGAACAAATGTAGATATCTCACGTCCCATCTCACCATACCAAGGCCCAGCCAATGTATGGCCTCCTTGGCAAATAGCGGCAAGCCTTGCTTGCTAAATGGGCCAATCCTCTTTAGCGAGCACAACGTAAGGCCAAGCACGGGGGAAACAAATCATTCCTAACAAAAGTTTGTATATTGTTCTAAAAAAAAGTTTGTATCAACCCTCAAAAAAAGGAAAGTGTACCAATGCTATCTTTATTTAAATTTCTTTTACAGGTTTCAAAAATATCAAAAAATAATTCTGAACACAATCAATATTGTATCCCCACGACGTAAAATTCTTTGTATTTTGGCCTACACAAAAAATTAACGAATCTGCTAAATTTTAGGGAATTGAAATCATACTTGCACATATCTACACTGTTGCCATTTTTGTACATATCAAAAAACAAAGTATTTAAAATTAATATTTTACAACGTTGCGGGATATACAATTAAGATTTTTTTTTGAAACTCACAAATATAATTTTGATTTTTTAAAATAAAAACATCATTAGAGCTTGGAGCCAAAAATCTTCACTAGGGATGCCGGCGGTCTATCCGCCAGGCTAGACGGACATCCACATATGCCTACGTGTGAAGCGAATTAGTTTTCTTGGTGTCGTGTATGGTAGATTTTTGAAGACTAGCAGAAAGTTGGAAATGTTTAGACGAATGTCCGCCTACGTCCCTAAGCCTAAGAAAACTCCAACAGTTCCATGGAAACGGTTCGGACATGTCCGAACATGTTCAAACGGACCGAAGTCACGGTCCAAGGTCATCCACAAACAGAGCTGGAACCGCGTAGCACTCCGTTTTAGCGCATCCATGGTCCAAGTTTAGGACGCGTTTGCGGGGGAGGACGGTTCGCGCGTCCGACTTGTATCCTTCTAGGGCCCATCCTGCAGTGGCACAACGACCGCACTACAAGCAAACACTCCCCCGCACGCACTCCGTTGTCGTCAATCCCTAGTTGCACCATGGCCGACATTCCCTCCTCTGCGCCCTCTACGGTTGCCCTGGGCTGGGCCCCGTTCATACTGCCCGGATTAGCTCCGGTGACCGCAGTATATCCTCCACCGCCATCGCCACCAGGACCCGCGGCCAGCATCGTGCCCGCCACCGGTGCTACGAGAGTGAAACTAGATCTCAAAATGACGAGGATTCGACTCGTCAATGCCCATTGTTATGGACTTGGGTTTCGAGAAGATGGGGATGCTGGAAGTCGTGAAACGGTTAACATGCAAGCAATACAGAGACATGAGGTTTAGCCAGGTTCAGGCCCCCGGAGGGAAAATCCTACTTCTGCTTGTATGTTATTGATTATGGCAGGACCGAAGTTACAGAGGTGCGCAGATGCAATCTGGCGTGGAAGTGTGTGTATGAGGTGTTGAGATCCTTCTCGCCGCACCCTCCTGGCCTTTATATAGATAGGACGGGTCCCGGGAGAGGTCAATTCAATTATAGATTAGGGTTGATACCCTTTAAATTTCTATCTAATCTAGACTTGTCCTCCAAGGAGTCGGATTTAACACGGGCTTGGGCCACCCGTATCTTCCTAGGATGCAAATCCTCGTGTGGACCTTCCTTGGGCTGGACCTGGTATATAAATGTTGTGCACCCGTAGAGTATATCCATGTCAGTAGCCCCCGAGTGTTCAGTCGAATCATGGATTCGACTAGAGACTCTACAATCTTTCGGGTGCTTGGTATTTGAACCTGTTTTTCAGGTAGAAATGTTCAGTTCATAGGGATTGCTGATGCGTGTGCCTGGCTCACCCAACGGATCAGGGCCAGTTAACTATCATAGACAAAACAACACAATCTTCATCAAATTAGAGTCACTGGACTCGAACTCGGAACAAATGCTGGTGCGATTCGACTCGGGCCGTTGAGGTATTATAGGAGTCGAACCCCAGTGTTTTTCAAATAATATACCCAACGCGTCCATCGGGATTTTTATCGCGCCTGTTGACACGGGAATTTACTGGCAGGGTGCAGTCGGGTGTGTTACCAGGTCATCAGATGGTATCTGTATGGCTTATCTTCGCGTTGTAGACACAACATCCGAAATTTTATCACCACGGAGGTGTTTCGGGTGGCCAAGGATACTGCTTCTCACTTAGAGTTAGGTTGGGCAAAATTGCCAAAAGATTTTTGCCGTATTTAGTCCGAAGGATCTCAGTCAATTTTTTTATAGGGTGCGCAACCAGCGCTCCCTATGAGAGTAGCCCTCGAGTGTCTGTTCGAGTCGTAGACTCGAGCAGAGACTTTAGTTTAGCTATTCTCATAAGTTTGCATTATTAGTTCGAAGGACACATTTTCGAATGCGCGACCAGCGCTTCATATGGGTATATAGCCCCCTAGTTCGTAGTGGAGTCGTAGACTCGACGTAGGACTCGAAGATATTTTCGAGGTGCTTTTGTCTTTGTAATATCTTAGGTACGCGGCCAACGCTCCTGATAGGAGTAGCCCCCGAGTAGTTGGTTGAGTCGTAGACTCGAGTACGTACTTTGATGCTCAGTCGAAATCTGTGAGCTGTTGTTGGCTTTGCTTTGGTGACGTCATTGTTGACGATTAGTGAGCTCAACCGTCTGTGGCAGTAGAAACGATAGGACGATCATGGGTCCCACCGCCTGACCTGACGTTGACTAGTCACACGAAGGCATGGCGAAAGTTATGGCGTCTCCTCGATATCCACGCGAAGTGGACGGTGTACTGGCGATGGTTCAGTTATGTGCTGACACGTGGACGACGAGATTTGAGGCACACGTTAGGGCTTCTCAATCAACGGTTGATACTCCCAATTTGCATCACCTTTCCATATCATAATTTACCTCTATTCATTGATATATGTCTTATTATGAGGTATTACTTATGGCTTTTCATCTGTTTATGCATGTTGGATGATTCTTCGAGGATGGACTGCCGGAGTCTGGATTCTGATGGAAAAGAAGGCATTTCGGTGCAATTTCACGAAGATCAGAAAAATACCAGAAAAATATGGGAAAATATTATTTTCTAGAAGATTGAGGAAGCTAGAAGGAGGAGCAAAGAGGGGCCACATGGGCGCCACACCCTCCTAGGCGCGGGTCCCCCTAGGCCGCGCCTAGGGCAGGTGTGGCCCACCTGCCCGGCTCCCGACTCCGCCCCTTTGCCTATATATTCCCTACGAAACCCTAAGGCCAAAGGGGCGACCACATATAGATTTTCTCCGTCTCTGGAGAGCGGAAAACACCGAGAGAGAAAGATCTCTTCGGCAGACAAATTTCCGTCGGGGGAATTCCTTCTTGGAGAGGGGAGACCGTCGCCATCAACACCATCATCAAGCTAGGCTTCATTGGGATCATCATCATCCACACCTTCATCTCCACCAGCACCATCATCACCACTCCGTCCTGCTGTAACAATTGTGATTGGATATTGCTTTAGTTCTTAGGGGAAACTTTCCCCGTGTTGATTACTATTGTAGTTGATGCTTGTGAGTGGAACCATTGGATTATTGTTTATGTTCATATTGTTATCCATTACCATATCATCTTTGATCTTGATCCATATGATGTCTTGTGAGTAGTTCGTTGTGTTCTTGAGGACATGGGAAAAGAATGTTGTTAGTAGTGGATTTGTGTTGAGTTATTATTCAATGGTTTAGTATTTAAGTTGTGGTGCTATTCTTCTAGTGGTGTCATGTGAACATAGACTACATGATACTTCACCATTTATGGGCCTAGGGGAATGCATTGTGTATTTTGTTACTAATTGTGGGGTTGCCGGAGTGTTAGAAACATGAACCCTCGTTAGGACACCTTTGCACAAGGGAGCGTAGGATCTCAGAGTTTAAGGCTGTGGTTAGATTTATATCTTAATTACTTTTCTGTAGTTACGGATGTTTGCAGGGGGTTTAATCACAAGTATGTATTAGTCCAAGTGAGGTCGGTATGTTAACACAGGTTCACCCACACAACACTTACAACACCAGAGAAGAGTACTCAGCTACGAAAGCACTTGACAGAATTCCCATGTGTCCTCGAGAACGTTTGGTCCTTATAAGTATTTCCACCGGCTTATCCTTTGCTAAGAAAGGATTGGGCCACTTGATCCGTTTGTTCTCTTGCTCTTTGTTTTGTTGCCTTGCCAGAAAACCACTAAAAATCCGTTTGCTAAGTATTCACAGGGATTTCCTGCTCCATACCACTGTTCAGCACCTTCTTCTCCTCGTTGGGATCGACACTCCTATTTATCAAAAGTACTATGATACACCCCCTACACTTGTGGGTCATCAAGACTATTTTCGGGCGCCGTTGTGGGGGAGTGAAGCGATATTTAAGAGTGGAACTGGTAAGGTAAACTTCTACTAAGAGTATTGCTTTTGTTACTGCTTGTTACTTTGTTTCCAATATGGACAACCCACTTGGTTTTCTATTTGGGAAAACTACTACCATTGCTAGGGTAGTAGATGAACCACCACCTATTGAGATAGATCCTTTTAAGATACCTACAAGTATTGTTAATCGTGTTATGGATAATTATTATTTAGGGGATGGAACTGTCCATCCCGGTGATCATTTGCTTTTTATCCATGAATTATGCGGGTTGTTTAAGTTTGCAGGTATCACAACTAAACAGGTGAAGAAGAAGTTACTCTCCATATCCTTGTAAGGGAGAGCTGAAGAATGGTATAAGTTGCTGAAGAATGGACAATCCATGGAATGGGAGGAGATGGCATCTCTCTTTTACTCTAAATTTTATCCTCCCAGTGAAATTCATAAGGATAGAAATCTTATATATAACTTTTGGCCTCTTTATGGAGAAAGTACAGCTCAAGCTTGGGGATATTGAAGTTACTAATGCTCAAATGTCCTATTCATGAACTCCCTAACAATATTATTCTCAATAATTTTTATTCTAGGCTTTCTCTTCATGATAAAGATTTACTAGATGCTTCTTGTGCTCGATCATTCACATGTATGAAGGAAGAAGCTAAATGGGATCTCCTAGACCGTATTCAAGAGAACACTGAAGCTTGGGAGAATGACAAAGGAAGAAAGTCAGGTATAAACTATGATTATGAATGCATTAAATCTTTTATGGGAACTAATGACTTTCGTGATATTAGCAATGAGTTTGGTATTGATTCCCAAAGTATTGCCAACTGTTTTAAGGCCTTTGCCTCTTAAATAGAAATTCCCCAAAAGAAGTGGAATAAGTACCACGCTCCATAGAAAGATGTTGTTAGTCATGCTCCTGTTAGAAGTACTCAAGTTTGTACTACTAATAATATTGTACCTGAACCTCATGTTGAGAAAATGCCTTTCCCAGCTAAGGTAAAGGAGTATTCTATGATTATTAATGCAAATAACAGAGGTACAATGAAAACTGTGGAGCCTGATAAGCAATTGAATGTTGAACCTGTGGATGGTAGCTATTGTGAAAGACCCTGTCACTGGAAATATAAAGGATGAGCATATTGTATTTTGTGAATACGCTACTAATATTGTTTCTCATCCTAAGAAAGTTAGAAAAGCTAGTGTCCCTGTGCTTTCTGTTAAAATTGGTGATAATTGCTACTATGGTTTATGTGATATTGGTGCTAGTTCTAGTGCTATTCCTTATGAGCTTTACAGGGAAATTATGCATGAGATTGGTGTAGGGGTTCGTAGCATGGAAAACAAAAAATTCTATAGCATGCACACAAACAAGCCAAGATCTATCTACTAGATCGTAGCAACGAGTCGATAGGAGCACTCACCCTCGAAGATTCCAAAGCGGTTAACGAGAGCAGATTCTCGTGGGTGATGTAGTCGTACACTTGCCGATCTCAAGATCGCATAGACGATCCTTCCTACGCTGCGTTACAGCGCTTTGTGATCGTCACGTTAATTGCTCGATGAAGACCTTCCTCTCCCTTGTTCCAGCGGCAGAGGTTGTAGTTCTCCCTCGCGATTACGGCGGCCAGCGACATGGTGCCGAGTAGAGGAAGATCATGAGGCTCGCCTAAGCCGGTGCGAGTTATGGTGGATCTACGGTTTCCCCATGATCTAGGGTTTAGAAGGCCGGGAGGAGGAGGAGGTGTCGGCAGCGGCTGGCGGCGGCTAGGCGGCGGCGCACGGGGTTGGGGAGGGCTGGCTTGGTGTGTGTTTGGGGCAGTCCTCCCCCTCTATTTATGAGAGGGGGCAGCCTTGGGAGGGGAGGGTTTGAATCCAAACCCAAACCCAAGTTGGATTGCAGGAAGGACTCTTTCCTTCTTACACTAGGAAACCATTGTTCCAGTTTGACTTTTCAAACCTTCCTTTTGACTTTCAATTTAGAGCTTTAATTCTCTCTCGCAAATTCCCAAACCAAGTGACCTAGGATATGATCCAATCATTCCACTTACCCATGACACATTCATGGACCATTCCCCATTCCGGTCCAGTGAACCTTCTAGACCCTTCTAGAACCTCTCGATGAAAACATCGAAAACATTCCCGAACTCCGGAATCAGACTTTCCTTATATGAATCTTATTCTCCGGACCATTCCGGATCTCCTCATGATATCCCGGATCCCATCCGAGACTCCAAACAACATTCGATATCCCTACTAACATTCCATATCTACTAAACAACATCGAATCCTTAAGTGTGTCTCCCTACGGTTCATGAATTATGCGGACATGATCGAGACACTTCTCCGATCAATAACCAATAGAGGAATCTGGAAATTCATATGGCTCCCACATATTTCAACGATTACTTTGCGATCGAATAAACCACTTACATATGATACCAATTTCCCTTTGTCTTGCGATAGTTTATTTATCCGAGGTTTGATCGTCGGTATTTCTTCATACCTAGTTCAACCTCGTTACCAATAAGTATTCTTTTCTTGTTCCCGTGATATGTGATCCCTTGTGAGCCAGTCACATGCTTGTAAGCCAATTGGATGACATTCCGCCGAGAGGACCCAGAGTATATCTATCTGTCATATGGATGGACAAATCCCACTCTTGATCCATGCGGTGACCCAGCATACCACTGCATGATGTAGTACACTATAGTCGTTGACATAACACTAATTAAACACCGTTCACTAGTATTACATATCTCAGAGTGATACGCTTATCTATAGGAGTATGTCCATTATACCATTCTCCTAATGATATGATATTGTTGTTAATAACATCTCAACGTTCATGATCGAGAAACCACGATCATCTATTAACCAACAAGCTAGTATTATAAAGAGGCTTTACCAGGGACTCTAATTTAGTTTACAAATCACACATGTATTAATGTTTCCGGTTAATACTATTATAGCATAAATGTAAACATCTATCATAAACACAAAGATATAATAATAACCACTTTTATTATTGCCTCTAGGGCATATCTCCAACAGTCTCCCACTTGCACTAGAGTCAACTAATCTAGATTATATGGTAATATACCGAACACCCATGGAAGTTTGGTGCTGGTCATGTTTTTCCCTCGGGAGAGGTTTAGTCAACGGATCCGCCACATTCAGATCTGTGTGTACTTTGCAAATCTTTATGTCACCATCTTGGACATGCTCTCGAATAGCGTGAAAATGTAGCTTGATGTGCTTCAGCTTCTTGTGTGACCTTGGTTCTTGCGCATTGGCTATGGCGCCCATGTTATCACAGTAGATAGACATTGGGTCCAGCGCACGTGGAACCACACCGAGCTCTGTAATGAACTCCTTCATCCATATTGCCTCTTGTGAAGCCTCTGAAGGAGATATGTATTCTGATTCAGTTAAAGATCTCGCCACAATGCTTTGCTTTGCACTCCTCCAGCTAACTGTTGCACCATTCAAAGTAAATATGTATCAAAATTGAGATTTAGAATCATCCGGATCGGTGTTCCAACTAGCATTGGTATAACCATTAACAAGAAGTTGTTCATCACCTCCATAAGAAAGAACCATATCCTTAGTTCTTCTCAAGTACTTAAGGATGTTTTTGACCGTTGTCCAATGATCCACTCCTGGATCACTTTGATATCTGCTAGTCAAACTAACAGCATATGCAATGTCGGGTCTAGTACATAGCATGGCATACATAAGAGATCCTATGGCTGAGACATAGGGAGTCTTACTCATCCTTTCTCTATCTTACGTAGTTGCGAGGACTTTGAGTTTTACTCAAGGTCGTATTGGGCAACATGGGCAAAAACCCTTTCTTGCTATCTTCCATTCCAAACGTCTTTAGAACTTTGTCCAAATATGTACTCTGTGACAATGATATTAGGCGTCTCGATCTATCTCTATAAATCTTCATACCTAATATGTAAGCTGCTTCGCCAAGATCTTTCATTGAAAAACTATTATTCAAATAATCCTTGACACTATTAAGAAGGTATACGTCATTCCCAATCAACAATATGTCATCTACATATAGTATTAAGAATGCTATAGAGCTCCCACTCACTTTCTTGTAAATACAAGCTTCTCCATAAGTTTGTATAAATCCAAAGCTTTTGATTACCTTATCAAAACATTGATTCCAACTTCGGGATGCTTGCTTTAATCCATAAATGGACCGTTGAAGTTTGCATACCTTGTTAGCATCTTTAGGATCGACAAAACATTTGTGTTGCATCATATACAACTCTTCATCAATGTCTCCATTGAGGAATGCTGTTTTGACATCCATCTGCCATATCTCATAATCATAATATGCAGCGATTGCTAACAAAATCCTCACAGACTTTAGCTTATCTGGTGAGAAAGTCTCATCGTAGTCAACTCCTTGAATTTGTCGAAACCCTTTTGCGACAAGTCGAGCTTTATAAACGGTAACATTACCATCAACATCTTTTCTTCTTGAAGATCCATTTGTTCTCGTGACCTTAGGCAATCGATAAGTCCACCAAAGTCCATACTTGGTTTTCGTACATGGATCCAATCTCGGATTTCATGGCTTCTTGCCATTTATTGGAATCTGGGCTCATCATCGCTTCCTCATAGGTCGCAGGGTCATCTGTGTTGTCCACCAACATGACACTCATAACGGGATCATACCAATCAGGAGTGGTACGAGTTCTCATTGACCTGCGAGGTTCCGTAGTTACTTCAACCGAAGTTTCATGACCAACATCATTATCTTCCTCTCTTATTGGTGTAGGCTCCATAGGAACTACTTCCGGTTCTGCCCTCGTCGAGTTCTACTTTCCTTCCAGTCACTTCTTTCGAGAGAAACTCCTTCTCTAGAAAGGATCCATTCTTGGCAACAAAGATTTTGCCCTCGGATCTATGATAGAAGGTATACCCAATAGTTTCCTTCGGGTATCCTATGAAGATGCATTTTTCCGCTTTGGGTTCAAGCTTGTCGGGCTGTAACTTCTTTACATAAGCTTCGCAACCCCAAACTTTAAGTAACGACAATTTAGGTTTCTTCCCAAACCATAATTCATGCGGTGTCATTTCAACGGATTTAGATGGTGCCCTATTTAAAGTGAATGCGGTTGTTTCTAATGCATAACCCTAAAACGATAGCGTTAAATCCGTAAGTGACATCATAGAATGAACCATATCTAAGAGAGTTCGATTACGACGTTCGGACACACCATTATGTTGTGGTGTTCCCAGCGGTGTCAATTGTGAAAGTATTCCGCATTTCTTCGAATGCTCGCCAAACTCGTAACTTAGATATTCACCTCCACGATCAGATCGTAGAAATTTAATCTTCTTGTTACGTTGATTCTCTACCTCACTTTGAAATTCCTTAAACTTCTCGAAAGTTTTGGACTTATGTTTCATGAAATATATATACCCATATCTACTCAAATCATCTGTGAAGGTAAGAACATAATGATAACCACCACGCGATGCTACACTCATTGGGCCACCACACACATCAGTATGTATGATTTCCAATAAGTCCGTAGCTCGCTCCATCATACCAGAAAATGGAGTCTTAGTCATTTTACCCATCAGACATGCTTCGCATCTTTCAAGTGATTCGAAATCAAGTGATTCAAGAAGTCCATCGGAATGGAGTTTCTTCATACGCTTCACTCCAATGTGACCAAGACGACAGTGCCACATATAGGTCGAGTTATCGCTCAATTTCAAATGTTTAGCTTCAATGTTATTAATGTGTGTATTTCCACAATCGAGATTCAATAAGAATAGACCATCTATAAAATGTGCATGTGCATAAAACATATTACTCATATAAATCGAACAACTATTACTCTCGGACTTAAACAAGTAACCGTCTCGCAATAAACATGATCCGGATATAATGTTCATGCTCAACGCGGACACCAAATAACAATTATTTAAGTATAAAACTAATCCCGATGGTAGATGAAGAGATAGCGTGCCGACCGCGATGACATAAACTTTTGATCCATTTCCAACGCGCATCGTCACCTCGTTCTTCGCTAGTTTCCGTCTATTCTGCAGCACCTGTTTCGAGTTACAAATATGAGCAACCGAACCAGTATCAAATACCCAGGCACTACTACGAGTACTAGTGAGATACACATCAATAACATGTATATCAAATATACCTCTCTTCTTGATGTTGCCGTTCTTCAAATCCGCCAAGTACTTAGGGCAATTCCGCTTCCAGTGTCCTTCTCCCTTGCATTAAAAGCACTCAGTATCAGGCTTAGGCCCAGCCTTGGTCTTCTTCACCGGCGTGGTAACTTTCTTACCGCCCTTCTTGAAGTTTCCCTTTTTCTTAGACCTGCCTTGCTTCTTGAATTTGGTGGTCTTATTGACCAACAACACTTGGTGTTCTTTCTAGATCTCCACTTTCATAGACTTTAACATGGAGAAGAGTTCAGGCAACGACTTGTCCATGTTTTGCATATTGTATTTCATCACAAAGTTCTTGTAACTTGGTGGTAGTGATTGGATGTTAGGGGGTAACCCTGGGGTTGGCCCGATCTTTCACGAATTCCACGAGGAACGAGGGGAGAGGAGGTGGTCGGGTATGAAATCGGGGAAGGCGATGAAAACCACGAACAGACGCACACCAAAACACGATACACGCCTACTCCTCACGACGGTGGCAACCGGTCCAACATAATCCCTAGGATCGGTGTTGGGCGAAGCTCGCTCTCCACGCCAACAACGGGGGACGAGGTGCTTGGTGAGACCTTGACGACTTGGGGGCGAGAAACCGAGAACCCAAGGCCTTGTACAACTTGAACGCACTAGGCAAGATCCAAGAGGGGGGTGGATAATCCGGTGCTCCTTGGTAGGAGCATGAGACCAATAGATATAAGTCCTCAAAGGGTTTCCTTAATATCTATTATTATCCAAGTCTAAAGCGTTTACAATAGAGGGTGGGGGCTATATATAGTCCAGCCACAAAACATGGGTAGTTTCGGAATGAAAAGATAGATGATAGGTTGGGTTACAAGGCACAGGGCCGAACTTAGGCGATCAGAGGGTCGAGCGGGGCAGTAGTACCGGTCGGCAACCGGTAGTACCGGTGGTAACCGGTAATCCGCTCGAGCGTAGTACCGCTTGAGGGCTGGAGCTTCCGTCGGGCGTCGATGGCGGCGGTAGTAGGCGGTAGTACCGGCCACGGTAGTACGGTTGCAGGACGGTAGTACCGCTTGCTACAGAGGCGAGGCGTGCTTCTGTGGCGAGTGGTAGGCGGCGGTAGGACGCTTGGGCGGTAGTCCGGTTGTACCAACGGTAGTACTTGCGTCTGGCAACAGCTGGTGGCTTCTTCGTACTGATGATGCATGAGTTTGCGTGTGAAGTAGCAAGCCATCCAAGGGGGTGTCGAAGTCACACAAGGAGAGGAGCGAGTTCACCTTAGTTTGAAGGAGTTTGGCTCGGGCGCGAGGCATGGGTCCACTTGGGTAGCTCGTGGGAGTAGATGTAGTAGCGGTCGGGAGGCAGGCTGCATCATCGCCCCTTGGGAAAGAGTCGTCCTCGACTCTTCAAATCTCACAACTTCCTATTCGCCATGGTGGGGTGAGAGGTCCTTGACATTGAATGTCGAGCTCACAAGATACTTCGAAGTCGGTATATCGATCACATAGGCGTTGTTGTTTATCCTCTTTAGCACCTTGAATGGTCCATCGCCTCGTGGCTTTAGCTTGGAGTCGTGTTCCTTGGGGAAGCGGTCTTTACTCAAGTGTATCCATACAAGGTCGCCCTCATCAAAGATCATCTCTTTCTTGCCCTTGTTTAGCCTTGATGCTTGGCGAAGGGCTTGTTGCTCGATAGTAGCTCGTGTGTCTTCATGGAGTTTCATCATTGCTTGGGCATGCTTGACAACGTCCATATTGGCACGTTCATGAAGTGGAAGTGGAAGGATATCGAGCGCGGTGAGAGGCTCGAAGCCATAGACGATCATGAACGGGCTCCTCATGGTGGTGGAGTGCTTGGCGCGGTTGTAGGCGAACTCGGCGTGTGGAATGCATTCCTCCCAGTCTTTAAGGTTCTTCTTTA
Source organism: Avena longiglumis (assembly GCA_030063025.1). Taxonomy (NCBI): domain Eukaryota; kingdom Viridiplantae; phylum Streptophyta; class Magnoliopsida; order Poales; family Poaceae; genus Avena; species Avena longiglumis. The sequence continues at coordinate 543,504,776 of CP125975.1, forward strand.
TCAATACCCGAAGAAGTGTGCCAAGACTTCGATTGACTACCTCGGTTTGTCCATCGGTTTGAGGATGCGAGGCGGATGAGAAGAGGAGCTTGATGCCGAGCTTGGCCATGAGGTCTTCGAAGTAGCTCATGAATTTTACGTCACGGTCGGAGGATTGTTCTTGGCAGTGTAGCGAATTATTTCCCTGAAAAACAAATTTGCCACATGTGAAGCATCATCGGTCTTATGGCACGGAATGAAATGTGCCATTTTTGAAAAGCGATCCACGACTACAAATATGGAATCGTGACCATGTTTAGATCTAGGCAAGCCTAATACAAAGTCCATGCTAATGTCCGACCAAGGTGTATGAGGAATAGGCAATGGCATATAAAGACCAAAGGGGTTGGACTTAGACTTAGCTTGGATACATGTAGTGCATCGTTGAACGTGGCGCTCCACGTCGCGCTTCATCTTTGGCAAAAAGTAGTGAGTGGAGAGCATGTCATATGTCTTGTCACGGCCAAAGTGACCCATAAGGCCTCCACCATGGGACTCTTGAAGAAGCAAAAGTTGGAGAGACGATTTCGGAATGCAAAGCTTGTTTTGTTTGAAAAGAAAACCCTTATGCAAATAGAAATCATCAATCCTTTGTCTCTTGAACATTGTGCAAATATTGGTCCAAAGAAAGAATCGACGCGTACAAAGATTTGATGTCCTCAAGACCCAAAACATTGACTTGAGTCGTGTAAGAAGGCTTGTGGTTTTTGAGACAAGGCGTCCACCACATTTTCTTTGCCCTTCTTGTATTTTACAATGTAAGGAAAAGACTCCATAAACTCAACCCACTTTGCGTGCCTTTTACTCAAGTTGGCTTGGCCCTTAAGGTACTTCAACGACTCATGGTCGGAATGGATGATAAATTATTTGGGCCAAAGATAATGTTGCCACACTTGAAGAACACGAACCAAGGCAAAAGTTCTTTGTCATAAATGGGATAATTGGCGTCGCCATCAAGTTTCTCACTATGGTAAGCAATAGGGCGCCCATTTTGCATAAGGACGCCAATGCCAATACCACTAGCGTCACATTCAATCTCAAAGGTTTTGTGAAATCCGCAATGCAAGAAGTGGTGCTTGGTGAGACTCTTTTGAGCTCATCAAAAGCCTTTTGTTGTGCTTTTCCCCAAGCGAACATGACATTCTTCTTGGTCAATTCGTTGAGGGGCAAGCAATTGTGGAAAAATCTTTCACAAAGCGGTAAAAGCCCAACCCATGAAAACTACGAAGGTCACTAACATTTGTAGGGTGGGCCAATCTCGTATGTCCTTGACTTTTGAGACATCAACTTCAATGCCATTAGAAGACACAACAAAACCAAGGAAAATCAGCTTGTCTCTTGCAAAAGTGCACTTGGGAGGTTAGCATAAAGCTTTTCATGACGAAGGATTTGTAAGACCTCCTTAACATGAGTAACATGCTCCTCTAGTGACTTGCTATAGACAAGAATGTCATCAAAGTAAACAACTACACTCTTTCCAATGAGGGATCGCAAAATATGGTTCATGAGGCGCATGAAGGTAGATGGGGCATTGGATAAGCCAAAAGGCATAACCAACCATTCATAGAGACCAAGCTTGGTCTTGAAGGCGTTTTCCACTCATCACCTTGACCATGCGAATTTGATGGTAGCCACTACGAAGATCAATTTTCGAAAATATAGTGGCTCCACATAACTCATCAAGCATGTCATCAAGACGCGGGATAGGATGTCGATAACGCACGGTGATAGCATTGATTGGACGGCAGTCCATGCATAACCGCAACGTATCATCCGTTTTCGGGACTAGGATCACGGGAACCGCGCTTGGGCTAGTGCTTACTTGGATCAAACCTTTGGAGACGAGTTGGTTGATTTGACGCTCGATCTCCTTCGTCTCGTCCGGGTTTGTGCGATACGCGGCGCGGTTTGGTAGCGGTGCGCCGGGTATGAGGTCGATGCGGTGCTCGATTCCACGAAGAGGGGGAAGACCATGAGGAAGCTCTTCGGGAAATACATCTTGGAATTCCTGCAAAACAGCCATCAAAGAAGGAGGAACATTTGTCAAGTCATTAGTTCCTTGCACTAGTCCCTTGCATACGAGGACGTAGTGCAAGATGGATGGGTTGTTCCGCACTTATCTCATCTCACTTTTGGTGGCAAGAAGAACACTCTTAGTTTTTCCACTCGAGTTTGGCTTGTAGCTCTCACTCACTATGGTGTGGTTCTCTCGCTCACCACTCTTCTCACAAGGTGTTTTTGCGTATTGCGCCCTCGCTAAATCCTTTGCATTGTCCGCAATTATTTGGCTAGGAGTCATTGGTTGCAACACACAAGTTTTATCAAGCCATTTGAAAGTGTAAGTGTTTGAGTGACCATTATGCAAAGCACACTTGTCATATTGCCACGGCCTTCCGAGCAACATGTGACAAACCGTCATTGGGACCACGTCACATTCCACCGTGTCCTTGTAGTGCCCAATGGAGAACGTCACCGAGACGGTGTGCTTGATCTTGACGGATCCTTGGTCACTTAGCCATTGGATATGGTAGGGGTGTCTATGTGGATGAAGGGTGAGGTTGAGTTTCTCACACAATTCCGTACTTGCGAGGTTGTGGCAACTCCCTCCATCGATGATAACTTTGATGGACTTACCGTTGATGTCGGCACGAGTTTGGAAGATGTTCGAGCGTTGGTCTTCACATTCATTGGCTTGGGTAGTCAAGACCCTTGTGACCACAAGCGATGGACTTGCATCATGCTTGCACACAAGAAGTTCTTGGTCCTCTTCCAAGTGTTGCCTTGCCATGGCTTCCTTGACCCTTGCATCAAACTCTTCTTCACTCAAGTATTCTTCATCGCCGTTGTCATGGATGAACAAAACTTTCTTGTTTCCACATGCATTTGACTTGTGCCCTTTGCCTCCACACTTGTAGCATTCACCATTGAATGGTTGATCATCCCTTGTGTTTTTGCCACTTGGGGGCTGTTTTCCTTGAGGGAGAGTTGGCTTGAAGGGAAGCTTGGTTGTACTTGAGGGGCTTCCACTTGGAGTTGTTGGAGTAGTGGTTGACGCTTGCTTGAATGTGAAGTATGTATTTGGTTTGTTGTACTTGATGTCCTCTTGCACTTGGCGCTCGGCCTTGGAAGCGATGTGCACAAGCTCAACCATGTTGTTGTACTTTTGGAACTCGGTGATACGCTTGATGGGATGGTTCAAGCCATTGAGGAAGCGTGCCATGGTTTGTTCATCTCGCTCTTGATGTTGTACGGATCATGTTGAGCTCCATTTGTTTGAAGTACTCTTCCACGGTCTTTGTCCCTTGACTAAGCGTTTGAAGCTTGTTGAAGAGGTCACGCGTGTAGTGTGAAGGAACAAAGCGGGATCTCATATGAGCTTTCATATCTTGCCAAGTTGCAATTGGAGGCTCTTCTTTTGCTTGTGGCGAGTTGTACTTGTTCCCACCAAAGGTTGGCATACTCATCAAACTCGAGGGATGCCATGGCCATCATCTTCTCATTGCTATAGTTGTGCATGCGGAAGATCTTGTCGACCTTGAGTTCCCAAGAGAGATATTCCTCGGGCTCATTGGAACCGGTGAACTTTGGCATGGTGAACTTGAGCTTGCCGAAAGTTTCTTCTCCATTGCGGTTCCGGTTGCGTCGGTTGCCATGATTTGGGCGGTCATCATCATCATCATCCGAGCTCTCATGTCTTGCTTGGTGATTGTTGCGTTGCTGTTGCGGTTGTTGAGGTGCCGCGTTTGGTGGTGGAACTTGTTGTTGACGACGAGCTTGGGGAGCTTGCTTGTTTTGTTGTCGCGGGTGAGGACGAGGAGGATTGTCGTGCGCCCTGTGGCGAGGAGGACGACGAGCCATATGCGTAATGGGCTGCTCTTCTTCGTCTTCTTGGTATGGAGGAGGCTCGCCATGACCATCATGTTGGCGACGTGGACGCTCATGTCGATGATGACGCCTTGGAGGGTCTTCGAGTGCTTCACGTCGGTGATGACCTTGTTCGTCCTCTTCGGATGCTTCACTTGTTGTTGAAGGTACATGTCGACGGCGATGGCCTTGGTGGTCCATGCGAGGTTGCTCTTGTTGGATCACAATTGCCCTTGGTTGTGGCCGGTTCGCTTCGCGCCTTGGAGGTCTTGCGGAGAGGTCACCATCGTAGCTCGACGTTGCGGCGTGACGCGGAGATGGTACCGCTTGCGAAGAGCTCATGGATTGAAGAACGGGTCCATCCCGGTGCCTTGAAGCGTGACGGCGAGGTGCACTTGATTCACTTGAGGAGTGCCGAGATGAGCTTGATTCGCGCGAGCGTGTCCTTGCGAGTCCATCAATGATGTGTTGAAGCTTCTCATCCGTTGAGGCGAGTGCACGCCCAAGAGCTTCATTTTGATGACCGAGGTTGTGTTGCATGGCATGCATTTGGCCACGGACTTCTTCGAAGCGGTTGTCAATGTTCTTGAATTCCACTCGGGCCTCGCTAAATTGCTCATCTTGGCGCTGCTCGAGAGCTTCACAACGATAGTTGAATTCTCCTCGGACCTTCCAATGGTCCCATCTTGTCATGAATTGGTTATCATCCTCCGGAGGTGGTGGTGGTTGGGATGGCTCTCCATGCCTGTCCATGATGCAAAGCCAACAATGGTTGTATATGGAGAGAAAGGGTGTGGAGAGTTAGCCTTTTACCTCACCTTGGAGATTATATCAAACCAATTGCCACACAAATGAGCGAAAAGCGTGCAAAGTGAAATAGCAAGAAACTCTCAAAGGCTTTTGGTGGAAGGTTAGTGTTGTGGAAAACCAAACGAAACGATCCAAGTAAAAGGTTATTGTCCTACGTGGTAAAGAACCAAAGATCAAAAGAAAAAAGGATACGATCTACAAAAACACGGAAAACACACACGTGGAGAAAAACGGGGTTAGCACGACTATGAAAATGAGCACAAAAGGTCCTAACGAAGACTACGCTCGGGTGTCGTGCCAACACAAGGAGAGACCACAACTCGTTTGCCAAAAGAGGGTAAGCAATAGATTTGTGCACTTGCCGCGGAGCGCTCTTTCTTCTGTCTTTCTTGGCTTACAAGCTTGGTATTCTCTTTGTATTGGGAGACTATGTATCTTTTCTCTTTTTTTTTGATTCTTTTTTCCTTTTTCTCCCTTGCTATGCTACTATGTTAGCTTTTGTATTTGGCCTCACACTCTCACTTTCCGAAGGCAAGTGCACAATGCTTAGACAAACACAAAATGAGTTGCTCTCATAGGATAGATACACACAAAGGAAGATATGGGGCTGTCAAGGTGGTGCAAGTTATACCTTTGGTATTGTTGACGACTTGCAACCGTTGGTGGGGGGAGATGTTCGAGTGTCGCGGTGTCGTTGAGCGCGGTATGACGTTGATGCGGAAGCTGTTGTGAAAATGGCGACAAACACGCGAAACACGAACAAGCGAGGTGGAAAAGGTCAGCGAACGAAATCGAGGCGTCAAAGGGCAGGGAGCACGGTCAGTGGCGAGCGGTAGTACCGCTGGTAACGAGCGGTAGTACCGGTGAGCGGTAGTACCGCTTGTACTACCGGTAGTACCGGTCACTAGCGGTAGTACCGCTTGGCACAGGCCTGGAACGAGGTGAACTTGCCAAAAACCTCAAATTCGTTGAAAAACTGACCGAAAGGCTGAGCTAGAAACAAGGGGGCTATAGATCGACTCCCAAAGCAACAGATCTATGGACCAAAACCACGAAAAACTCACCAAATCTAGAGATCGATCCGAAGGCAAATTAGGCTCTTTTTGGTAGGATTTTCGTTTTTAAGGCGGATAAAAAAAAGAAAAAATTGGAGGAAATTCGTGATCAACCGTGCTCTTGATACCAATATGTTAGGGGGTAACCCTGGGGTTGGCCCGATATTTCACGAATTCCACGAGGAACGAGGGGAGAGGAGGTGGTCGGGTATGAAATCGGGGAAGGCGATGAAAACCACGAACACACGCACACCAAAACACGATACACGCCTACTCCTCACGCTGGTGGCAACCGGTCCAACATAATCCCTAGGATCGGTGTTGGGCGAAGCTCGCTCTCCACGCCAACAACGGGGGACGAGGTGCTTGGTGAGACCTTGACGACTTGGGGGCGAGAAACCGAGAACCCAAGGCCTTGTACAACTTGAACGCACTAGGCAAGATCCAAGAGGGGGGTGGATAATCCGGTGCTCCTTGGTAGGAGCATGAGACCAATAGATATAAGTCCTCAAAGGGTTTCCTTAATATCTATTATTATCCAAGTCTAAGCGTTTACAATAGGGTGGGGCTATATAGTCCAGCCACAAAACAGGGTAGTTTCGGAATGAAAAGATAGATGATAGGTTGGGTTACAAGGCACGGGGCCGAACTTAGGCGATCGTGTCGAGCAGGCCGGTAGTACCGGTCTGCAACGGTAGTACCGTGGTAACCCAGTACCGCTTGAGCGGTAGTAATCTTGAGGGCTGGAGCTTCCGTCGGCGTCGATGCGGCGGTAGTAGGCGGTAGTACTGCCACGGTAGTACCGATTGCAGGACCGTAGTACCGCTTGCCGGGCGAGGCGGTGCTTCTGGTGGCGGTAGGGGGCGGCGGTAGGACCGCTTGAGCGGTAGTACCGGTTGTACCAACCGTAGTACCGCTATGCAGGCCCGATTGGTGGCTTCTTCGTACCTGATGATGCACAGAGTTTGCGTGTGAAGTAGCAAGCCATCCAAGGGGGTGTCGAAGTCACACAAGGAGAGGAGCGAGTTCACCTTAGTTTGAAGGAGTTTGGCTCGGGCGCGAGTCATGGGTCCACTTGGGTAGCTCGTGGGAGTAGATGTAGTAGCGGTCGGAGGACGGGCTGCATCATTGGAGGACAAGGTGAATCCCCAAAGCATTAGGAATCACTATACCCAAGCTTTGAAGATTGCTTGCATGCCCAGACATCTTAAGCACATGCTCACTGAAGGAGCTGACCTCTTACATCTTGCAGTTAAAGAACTTTTCAGAATCCTCATAACTCTCAACTGCCGCGTGAGCCTCAAATATCATTTTGAGTTCACGGACAATATCATGTGGGTCATGGTTCTCAAACCTTTTCTAAAGCTCCGATTCCAAACCATACAAGATATCACACTGAACTATGGAGTATTGATTCTTCCGAGCGAGGAAAACATTCTTTACCTCATCGGTAGCATCAGCTGCAGGTGGGTCACCCAGCGGTGCATCCAGCACATAGGTCAAATTACCAGCATTAAGGACAATCCTCAAATTGCGGAACCAATCCGCAAAGTTGCTTCCATTTTTTTCAACTTTTCTTTCTCTAGGAACGCATTAAAATTAATGGTAGGGGCCGTCATTGATCTACAACATATTTGCAATAGTTTAGACTAAGTTTATGACAAATTGAGTGCTAATTAATAGTTAAATTAATCTAGGTGAACTCCCACTCAAAACAATATCCCTCACATTGCTTTAGTGATCACATGAACTAAATCCACCACATCAAAACCGATCATCATGAGAGTTGATGTAGCTTCAATGGCGAACAATCAACATGTCCATCATATCTACTATATGACTCATGCTTTACCTTTCGGTGATCCGTGTTTCGAGACCATGTCTGTACATGCTAGGCTCGTCAAGATCAAACCTTAGCTTCCGCATGAGCAAATCTGGCTTGCTCACGTTGTATACACTCGCAGAATCTAACACACCCGATCATCACGTGGTGCTTCGAAACAACGAGCTTTAGCAACGGTGCTTACTAAGGATCAACACTTTATAACTTGAAATTTTTGTGCTTGAGGGATCATCTTATAATGCTACTGTCGGGAACTAAGCAATACAAGATGCATAAAGGATTAACATCACATACAATTCATAATATGTGATATGATATGGCCTTTCTTCTTGTGCTTCTGATCTCCATATTCAAGCACGAACATGATCTCCATCATCATCGGCATGGCGTCAAGGTCAATGGCGCCGCTTTATGGTTGTCACCCACCAGCATCAACTATTACAACTACTTTGAATAGACACACAGGTCTTAATGGAATTTAAAAGACAACCATATGGCTCCATCCGGTTGCCGACATACAATAAGGAATATTGCATACATCATATATAATCACAATCATGGCTATATCACATCACAGCACACCCCTGCAAAACAAAGTTAGACGCCTCTAATTTTCTTTGCATATTTTACGTGGTTTGTGGATTTCAATAAGTGTCGTTCTAACTTACGAACAAGAACCACAACATTGATGCTTGAACTATCAAGTGCTCGTTGTAAATTGAATCTATACTATGATGGGAGAGACAGACACCCGCAAAGTCACTTATGCAATAAAAGTTGCATGTTAAGCGTGGAGCAAGTCTCATGAACGATGTCATGTAAGGTTAGCCCGGGCCGCTTCATCCCATCATACCGCAAGATGCAAAGTACACAAAAAGCAATTGATAATAAAAGCACCACCGCGCACAATGACCATTGTGTTCTACTCATGCAATATATCTACATATAGACACGGCTCTGATACCAGTGTAGGGGTTCGTAGCATGGAGAACAAAAAAATTCTACCGCATGCACACAAACAAGCCAAGATCTATCTACTAGATTGTAGCAATGAGTCGATAGGAGCACTCACCCTCGAAGATTCCAAAGCGGTTAACCAGAGCAGATTCTCGTGGGTGATGTAGTCATACACTTGCCGATCTCAATATCGCGTAGACTATCCTTCCGGTCTTTGTGTTCGTGCGCTTCCATGATCGGTCACGTTCGATATGATGAAGACCTTCCTCTCCCTTGTTCTAGCAGGCAGCAAAGGTTGTAGTTCTTCCCTCGCGATTCCGGTAGCATGACGACGTGGTGTTGGAAGTAGAGGGAAGATCCCACAGGGCTTCGCCTAAGCCGGTGCGAGTTATGGTGGATCTAGGGTTTCCCGGCGATCTAGGGTTTAGAAGGCCGGGAGGAGGAGGAGGTGTCGGCGGCTGCTAGGGCGGCGGAGACGAGGCGGCGGCGACGCACGGGATTGGGGAGGGCTGGCTTGGTGTGTGTTTGGGGCAGCCCTCCCCCTCTATTTATGAGAGGGGGACAACCTTGGGAGGGGAGGGTTTGAATCCAAACCCAAACCAAAGTTGGATTGGAGGAAGGACTCTTTCCTTCTTCCACTAGGAAACCATTGTTCCAGTTTGACTTTTCAAACCTCCCTTTTGACTTTCAATTTAGAGCTTTAATTCTCTCTCGCAAATGCCCAAACCAAGTGACCTAGGATATGATCCAATCATTCCACTTACCCATGACACATTCATGGACCATTCCCCTTCCGGTCCGGTGAACCTTCTAGACCCTTCTAGAACCTCTCTGATGAAAACATCGAAAACATTCCCGAACTCCAGAATCGGACTTTCCTTATATGAATCTTATTCTACAGACCATTTCGGATCTACTCATGATATACCGGATCCCATCTGAGATTCCGAACAAGATTCGGTTTCCCTACTTACATTCCATATCTACTAAACAACATTGAATCCTTAAGCGTGTCTCCCTACGGTTCGTGAATTATACGGACATGACCGAGACACTTCTCCGATCAATAACCAATAGAGGAATCTGGAAATTCATATGGCTCCCACATATTTCAACGATTACTTTGCGATCAAATGAACCACTTACATACGATACCAATTTCCCTTTGTCTCGTGATAGTTTACTTATCCGAGGTTTGATCGTCGGTATCTCTACATACCTAGTTCAACCTCGTTATCGATAAGTACTCTTTTCTCGTTCCCGTGATATGTGATCCCTTGTGAGCCAGTCACATGCTTGCAAGCAAATTAAATGACATTCCACCGAGAGGGCCCAGAGTATATCTATCCATCATATGGATGGACAAATCCCACTCTTGATCCATGCGGTGACCCAGCATACCACTGCATGATGTAGTACACTATAGTCGTTGACATAACACTAATGAAACACCGTTCACTAGTATTACATCTATCAGAGTGGTACAACAGAAAAACAGCAGGTCCAAGACATGACTATGTTGGAATTATGCCCTAGAGGCAATAATAAAGATGTTATTATTATAATTCTTGTTCATGATAAAGTTTATATTCCATGCTAGAATTGTATTAAGCAGAAACTTTGATACTTGTGTGGTTTATGAACAACACCGTGTCCCTAGTATGCCTCTATGGACTAGCTCATTGATTAATGATGGTTAAGGTTTCCTAACCATAGACATGAGTTGTCAATTAATAATGAGATCATGTCATTGGGAGAATGATATGATGGACAAACCCAAATCAAGCAGAGCAATTAGATCGTGTCATCGTGTTCATCTTTGCGAAGCTTTTTCTCATGTCAAATATTGTATTCCTTAGACCATGAGATAATGCAACTCCCTGGTATCGGAAGAAAACTTTGAGGTCATCAAATGTCATCCTATGATAGGGTGATCATAAAGGTGTCTCTCGGGTGATCGGAAAGTACTTGTTGGGTTGTATGTATCGAGATGGGATTTGTCCCTCCCAAGTCAGAGAGATATACTTCGGGCCCACTCGGTAATCAATATCAACATCGCTTGCAAGCACGTGGTTAAGGAGCTAATCACAAAGTGATATCGGATTACGGAACGAGTAAAGTACTTGCTGTGAACGAGATTGAACTAGGTATGTCGATACCGACGATCGAATCTCGGGCAAGTAAAATATCTATATATATGGGATTAATTGAATCCTGGCATCGTGGTTCATCCGATATGATCATCGATGAATATGTGGGAGTCAATATGGGTTTCCAGAACCCGCTGTTGATTATTGATAGAAGATCATGTCTGCATATTCTCGAACCGTAGGGTCACACATAACGTGTCTTGGCTAGGATATAATGGATAATTGGTTTATGAGTTTTTGTTGAGTCTCGAATGAGATCGGGACATCACGAGAGGTTCCGAATGGTCGAGAATAATATTCATATAAGGGAAAGCAGTTTTGGATTTGAATTGTTTGGATTGTTCGGTATTGTACCGAAGCTTCTAAAACCTTCCGAGTGGGACCAACGTGGCCCCACTTGTCAGGAGGGGGCGTGGGCCTACGAGGGAGTGCCCTGGCCACATTGGGCCAGGGGTACAAGGCCCCATAGGCCCAGCCGGCCAAGCCCTAGGGGAAACCCTAGGGAGAGCTTCTAGAAGGGGGAACTTCCCCCCACTCCTCCCATGTGGCTGCCGGCCCTAGGCTTGGAGGAGGGGCAAGGGGGCAGCCGGCCAGCCCTCTATATAAAGAGGGCAAGGGCTCACCCTCCCCCCACACATCCTCAAACCCTAGCTGCCTAGTTGCTGCCCTCCTCTCTCTCTCTCTCTCTCTCTCTCTATCTCTCTCTCTCTCTCTCTCTCTCTCTCTCTCTCTCTTAGGCGGCGTGGCCGCGTGAAACTCTCCACCTTTGCACCACGCCGTTGTTTTGTAGATCCAATCTATCTCTCCACCCCACTTGCTGGACCGAGGAAGGAGGAGACGTTGAGGTGCCGTACGTGTGCATCTCTCGGAGGCATCGCCACTTGCGATGTTGGATCGGATCGGATCGCGAGGAGGAGGAGGCTAGTACGACTACATCAACCACGTTTCGTTGAACGTTCCGCCGTGCGAATCTTCAAGGGTATGAATATCTCATCTATCCCCCCTCGTTGTTTGCATCTCCTAGATTAGATCTTGGCTTTTCCGTTCGCGTCCGTAGATTTTTTTTTGATTTACTATGCTGCGAAACCCTTCAGACTGTAGGTTACAACTCAACTCTTTACACAAGATCCAGAGAACACTCTAGGTTAAAGAGAGAGAAAGAATATTCTTACAAAGAAGAATCAGAAATAAACAACTCAAAAACTTTCATACTATTAAGTCTAGTAGTTTAACTAATGGTCTAGCATTGCTGCTATTGCAATATACTATAGAAATAGGTTCTATGGCTAGAGATTATATTCCTATCTAGTCAGAAACTTCATCTTCACTTGAGTTGATGTATGTGTTGAATTTATTGAAGAGCTCGAGCTTTTGATGATTCCTGGAGCATAACTTGATGTAGACGTCGCCTGTACTAGCTTTAGAACCTAGCAAGGGTTAAAAATATACTTTGAGTACGAGCGTACTCAGCAAGTTCACTAGAAAAGGAGTGTTTGATGCACTATATCTACAACCACAGACCATAAGTCGTAGGCAATGCAAGTTTCCGTAAAAAATTCTTCAAAGGTTGCTTTTATTCCAAAACACTATGTCCGTCAGCCTTCACGGGTTTACCAGAACTTTCATGGAGTTCCTTTCCCGCCGTGTTCACAGCTCCTTCCCGGAACAGGGAGTAACAAGTTACATTTCTTACACTCTAAAGAGGTGCGTTACTTTACCCATGAGAGACCTTAGCCTTTTTGCACAACCAAGTCAGGACCTTGTACATACTTCCTTGGTATGGGGCCCAGTCTAAGATCCAAGCCAATCACTGCCCCTTCGTGATCCCGCATGCCTCCTTGGTGTACACCATGCCCACATATTGAATTACGGCAATGGTTTGTATAGACCGTTAGATGCCAGAACTACCATGGGACGTTGAGGGTTCCCACCCATATGCTGCATATCCTCTATGAATTACCAATTAATATGCACGCTACAAGTGATAATAGCCATGACCTGCACATCCGACTGCATGCGAGAGGAAGAAGATACAGCTGACTTCTCTTCCAAATGTCATGGTTAACGCATGATATACGACGCAAGAATCACTGGCAACATTGGTTGTTAAGTCCTAGATAATATGTTCCTTTACTACCAGAACTTTCATAGTAGGTTATTACCTCATGGTAAATAACCTATAATCACATTATTATGAAAATAGTGTTTTCGGACCTTTTGCAAATGTAGTTGATGACAACACTGGATTTGCAAAATACTTTACAGAAAATAATCAAAGGACATGAGCAAGTGTGAACTTTCCTTTTGTGATTACAAGATTATGCACTCACGGTCTTCGAGACAATATAAGATCCAATATCTAAAATCAGCATCATTGGTCCGGTAAGGACTAATGTCTAAAGAAGCAAGATGATGTTATGCATAAGTAATGATATGCATTTTGTAAAATTCACAAAGTGAATCCCCAATGCTTTGAGTGAAGTGAATTTAGGTGATTCTTTTAAGAGTTAGTTTATCTTCAAATTTTACTTTATAAGTAATGACATTTATAAGGAACTTAAGTGATAATAATTCTAGATATAAAGGTAAAGTATAAAGTAATGTGATTATGTTTAATTTTTATTTGGTGACTAAGATAAGAGTCCTTGGTTTTAGTTGTTAAGATTTGAAGGATTTATTATGAGATTATTCTTTGAAGTGGCAAAAAGAATACCATTTGAAGAAAAGATTTCCTTCCTAAGGTTTAAACAACCCTGATAGCTTTTAGAATATGATTGATAGAGTGTGATTAATGTTGTTTATGCTTGCTTGAATAGTCTGAACTTGAGATGCTTTATGTCTTAATTGAAATAGACTAAAGTTAATTATAAAAGTGGTGTATTAGACCTGTTGTTTATAAGCTTTGAGACTAAAGTTAACTTTAAAAGGGTAAGTAAACTTAAGATGTAATATGTTTTAACTATTCCCAAGTTTTAGATTTATGATAGGTATAACTAAGGTGTGGAATTATTCACTTTATATATTACTGAATGCTTATAAAGTTATTTTGAAGGTTGTGGTTTTAAATCTTTATTTAAGGTTTCAAATTATATTATAAATTTAATAATTTACTCTTAAGTTTTTATTATAAACCTTAGTTCTGGTTTAGAACTTTAGTAATATGATTTTTAGGGTATTTTATTTCTTACTTAAGAAATGTTTTTAAAGAATTTTCAAAAATAATGGATAAGGATTTAAGAAATCGTTTATGTTTTGGTGGAAGAAAGTCTTGACCAGCCAATGATGCATATAGGCTGAGGCCAAATCCTTTGGAATAAAAACAAATATGATTTGTTGGCTTTAATATTCTATGATGAAGCTAACATGGCACTTCCATGTAATTCTGAGAGTATCTCCCCATCCAATCCTCCTAGATATTATTCTAGTGGAAGGGTAGATGGGTTTAGTTGATTAATATTGTATCCCTTGTAGCCCTAGATCTTTATCCAAATATGAGAATGAATGCTACATGATCATTTGTGTACTTCTGATGGTTGTTACCTACTTTTGGTGATTGGCTGATGATCTGTTGTAGATCTTGATCAGCTACAACTCATGCTACTGCTAGCATGCCCCCCTTTGGCCTTGTACTGCTTTTCCTAGAATAGATCTTGCTCCCCTTGGCTCCTAAGTGTCTTTGTTGTCCTTTTAAACTCCCCGCTCCATTAATCCATCATCTTGTTATGGATCTGTTTGGTCTTCTTGTGATGAAAGATTGTGTGGTCTAGTGGAAATATAGCAGGAACCAATGTGATGTAGGCTTATGAGTTGGTGTGATGTGCTGATGTGTTGTGGAGAGATGTGGATCAACCTCTAGCTGAGCTACTACGGCCGTGCTCTTCCTTTTGTACTTCCTGTGAGGCTCCTGGTGTTGACAGCACAGCTGCTGCATGCAGTGTGTGAGCTGCTTACTTGTGGCCCTTCTCTGGTTCAAGTTACAAGAACTGTAACTTATAAAGTGTGGATCAGATCAGGTGAAAATCTGATGTTTACCGCCTGCATTTTTATTTGACTTTGGTGAAAATTGCCCCTGGCCAATGAGGGTGTTCTGAGGCTTAATCTAATAAGAACAGATTCTATCTTATTTGGTGAAATTTGCCCCTTTTAGGATAAGCTCAATGATCAAATGATTATAGTGCATTACACTGTTCATTCTAAGAGCAATCCCCTTTTTCACACTTACTATTTTGTTTGTGTTTGTTTGCATGTATAAGATCAGGAGTTATGAAGAGAGGATTTAGAAGATAATGAAGATGAATTTAGTTTTAAGTTTTTTTCTTTATTCTTTTGTAATCTACTTTTTCTTTTGTGAAATGTAAAGCATTGTAGTAAAGGAATTATTTTTATTTATTCATTCTTCTTTAGTAAATAATATTGTATTGTTTGTTTTATTCAATAAAATATACTAGTTTTGTTTTTCTTTTATAATATATTTGCAAAGACAATGTAATAAGAATCTTTTTAGTTCTTTATTTATGTATTTCATTTTTTTATATTTATTTGTTTTATAATAGTGCACCTTTATTATTTTATTCATTATTGTAATTCTTCATTTGTTTAGAACTTAATAAAAATAGTGAAATGTTTGTATTTTTGTAAGAAAATGATTCCTCTCTATTTCATTATCTTATTATCCCTTTGGTTCATCATTGTAAAGATAATATAATAATGTGTAATGTAAATAATATTATTCTTTATCAATTCTTGTTTATTATGTCATTATTGTAATATCATATTACATTACTCATTTACTCATTTCATTTAAATTTCCACTATCTTTTATTTTGTTTGAATAAAAGATTATACCTTGTTTATAAATGAGAGTTCACCTCTTATTTTCTATTACAATTTAGTTTCCAATTATTATTACATTTCAAATTCTTTTAGAATTCAAATTTGAATTTCCTTCCCCTCAAACACAAAAGTACAATAGAGGTCATGTTGAAATCCATCGCACCTGTCCTGGTGTTTCCATCAGAACAAGAGAGATCTCAATCCCTCTATAGCTCTTTTAATTTTGCGCGAAAATTCCTCGGATTTTCTTATGCATGAATGCAATGCACAACCCCGTGTCCTCTTTATTTCTAGGTGCTAATCCTGGGATGTTACAATCCATGTGCCTCAACACATACTTTCTGAACACTCAATGCCACCTTTATAGCCACCCAGTTACGGTGTGGTGTTTGATGTCATCAAAGTATCCTTCCGGTGATGGTGATTAGCATGATCTCATGGTCGAAGGAATTAGGTTACTATGTATCAGAAAGCTTATATCAAATGAACTATTGAAATGACTTGATCTTAATGATACGCTTATCTATAGGAGTATGTCCATCATACCATTCTCATAATGATATGATCTTGTTGTTAATAACATATCAATGTTCATGATCGAGAAACCACGATCATCTATTAACCAACAAGCTAGTATTATAAAGTGGCTTTACCAGAGACTCTAATTTAGTTTACAAATCACACAAGTATTAATATTTCCGGTTAATACTATTATAGCATGAATGTAAACATCTATCATAAACACAAATATATAATAATAACCACTTTTATTATTGCCTCTAGGGCATATCTCCAACAATTGGTCCTTGTGATCTTGAGGACATTGATGTGGTTATTCACCTTGCTAACAAGGAATCCATTTTCCCCATTGGCATTGTAAGATATGTGGAGGTCCTTTGTGGTAAGATTAAGTATCCTGCTGATTTTCTAGTGCTTAATTAAGCAGCTAGCAAAACCTGTCCTATCATTTTTGGTAGACCTTTCTTGAACACTTGTGGAGCTATTATAGATTGTAAGAACGAGAAAGATTTAACTAAGTTTGATGGAGATTCTTATGAGCTTAACTTTTCCAAGTTTGCTAAAGCTCCTTGTGAAAATAGCTTGCCTAATAAAGATTCTAGGATGGAACAACTTACTTCTATTGATCCGGTTGATGACCTTGGACCTCTTTTTGATGACTGTAAGTATGATTATTCTGATGATAAATTTGTTGCCAGTGACAGTTATATTGTCAAATTTATTCAAAGTGCTACTAAAAGTTATTATGAGAGAGGGAAACATGGTTTTATGCATCTCAATAATGTTAAGTTTCCCCGTTTTATGTTGAAAGCTTTGACGTTGCATCTGTTTTGTCTTCCTATGCCAGTGGCTTTTTGTTTCAACAATTCGTTTTCTCATGATACTCCCATGCATATGAAGTGGGTTAGACTCAAATGTGTTGGTTATTTGCTTCTTGATGCTCTCTTTCACTTCAAATATTTATCTCCTTTGTGAGCATCTTTGAAAGTTTCAAGCCTAACTTAAAGGCATTAAAGAAAAGTACTTGTTGGGAGATAACCCAAGAGTTTTTTCGAGTCTTGGAAGTTATTACCTCAGTAATAACCGTTCCTTATCCTTTTTGTTTTGGTTTTTGTGTCAAGTTCAACTACTTTTGTGAAGTAGAGGAGTTGTGAAAAGTGCCTGTCCTAGGACAGATTTTTGTGCTGCATTGTAAAAATCCGTGAGGAAGCTTAGTACTTCGGATGGAGCTGCATTTTTCTGAGCTTGTTCTCCAGGTTGTTACCCAACTTTCATTTGTTCTGCACTTTTTGATTTGACCAACAGAAGGTTTTCGAAAAAATCAATCTTTATCTGCTGGTCTGTTTTGACAGATTTATGTCGTCATTTGCATCTTGCCTCTTATAGAAGCTTTTGTGTTGATGGGTTTTCAGTTGAAGTGTGTACCCAAAGGTTAATGTTTTATCTTACACTAATGTTGTCATTGAGTTTGTGCAAGGGTTTTGTATGAAGGAAATTTTCAGTAGAAGGAGAAAAGGAATCTGCAGAGTTCGTCTTTGAATAGGTAAAAGTGGTGAAAATAGAAGGTTCGTGGAAATCCAATATTTTTATATTTTTGATGTTTTTAATACATAAGGAAGACTACGAGACGGAACATAGGAGGAACCGGAGCCCGGGGTGGACAAAACCACCCTAGACGCGGGCCCAGCCTGGCCGTGCCTAAGGGGGGTGTGCCACCCTCGAACTCCGTCTCCGCTTTGTTTCCATGTCAGAACCTTCCTTATGGTTTTAAACTTCGTAATATATAACCCCCTGGATCCCCCGAGGTTCGTGCATCGTGTTCTCGTCATGTTTTCGTTTCGATCTGTCTCTATCAGGAAATATTCTCAAGTTTAGAGCACCATGGTCTCCGCCAACAACAAAGGCAAGAAGCCCGAGGAAGAAGAACCTCAAGTCCCCAAGGAGGAAGAGATTTTGGTAGGGTATGAAGGTGACATGGAGGAGGACAAGCATCCCGACACCCGCTCTACCGTCGCAAGCATTGGAGTGGTGGCAACCCCTATCAAGCTTAAGAGGACAGCACGAATGTCTATAGGAGGGAAACCTCTGCGTCATATCCTCGCTCCATGGACACTTCCTCCTCATACCACTCGTTCTAACCATGCAGGGAAGAAACACTCTAAAAAGGAAGAGTGGATAAAGAATAACAAGGATTGGGATCCTCGGTCCGAATTGATCATGAGCTGCATTGAGCATAATTCAGAGTTGATTCGTACTCTGACCTTCGATATGGAGGATTCGAAGAAACTTATTGAAGAGCTTATAAAGATAACACCACCGACACCAAAGGAGTAATTTATCATCAGGTTTGGCATCCCCTTGGCTTGTTTCAAGCTTGGGGGAGTGTCACGGTATCACCACCATTATCTTTTATCTTTTACCTTTTTAGTGGATTCATATCTTTGGTAGAGAAGTTATCTTATAGTTTGGTTTGCATGTGGAAGTATCTCTCCTTTAGTTGATTATCTATGTATCCCTTGGTGTGAGTGCCTTTATTGGAATATTAAAGAGAAGTCTCATCTTTTACTTTTTGCACTTCTTATTTTAGTTTGCAATCTCTATTATATGATGAATCTTGTTGATCAGTATTTGGCATCACTTTGGGAGCATCAAGTAACTCTAAATTGGTTTTGGCAAACCAAGTTCTGGTCAGTAGTAATAGTTTTTGAAGTTTGAAAGAGAAAGAGAAAAAGCTTACAGGTATTTTGTATCATTTGTTTTCTTTCTTCTTGGCTCATAAGCTTAGTATTCTTTATTTAAGATATTTTTCTGTCTTCAAAGAAGATTGCATGTTTGGCTTTATTACTTGTATGTTTGCTTGTTTATTTCAACTCTCTTGCTTGCTACCCAGCCTTGCTAGCCAAAAACCTGTTTTGAGAAGGCATACTTCTCATGTTTCCAAATCCCTTTGAACCAAAAACCCGTGCCATTCGTGTCCACCATATCTACCTAGTAGCTTTTGCTATTCCAAGAAAATTCTCAAGCTTCATCTACCTTTCAGATTAAAAAGTACTTTGTTATGTGAAAACTAGTTAGTAAAGCTCTCACGAACTTGATGGCACACCTTATTTCCTTGCCCCTAATAGACTTGAACCATTGTGTCATCGAAGTTGTATATGCTTGCACCTATACGTTGGAATTAGCAGAACCGTGTTGTCACGGGGAATGCTTTCAATATTGCACATGTACCTTGTACACAGTTGATATCATGCTCTTTTGTCTATGGATGTCAATGGTGTGAAATAAAGAGGGAACTTATAAGTCCATGGAGTCTGTATTTTGTGTTAGAGAAACGCCTGGGCCGCTAGCCTAAGCCATGCCTAATCATGGTGGAAACTTGCAGTATCACCATAGTGAGCTATCTATGAAGCATCCTTAATAAAAAGTTATGCATATAGTAAATAAAAAGATCGCTGAGATGCTCATTGTCTGCTTGCCTTGTCATTTTGGTTATAGGAAAGCTCCTGTACCATGTGCAAGGGGTACCCCGTTGGCGGTTCTTTATGATACGCATGTACTTACAATGACAAGAACTTACCTGTAACTGAAGTTGAGTAGCATGAGGAGTGGCCCTCATATTCAAGGGACATGAGATTGCCAACTTATATTTCGTCAATCATATACTCTATCTTTGTGCACTTTAAACTTAATCATCTCAAGATGCCTATGATAGGGGCAATGAGGGCTCAAAGCTAGTAAGTACCATAATCTTTTGGAAGCTCTTTATGACTTGTAATCCCCGCTTCCCTCTAAGAAGGGACCTTTCTCCCACTTCCAAGTTGAGTCACTAAACCTACTTCCTCTCTTTCTCCAGCAAGCATTTGAGTTGCTGTGTTTCAAGCATTCATATGGTGATTTATTCAATCATGTTCTTTGTCTTCCTTGTATACACAAAACTCTTATCTATTGAGTATTACTTTGAAAGCCTTCATTAAAAAACCTTTTTGAGCAAGGAGTGCTCCTGTTTTGAAAACTTCTACAAAGCTTTTTGTGAAACTGTTTGCCATTTGTTCTCTGACCAAGAACAAAGTTTGCCATTTCCAATTATGATTTATCTTTATGCATCTCTATTGTGACTGCTGTACTTGGTTGCAAGCAAAGTTATATAATGGTGAGTCGCTTTCTTCTATGAGTTGTGCAATGGTAAGTGTGATGCTTCTTGTTCGTATTATTTTATCGACACTTCACTCCATAAACCTGTGGACATGTTTACCGAGCTCAGTTTTCGCTTGGGGACAAGCGAAGGTCTAAGCTTGGGGGAATTGATACGCCCAATTTGCATCACCTTTCTATACCATAATTTACCTCTATTCATTGATATATGTCTTATTATGAGGTATTACTTATGGCTTTTCATTTGTTTATTCATGTTGGATGATTCTTGGATGATGGACTGCCAGAGTCTGGATTCTGATGGAAAATAAGGCGTTTCGGTGCAATTTCGTGAAGATAAGAAAATACCAGAAAAATATTATTTTTCCAGAAGATTGAGGAAGCCAGAAGGAGGAGTGAAGAGGGGTCGCAGGGGGACCACACCCCCTAGGCGCGGGTCCCCCTTGGGCCGCGCCTAGGGTAGGTGTGGCCCACCTGCCCGGCTCCCGACTCTGCCCCTTTGCCCATATCTTCCCTACGAAACCCTAAGGCCAAAGGGGCTACCACAAATAGATTTCTGCCACCTCTGGGAGGCAGAAAACACCGAGAGAGAAAGATCTCTCCGGCAGATAGATTTCTGTAGAGGGAATTCCTTACCGGAGAGGGGAGACCATCTCCATCAACACCATCATCAAGCTAGGCTTCATCGGGATCATCATCATCATCATCCACACCATCATCTCCACCAGCACCATCATCACCACTCCGTCCCGCTGTAACAATTGTGATTGGATATTGCTTTAGTTCTTAGGGGAAACTTTCGCGGTGTTGATTACTATTGTAGTTGATGCTTGTGAGTGGAACCATTGGATTATTGTTTATGTTCATATTGTTATCCATTACCATATCATATTTGATCTTGAACCATATGATGTTTCTGTGAGTAGTTCGTTGTGTTCTTGAGGACATGGGAGAAGTCATGTTGTTAGTAGTGGATTTGAGTTGAGTTATTATTCAATGCTTTAGTATTTAAGTTGTGGTGTTATTCTTCTAGTAGTGTCATGTGAACGTCGACTACATGATACTTCACCATTTATGGGCCTAGAGGAATGCATTGTGTATTTGCATACTAATTGTGCGGTTGCCGGAGTGATAGAAACCTGAACCCCCATTAGGACACCTTTGCACAAGGGAGCGTAGGATCTCAGAGTTTAAGGCTATGGTTAGATTTATATCTTAATTACTTTCCTGTAGTTACGGATATTTGTAGGGGGTTTAATCACAAGTATGTATTAGTCGAAGTAAGGTTAGTATGTTAACACAGGTTCACCCACACAACACTTACAACACCAGAGAAGAGTACTCAACTATTTGAAGCAAAAGCACTTGACAGAATTCCCATGTGTCCTCGAGAACGTTTGGTCCTTATAAGTTTTCCACCGGCTTGTCCTTTTCTAAGAAAGGATTGGGCCACTTGCTCCGTTTGTTCGTTGTCTTTATTACTTGCTCTTTGTTTTATTGCCTTGTCATAAAACCACTAAAAATCCATTTGCTCAAGATTCTGTGGATTTCCTCCATACCAGCTCAAGACCTTCTGCTCCTCGTTGGGATCGGCACTCCTATTTATCGAAAGTACTATGATACACCCCCTATACTTGTGGATCATCAACAGTTCTGCTGCGTTGTCTTTGCCCTTTTATACCATGGGGAAAACAGTGATTTTTCACCCTTCCCCATTTGCTTCTGCCTCATCGCCATTTCCACCATTTCTTGAGCTCTCTGTTCTCATCGCGCACTGGACGTCCTCCATACTTTTCCTTTTTTCTTTCCTTCGCTCACAGCACCGCACTCGCCGCTCCAAGATGGGCAAGCTAAAGAAAGCGTCGTCCGCTACAGTGGGGTCGAGCGCCGCCGACGCTGGGAAGAAGACCGCTGCTCCAAGACGCACCACCGACGGCGGGTGGCAGCGCACGGAGATGCGCGACTCGGATTTGCGCAAATTGTGCGATGCTGGGTTGATCTCTAAGGACAAAGACGACTCCATCCTCCCGAGCCAAAAGGTAATTCCTCGCCCACCCGAAGAGTTTCGGGGTGATGTTTTACGCTTTTGTTATCATGGGTCTCTCTTTGCCCGCCCACGAATTCCTTCGTGGGCTTCTCTTTTTGTACGGGATTCAGTTGCATCATTTGTCTCCCAATTCTCTCCTTCACATTGCTTGCTTCATCACCCTTTTTGAGTGTTGGATCGGCATCGAGTCGCACTTTGGCCTCTTCCGGAGACTCTACTCCGTGAAGAGGCAATCTAGCACTGGTGGTGTTTATCCACTTGGTGGCTACATCATCTCTATCCGCTCCACCGTTCAATTCTTCTCTTTCTCCATTTGCAAGTCCGTCTAGTACTGGCACAGGAAGTGGTTCTACATCCACGACGTCAAACTGGACGGTCAGCATTTTGGTCTCGCCCCTTTTTACTCCAAACAAGAGATCACCCGAAAGAGGTCGTGGGGGAACGACATCTTGAAATGTGAATCCGAGGAGGTGGAGAAGCTCTACAAGCGGGTGGAAGCTCTCCAGTTGGTGGCCGGCAAAGAGGTTAATGGTGTCGACATCATTCGCACCTTCTTAAAGCGTCGGGTGCAGCCGCTCCAAGCGAGGGCGCACCCGATGTTTCTGTATGTTGGCCGCAGCGATCCAACAAGGGTCTCGCCTGAGGAGTTATCTTCGGGTGACCTTGATAAAGCGCTTCGGCCTCTGGTGAAGTTCAAGGCCGACGAGGAACTCCCGTGGAAGTCTTTGACTGCCCCTTTCAGTGCTAAGAAGGCCGTCCCTCAGGTGAAATTAGTACTTGCGTGTAGCGCTATTTCGAGTTTGTGTTGTTTGCTATAATGTAACACCCTCAGAATCGACCCTATGCAAGTTTCAGCGATTCCCGCCAAACCCGCATAGAAACGATTCAAAGGTGCCCACCAGGCACTTTCGTGTGGGTGGAAAACAAAGCAATAACATTACACAACAGTCCTCGATGGGACCTACAGAACAGATATATATATACTACACGACTCCATGAGTCAAAAATACAGATATAATGTACAAAGATCCAAATCACCTTAAAAATGATAGAGCGTCCAGCTACGGACAAGATGCAAATGGGGCTAAGAGCCCTGAAGAATAACCAATGGCGTCCATAACCCCGCCTGTGCCAAGCCGAAGGGTAACCGCTAACGACGTCGATCTCGTAACCTGCTTAAACAAAAGGGTGCCGAAAAGGGCAAAGGAAAAAGAGGCGTCAAGATCTTGAGGCGATGACAGCGAGGCTAGAATTCGGCGGTCCTCGCCTACATAGGTATGGTGGACTGAGCGGCAGCGCAGCATGCACTAAACAACCTATAGAGACTCGAACAACTAGCGGCTATCAGAGAGGGGTAAGAAAGACCTATTCGGATCCAACCTGAATCTAACACCAAACAAACCCATCCTGGTATTGCCCCCCTCGAGACCAAACGAGGAAGTCAACCGAGGAACTCACACACTTGGCAGTTTTATTTATTCAGTTCTCGTTGCAGCAATTACTAGTCAAGTATAGATAATCATCCTGATAAAATAAGCAGTGGGCACTTTTAGTTAACCATTCCGTTGTAGTTGCGACACTTACTAGTCAAATACAATTAGCATGAGATATCCCAAAACCTAGCAGTTGTTGGTACTTTTATTTAGCCATTCCGTTGTAGTTGCAATACTTACTAGTCAGGTACAATTGTCGCAAGCGACAAACCAAACAAGCAATTGTTGGCAGTTTTATTTAGCCATTCCATTATAGTGAAGCTGATTACTAGTCAATATAAAGTCAAATTTATAACACTACTTTAGTTATAGTTGTCTATGATCGAGATACTGTGCTCCAAGTCGTCCATAACCGCGGACATGGCTTTCAGAAAGTTTTACCCTGCAGGGGTGCACAAATAGCAACACACACTCGATCAACCTCGGAAAAACCAAATCAAAACCCAACGAGGCCTTCACGACAAAGCAATCACAGGATTCAGAAATATTTCAGGCCACCCTTGAGTACACCCAACGGGTTAGCTGACTCCAAGACGGACCCGAGGTTTGGGTGGACGGTCAGTGAACGATGGGAACCCAAAATGGGCTTGTCGACACAAAACGTGTCCCGATCCTAACGATGCAGTGTGCTCCTCGCACAATCGTAAATAAGCAGTAGCATGGCATAAGTACAGGATAGTAAATAAAACCTCAAACTAGTTTGTGGCCCCAAGAAATAAGAATGAATCAAGCTCTGGCTCAGGGGGGTCCCATAATCCTCCCGGATGTGGATAGCGCGATAAATCAAGGAACAAGTATCAAGCACTCGGGGTCCTACGGGACACAAGTGGACGGTTAACAACCAAATAACATCTATTTCCCACCTGTGCCTCTGCTTACCTACTTCAATTTTAGTTGTTAAACAGTAATTAAAGTGAACAATAAGTGAAGCCATGATCATCTCCAACATTAACATGCGGCAAAAACTCCAACAACTGTGGTACTTGGCGACACGCAACGGCAATAGAGCAAGCGACTTCGACGCGCAAGTCCAACTATCTACCAAACAACAGGTAATAGGAGGTGTCCAAGGCAATATAAGGCTGCAAGGGATAACACGGGTACGAAAACTAGAGCATCGCAACACAGATAGCAATAGATCAACAGGAGGGAATAAATACTATAAAAGTAAGATAGGTAGAAAGGGGAGATGCTCGCCTAAAAAACATTGCCGAAGGTTCATCCGAAGATCGGGGCGAAGCTCACATCAACTCAACGGCAAAACACTAGAATAAACACCGGATGCAATATTTAATACTACGGCAAAAGATCGGGCATGATGCATGTATGATGCATGGCATGGTAAATATGCGGTGCAATTGGGCCATATTAAGCGGAACCGGGGTCCCGACAATTAATTATATGGTTCAAGTTATTTAACTACTCCGCAAATTTAATGTTGTTTGAACATGGCAAAATATGGCACCGGTTCGCTACACAAATTTAAATGAGGCCAATATAAGACTAGATTTGTCCGCATATGGGCCCCATATTTAATTATATGGTGAATCGGCAGAAGGCCCCCAACCACCTGAATATGTATGCGACATGAACGATTAATATGCAACAATTTATATAGATAGCATTTAGAAAATAGAGGCTCGGATCAGGGTCACACATTAGGGTTCGGCAGTTCTTGGTTCCGGGGTTCGGGGTTCGGTCTCAGGGTCCAGGGTTCGACGGAAGCGGCGGGAGCGGATACAAGACGGAGAACTTGGCGTTCCGGGAAGAAGGACTTGGGTCGGTGTCGGGGCGTATCGGATGCGTTCTGGTCGGTGCCGTTCTTGTCGTCGTGAAGACCTTGTCGGATCCGCGCCATCGAGTCGGTCTTGGCATTCGGGCGAGGAACTTGGCGTATCCGCGTCGGCGATCTTGGCGTTCTTCAGGTTCGGGTCCTGGCGCTTCGGGTCGGTCTTCAGGGTCTCGGGAAGTAGATCTTGGCGCTCGGGTTCGGCGGTATCGGTCTTCAGACTCCGGGGGATCGGTTTTCAGGGTCTCGACACCTTCGGTTCCATGTGGGCGATCTTGGCGTCCGAGGGTTTCTCTGAGTCCGTGGTGCGTCCGTGTGGTAGATCTTGGGGTACCGGCGCCATCGGGTTCCACCTCGCACATTGGTCGACGAAACACGTAGCGATGCAGATCTTGCCGACAAAAGGGCGTCGGGGCTCTTGTGACGAGACGGTCTTGTCGACGGACCCTCGGGTTCGTGCGGCTCCTCGTGGCGAACTTGTCGATGTGTCGGATCGGAGATCTTGTCGAGGGGGGTCTTGGAATGGTACTCCGATGGTGCTTCGGGTCAGCTCGGCTGAGCACAGGGGGTGCGAGGCGAGCGACGGGGAGGCGGGAAGTCGTCGGGGGCGGTGAAGAGGACGCGGAGGAGGGGTCCCGACGGCGGCGGGGAAGGCCTCAGGGAAGGCACATGGGCAGCGGCGAGCAGGCTAGGCCGGCCGAGGAGGAGGCGGGGCACGCCGGAGAGGTGCTCGCTAGGGGGGGACGGCGAGGACGGCAGGGGAGCTCGGTGGAGGGGCGCCGGAGGAGGCCGGAGGCGGAGCTCGGGAGGAGGGCGCCCGGCGAGAGAGGCGGTGGGCGAACCACGCTGGGCGGCGTGAGGCCTTGGAGCAGGTGGCCGGAGAGGAGAGAGGGGGTGGGGCGCGTCGGCGGCGAAGCCGGCGAGGAGCTTGGCGGGGCGAGGCCGGCGGCGCTGCTCCGGCGAGAGGGAGGAGGAAGAGGAGAGGGAGGCGGCGGGGACGGTGGGTCACGGGGATGGGGCGAGCGCGCTGGCTGGGAGAGAGAGGAGGAAGAGGGACCCGCGGGGCGATGGCTGTCGGGCTCGGGCGGGGTCGTCCGCGGAGGAGGGGCAACGAGAGACGGAGGTTGGGAGTGCAGGGGAGGAGGGTCGCAGGAGTGAGGCGGCCTGAGGCAAGTGAGGTGAGGAAGGACCACGGGAGAGTAGGGGTGGAGGGGGAGGGCGGCGGTCGGGCGAGGGAGCTTGGGGAAGGGAGAGGCTCTTGCGGGAGGGACGCGGTGGAGGCGGGGAGAAGGAGAGAGGCGGTTGGGGCGTGGGGAGAGAGGAGGGAGCGGGAGGTGGGGAGTCATGCTGGGGGTGGGCCAGGGAGAGCAGGGGGTCACGCGGGTGGAGTTGGTGGGGTGGGTTGCTGGGCTCACAGTGGGACCAGGCGGTGGGGTCCGAGTGGAAGGGAGAGGGAGGGTGTGCTGCGTGTGTGGGTGTGGGTGCTGCCGCGTGTGTTGGTGTGGGGTGGGACCGGGGTAGAGAGAGAGGGTTGGGGAGTGGGTGAGGCTGGCAAGTGGGGCCAGGGGGAAGTGGGGCTGCGGGTGGGGCCCGGGTGTAAGAGAGAGAGGGTAGATGGGGCTGTGTGAGAAAGAGAGAGGGGGAAAAAGAGGGGGATTGGTGAGGTGGCAAGGTGGGTAGGGATTGGGTCCAGGGGTGAGGTGGCGAGCTGTGATTGGTGGGTAGATTAGGATTGGGTGGGAATAGGATTTAGAGTTTGGGTGGACCGATTTTATTCCGGGGGTGGTCGACTGGGTCGAATCGGCCCGTTCGACTGCCCCACTAAAAATAATTAAATATTTTATTTATTTCAAAGGGCTTTGCAAACCGATAGCGAGACAAAAAATAATCCGGAGACCCGGGTTTGAATTTGAAACAAGGCAGGCGTTTAGAAAACAAAACTAGGCGTTTCGAAATAGTTTTCTGACAAACAATGCATGATGATGACAATGCAATGCACAAAAACAACGCGATTTTCTAGTAGTGGTTTTGCGGGATGCCACAATTCGACACCACTAACAATGGATCTCGCCCTCGAGATCCGCCTCATGGTACCGGAAGGAAGAGCGGCGATCTGAATCTTCTTGCTTCGTGTAGATCCTCGCGACACCACTAACAAGAGGTCGCTGTCCGTGATCGTCGAGGGAACACTCCGGGAACAAAAGGGCGAAGGTAGAGGTATCCACAAATAAAGCCACCTCTAACTTCGATAGAAGGTGAGAAAAGATGCGGCCTATCCCACTTCAATGTACGAGAGCGAATTGAAAAGGTAGTCGGCATGGGGGCCAATCCATCACGCACCCAAACTATTACTCCGCACAATCGGTGGAAAAACGTGCAACCATTCTCGGAATCAGACTGAAGATCTCGACAATCGAGGTTCAGAAACAAAGGAGTGATGCAGACTCTGCATCGGATCTGTCGTAGATGATGTCGTCGCGTCGGAAACACCGGAAGGCACAAACAAGGAACAAAGAATGGTACCACAGACGCAGGATTCCTCGGATAGCATGAAGACCAGATGTAGCAACACCGTTACCAAAGGAGGAAGCGAGACCCTGAAGGTACGACGGAACCCAACCACGAGAAATCCTGGACTCGAAGAGCGAGAAGAGAGCGGATTCAAAACACGCAGAGGTGAGAGGAGAGCAGCAGAGGGGTAAGGAGTAAAAGCAGACCTAATCGGAACTATCCAACCGATTTTCAAAAATAGTTTTGACACTCTACTACGGCCGTTAGCTAGGTTATCCTACAGGCTGGACTTGTGGGGTATCGTGTGGCATCCCGCAAAAACCACTACTAGAAAATCGCGTTGAGTTGTGCATTGCATCGTCATCATCATGCATTGCTTGCCAAAACTATTTTCGCAAAGCCCGTTTTGTTTTCTAAAACGCCCCATCTTTATTCAACGCCAAACCCCGGGTCTCCGGAATTATTTTTGTTGTCGCCTATCGGGTTGCGAAAGCCGTGTTTTAAAACAAATAATATTTAAATTATTTTAGTAGGGGCAGTCGAACGGGCCGACCCGACCCGAACGACCGCCCCAAAAATTAAACGGTCCAACCTAAATCCTATTTCTACCAGTTAGTCTACCCAACCCTCCTCTCCACCTCACCCCCTCCAATCCCCACTCGCCACCTCAGCATGCCCCTCACCCTCACCAACCAGAGGCCGCCACGTGGCCTCCTCTCTCTCCCTCTCTCTCTCAAACACCACACAGCCCTGCCAACTCACACCTCCAAACACACAGACCCACACACACGCGCCACACGAACCCCACCCACGCACGCGGTCATCCCCCTGCCGACGCCCCTCGCGGGACCCACCCACGTTCGTCCCCGCACGCGCTCTCTCGCTCACCCACCTCGCCGCGAGCTCCCTCGCCCCGCACCCTTCTCCACCACCCCGTCGCCAAAGAGCCCTTCCGCCCATGCCGCCTCCTCCTTCCCAGTGCCTCCTCCCCGCACCTGCTTGCGCCTCGCCTCCGCCGCTCCCGCCAGCTGGCCCTGCCCCCTACCTCTCACCGTCGCCACCAGTCTCCCCGCAGCACCTCCTCCGCCCGCCTCCCGTCGCCTCCGCTAGCCTCCGCCTCCCTCTCGCGCTTCACCTGCTCCACCACCTCCGCCTGCGCCTCGCTGCCTCACTGCCTCCGCGCCCGCCTGGGCCGCTCACTGGCCTGCCGCCCGGGCGAGCTCTGCCCCACCGCCTCCGTCCCGGTCCCTCCTCACACCCCGCGCCTCGCCGTCGCCGCCTCCTGGGCCCACCTCCGACCCTGCCCCGCGCCTCTCGAGCCGGCCAAGCATCCCCCGGCCTCCGCCGCATGAGCCCGCTGTCCTTTGCTCCATGCGTGCGACGCCGTGAACCTCTGACCTCGTTCCAGTCGTCTCCGTGGCGTTCGGTAGCTCGGTGCGGCTACTGTTCGAGTACATGACGAGTTGGCCCACGCCCGGCAGCAGGTGTTTTCGAAGATCCAGCTCATGCCGACCTCTGCAAGATCTACATCGACCCAAAATAAAACCAAAGGTAGCCTACATGGAACGACAAGAACTCCTACTGGACCGGAGAAGCGGGCGCCTCAAGATCTCCCACGCGGACTCGAGTACCCCGCGGTACCTGGAGGACTACATCGAACCAAGCGCCAAGACCTACTACGGACGCCATGCCCCGAACCCAAGACCGAGCCTGCACCCGCGACCGCCAAGACCGCCTCAAGGTTCGAAGGACCCCGTCGAACCCGAGTTCGCCGACGACATCAAGACGGGCGCTAAGACCGTGCGACCCGAGTCCGAACCCGAGCAATCAAGGCCACCGACGCGAAGACGCCGAGTACTTCACCGGACACCGAGACCCCGATCGACAAGTGCTCCTCGAGGATGCCAAGTTCCTCACCCGAAGGTCAAGGCCGACTCGATAGCACGGACCCGACAAGACCTTCAAGAACGGCAAGATCGACCCCGTGGGACCCGACGAGATCTGCATGACGACAGGAACGATACCGACCAGAACGAATCCAACGCGCCCCGGCACCAAACCAAGTTCGGCTTCCCGGATGCGACAAGACCTACCCCCGCTATCCGAGAACAGATCCGTCGAACCCCGAACCCCGGAGCCCGAGAATGTTCCGCTGAACCCTGGACCCTGTCGGACCCCGAACCCCGGAACCCACAAGATCGTCGAGAACCCTAATGTGTGAACCCCTTTCTCGAGCCCTATTTTATAAATGATAACAACTTGTTGCATATGGAATTGCCATCCTTGCTTGCATATCTGTGGTTTGGGGGCCTTATGCCGATTCACCTAATAATTAAATATGGGGCCCATATGCGGGCAAATCTAGCCTTATATCGGCCTCATTTAAATTTGTGTAGCGAACCCGGTACTACCTTCTGCCATGTAATACAACATTTAATTACGGGGTAGCTAAATAACTTGCACCATATAATAATTGTTGGGACCCCGGTTCCCCTTAATATGACCTAATTGCATCGCATCTTTGCCATGGCATTCATCATACATGCATCATGCCGATCTTCTGCCGTTGTATTAAATATTGCATCCGGTGTTTCTTCTAGTGTTTTGCTTCTTCGCGGATAAGGCCATTGAGTTGATGTGAGCTTCGCCCCGATCTTCGGATGAACCCTTCGACAATGTTTTCAGGCGAGCATCTTCCCCTTTCTACCTATCTTACTTTTATAGTCTTTATTCCCTCCTGTTGATCTATTGCTATCTGGGTTGCGATGCTTTAGTTTCCGTACCTGAGATATACCGTGCAGCCCTATATTGCCTTGGACACACCCTATTACATTGTTTGGTAGATAGTTGGACTTATGCCCGTAGTTGCTTGCTCAAGTCTTGATGTGTGTCATATGCCACAGTTGCTGATGTATTGCCGCATGTTGATGTTGGAGATGATTCTAGTTTTACTTATTGTTCACTTTAATATCTGTTTAACAACTAAAATTGAATAAGCAGAGGCATCGGTGGGTGATAGATAACATTTGGTTTCCGAACGCCCACTTGTGTCCCGTAAGACCCCGAGTACTTGATACCTGTTCCTTGATTTATCGCTATCCACATCCGGAGGTATATGGGACCCCGAGCCAGGCGAGCTTGATTCATTCTTATTTCTTGGGGCCACAAACTAGTTTGAGGTGTTTTTACTATCCTGTACTTATGCCATGCTACTTTACGTATTTAAATTGTGCGGTCTTGCATACTGTCTGTTAGGTAAGCGGGATGTTTTAGCGGTATCGGCGGTCCCCGATTGGGGATCTGCTGTCGTTCTGACCATCGACGCAAACCTTGAGTCCGTCTCGAGCTTGCTTACTCCGTTCTTGGTGTACTCAAGGGTGGCCCCGAAATATTTCTCAATCTGTGATTGTTCGCCTTGAAAGCCTCGTTGGGTTTTGATTTGGTTTTTCCGAGGCTGATCGGCGTGTGTTGCTATTGGTGCACCCGCCGGGTAAAACTTTCAAAGCCGTGTCATGGATATGGACGACTTGGAGCACAGTATCTCGATCATAGACAAGCATAACTAAAGTTTATTGCTATAAATTTGACTTATAATGACTAGTAATTAGCTTCACTATAATGGAATGGCTAAATAATACTGCCCACAATTGCTTGTTTAAGTTGTCGCTTGCGACCATTGTACCTGACTAGTAAGTAATGCAACTACAACGGAATGGCTGAATAAAAGTACCAACAACTGCTGGGTTTAAGGGTTATCTCATGCTATTCATATCTGATTAGTAAGTGTTCCAACTATAACGGAATGGTTAATTAAAAGTGCCCACTGTTTATTTTATCAGGACGATTATCTATACCTGACTAGTAATTGTTGCAACGATAACTGAATAAATAAAGCGCCAACGTGTGAGTTCTCGGTTGACTTCCTCGTTTGGTCTCGAGAAACGCCAGATGGGTTTGTTTGGTGTTAGCTTCGTGGATGGATCCGGATAGGTCATTCTTACCCTCTCTCGACAACCGCGGTTGTATCGAGTCTCTATAGGTTGTTAGTGCATCTTGCCGCTGCCAATCCACCATACCTATGTAGGCGAGGACCGCCAATTCTAGCCTCGCGTGTATTGGCCTCGATCTTGACGCTCCTTTCTTTTCCTTTGCCCTTTGTCGGCACCCCTTTGTTTAAGCAGGTTTGAGACCGACGTCGTTAGCGTGGTTACCCTTCCGGGCTTGGCGCGGGGGTTATGGGCGCCATTGGTTATTCTTCGTGGCTCTTAGCCCCATTTGCATCTTGTCCGTAGTCGGACGCTCTATCGCTTCAAGGTGATTTGGATCTTTGTATAATATATCTGTATTCTTGACTCTTTGAGCCTTGTTATATATATCTGCTCATGGGTCCCATCGAGGATTGTGTAATGTTATTACTGCTTTCCACCCGCACGAAAGTGCTGGTGGCACCTTTGAATCGTTTCTATGCGGGTTTGGCGAATTTTGCTAAAACTTGCATAGGTCCGATTCTGAGGGTGTTACAGAGTGGTATCAGAGCTCAGCAGTTGCGATACCCCACAAGTCCAGCCTGTAGGATAACCTAGCTCACGGCCGAAGTAGAGTGTCAAAACTATTTTTGCAAATCGGTTGGATAGTTCTGATTAGGTCTGATTTTACTCCTTAACCCTCTGCTATTCTCCTCTTACCTCTACGTGTTTTGAATCCGCTCTCTTCTCTTTCCTCGAGTCCAGGACTTCTCGTGGTTGGGTTTTCCATCGTACCTTCAGGTTTTCGCTTCCTTCTTCGATAACGGTGTTCTGCCATCCGGTGTTCCAGCCGCCTGATGAATCCGTCTACGGTGTTACCATCCTTTGATCCTTGTTTGTGTTTTCCGGTGTTTCCGACGCGACAACATCCTCTATGCCAGATCCGATGCAGAGTCTGCATCACCCCTTCGTTTCCGAACCTCGCTTGTCGAGATCTTCAGTCTGATTCCGTGAGTTGGTTGCATAATCCGCCTATTCGTGTGCAGAGTAATGGTTTGAGTGCGGGATGGAGTAGCTACCATACCACTACTCTTATCATTCGCTCCGGTACATCGAATCAGTGGATCCAGCAGTTTTACTCCGTCCACGGAAGTTAGGGGTGGCTTTATTTGCGATACCTCTACCTTCGACCTTTTGTTTTCCGGAGTGCTCTCTCGACGATCAGGAACAACGACCCTTGTTGGTGGTGTCGCCGACTTCCAGATGAAGAAGGAACCATCGTTAGTGGTGTCTCGAAGCTCTACACGAAGCGCGAAGGATCAGACCGACGGCCTTCTTTCCGGTACCATGAGGCGGATCTCGAGGGCGAGATCCTTTGTTAGTGGTGTCGAATTGTGGCATCCCGCAAAAACCACTACTAGAAAATCGCGTTGAGTTGTGCATTGCATCGTCATCATCATGCATTGCTTGCCAAAACTATTTTCGCAAAGCCCGTTTTGTTTCTAAAACGCCCCATCTTTATTCAACGCCAAACCCCGGGTCTCCGGAATTATTTTTGTTGTCGCCTATCGGGTTGCGAAAGCCGTGTTTTAAAACAAATAATATTTAAATTATTTTAGTAGGGGCAGTCGAACGGGCCGACCCGACCCGAACGACCGCCCCAAAAATTAAACGGTCCAACCTAAATCCTATTTCTACCAGTTAGTCTACCCAACCCTCCTCTCCACCTCACCCTCCAATCCCCACTCGCCACCTCAAGATGCCCTCACCACTCAACCAGAGGCCGCCACGTGGCCTCCTCTCTCTCCCTCTCTCTCTCAAACACCACACAGCCCTGCCAACTCACACCTCCAAACACACAGACCCACACACACGCGCCACACGAACCCCACCCACGCACGCGGTCATCCCCCTGCCGACGCCCCTTGCGGGACCCACCCACGTCGTCCCGCGCCTCTCGCACTCCACCCGCCTCGAGCTGAGCTCCGCCCCGACCGCTCTCCACCACCCCGTCAGCTTCTTCCGCTGGCCGCCTCCTCCTCCCTTCCCAGCTAGCCTCCTCACGCCAGAAGATTGCCGCTACCTAGCCCCATTGCAGCCTCGCCGACCTCCTCCGCCCGCCTCCTGCCGCCTCCTCCGCAGCCTCCGCCTCCTCTGTCAAGGCGTCACGGGCCCGCCACTGCTCCGGCGCCTCCGCCTCCAGCCCTCCCCCTGGCCGCCGCCTGGCCGAGCTCTGGCCATGCCCCACCGCCTCCCGGTCCCTCCTCACGTGGCATCCCAAGAAACCACTACTAGAAAATCGCGTTGAATTTGTGCATTGCATCGTCATCATCATGCATTGTTTGCCAAACTATTTTCGAAAACCTGTTTTGAATTTCCAAACGCCCCATCTTTATTCAAACGCAAAACCCGGGTCCCCGGAATATTTTGTTTTGCCCGAAATCGGATTGCAAAAGTTTTGTTGAAATAAATAAAAGTTATATTTATTTTGGTAGGGGCAGTCGAACGGGCCAACCCGACCCGAACGACCGCCCCAGATTTGTTTTTAAATCGGTCCAAACCTGCCCGCCCCATCTAAACTCCTAAACCCACCCAAAACTCTACCCACAACCCCTGGCCACCTCACCCTGCCCAATCCCCATGTGCCACCTCACTTTCCTCTCTCCCTCACCCTATCCTACACTGCCACATCACCAACCCCCTCTCACCCTTCCCTCTCTCTCCCTCTCAAACCCACACCCCACCCACGCCACTGCCCGCACTCAACGCACACGCACTACCCAGCCCCATCCCCCAACCAGCTGCGCTGGCCCCCCCATGCCCACTGCCTTGGACCCACCACCTCTCCTCCCACGCGCCTCCTCCCTCCCTCTCCTCTTCTTCCCTGCCCGCAACCACCGCCTCCCGCTCAGCCCGTCGCCGCCGGGTCCTCCCTCTCCGTCGCCGGTCCTCCCCTCTCCCTCCTCCTGCAAGCTCCCCCCCAGCGACCTCCGCCCAAGATCGCCGCCTCCCGAGCGCCGCCGAGCCTGGCCTCGCTGGGCCGCCGGGCCTGCCGGCCAGCTCCACCGCAGCCTCGCCCCGCTCCGACGCCGCCCACCGGCTCGCCGCCACAGGCTCCTCACCTCGCAACCTCCTCCCGCACTGTCAGCTCCCTCACGCCAGACGCCCGCCTGGCCCTCCTGCTGCCTCCCTGTGGCACGCCTCGCCAGCTGCCACCGCAGCCCTCGCCCGCCCGCTGACTTCGCCACCACCACCGCCCAAGCGCGACCCCAGCCTCATGAGCCACCCTGCTTGCCACGGCCACCAACCGCCCGCCGTCTACCGCCACCAAGGTCGCCTCCGCAGGTTCTCCTCCTCCCCGTCACACGCCCGCCGTCAGCATCCAGCGAGTGGGCCAAGGAAGAGTGTACCACCACGACCATGCGTGTATGTGTTGAGCTCGTGTGGCACCAAGGCGCTGGCTCACAATTCGGATACCGCACCTACACCGTGTCTCGAGCTTAACGCCATCTACACCGAGGCTGTGTGCATCCGAATACTTGGTGGCAACCAAGTCTGATCCAACCACCTCGCGGCCCCAAGATCTTCGGCGAAACCCCCAAGGCTTTCAATGAGGAACCAAGGTAAACTACGCTCAAGACCGTGAGAAACGCCATCACTTATGAACCTCAAGACCAACCCAAGACGCCTGTGTCGCCGACGCAGCATACCAAGTACTTCCCCCCAGATGAGACAAGTACTACTTCCCGGTACGCGGACCGACAAGACCTTCGCGACGACAAGATCGGCCCCACTGGTGGAGCTAAGATCGCTAAGTACGCCTCCGAACGCCAAGGACCCCGCGAGTCGACAAGACCGACAACATGACCAAGACCCCGGATGCGCCAAGACCCTAACCCCGAGTCCGAACGATCCGAACCCCGCCCCGAGACCGACCCCGAACCCCGAACCCCGGAACCCCAAGATCGTCGAGCCCCTCATATGTGTGACCCCTTTTCCTCGAACCCTATTTTACAACATAATAACAACCTGTTGCATATTGAATTGACATTCATCTCGCATGCATATCTGTGGTTTGGGGGCCTTATGCCGATTCACCTAATAAATAAATATGGGGCCCATATGCGGGCAAATCTAGTCTCATATCGGCCTCATTTAAACATGTGTAGCGAACCGGTTCCATCTGTTGCATTGCTAAACAACATTTAATTGCGGGGCTTCTAAACAACATGCACCACCTAATTAATTGTCGGGACCCCGGTTCCGCTTAATAAGACCTAATTGCATCGCACCTTTGCCTAGTCATCCATCATGCATGCATCATGCCGATCCTCTGCCGTTGTATTAAATAGTGCATCCGGTGTTTCTTCTAGTGTTTTGGTTCTTCGCGGATAAGGCCGTTGAGTAGATGTGAGCTTCGCCCCGGTCTTCGGGGAAAACCTTCGGCAATGTTTTCAGGCGAGCATCTCCCCCTTTCTACCTATCTTACTTTTATAGTCTTTATTCCTCCTGTTGATCTATTGATATCTGTGTTGCGATGCTCTAGTTTTCGTACCCTTTGATATCCCCTACAGCCGTATATTGCCTTGGACACACCCTATTACCTGTTGTTTGGTAGATAGTTGGACTTGCACGTCGTAGTTGCTTGCTCAAGTGCTGATGTGTGTCGTCATATGCCACAGTTGCTGATGTATTGCCGCATGTTGATGTTGGAGATGGTGCTAGTTTTACTTATCGTCACTTTAATTTCTGTTTAACAACTAAAATTGAAATAAGCAGAGGCATCGGTGGGTGATAGATAATATTTGGTTTCCGAACGCCCACTTGTGTCCCGTAAGACCCCGAGTACTTGATTCCTGCTCCTTGTTTTTGCGCGCTATCCACATCCGGGAGGTATATGGTGTAGGGGTTCGTAGCATGGAAAACAAAAATTTTCTATCGCATACAAACAAACAAGCCAAGATCTATCTACTAGATTGTAGCAACGAGTCGATAGAGGAACTCACCCTCGAAGATTCCAAAGTGGTTAACGAGATCGGATTCTCGTGGGTGATGTAGTCGTACTCTTCCCGATCTCAAGATCGTGTAGACGATCCTTCCGGCCACGCTCCAAGGCCCCGCAATCGGTCACACGTCAGATTGACGAAGACCTTCCTCTCCCTTGTTCCAAGAGCAGCGGAGGTTGTAGCACTCTCGCGATTCCGCAAGACAACGTGGTACCTAAGTAGAGGGAGATCCCGCAGGCTTCGCTTAAGCTGCGTAGTATGGTGGAGCTTTATGAGAGAGAGGATTAGTGGCGTAGGAATTAGAAACACCAATTAGAGGGCTCTAAACCAATTAGAAGGCTCTAAACTGTTGGCTAAAGCAATTAGAAGCTCTAAACCAAAACAGCTCTAGACCGGAGATCTAGAGTAGAAAGTATTGTGTCTATGGAGGAGCCCTGCCTCCTTTTATGGGAGGGTGTTCCTTGGCCAGCCAGGAGGGAGGAGTCCTCCCAACTCGGCCTAGGGTCGGGCCGCTGGAGGAGTCCTACTCCTCCTCCAGGTGTTGGTTCCAACTCCCTCTTGCTTGTTTCCCACAGTTTCTTGTTTTGGCGCTTTGACTTTCAAACTGACATTTGACTTTTCTGCTTTAGGATTCAATTTAATCCTTTATTTGGGACAGCATAACACATAGTACATGATGCAATCATTCAATGAGCAATGACACATTCATGTACCCTCCCCGGAGTGCCGACAATCCGGAACCTTCTAGAACATTCCCGATGAAAACACCTAATCATTCCCGAACTCAAACGGGACTTTCCTTATATGAATCTTATTCTCCGGACCATTCCGGATCACCGTGATATCCCGGATCCCATCCGAGACTCAACAACATTCGGTCTCTTTCTCATAATACCATAACTACTCAAACAACGCCGAATCCTTATGTGTCTCCTACGGTTCGTGAATTATGCATATGATCGAGACACTTCTCCGAACAATAACCAATAGAGGAATCTGGAAATTCATATGGTTCTACATATTTCAACGATTACTTTGCGATCGAATGAACCACTTACATACGATACCAATTTCCCTTTGTCTCACGATATGTTACTTACCCAAGGTTATGATCGCCGGTATCTCGCATACCTAGTTCAACCTTGTTACCGATAAGTACTCTTTTCTCGCTCCGTGATATGTGATCCCTTGTGACCAAGTCACATGCTTGCAAGCTAATTGGATGACATTCCACCGAGAGGGCCCAGAGTATATCTATCCGTCATGTGGATGGACAAATCCCACTCTTGATCCATGTGTCTCAACCAATATCTTCCTAACACTCAATGCCACTTTTATAACCACCCGATTACGGTGTGGTGTTTGATGTCATCAAAGCATCCATCCAAGAAAGGTGATATGCATGATCTCATGGTCGAAGGAATTAGGTTACTATGTATCGAAAGCATATAGCAATTGAACTAATGAAATGACTTGATCTTTATGCTACGCTTATCTATAGGAGTATGTCCACCATATCATTCTCCTAACGATATGATCTTGTTGTTGATAACATCTCAATGTTCATGATAGGGAAACCACAATCATTAATCAACCAACAAGCTAGTGAAGTATAGAGGCTATACTAGGGACTTCAAATTAAGTTTACAAAACACACAAGTATCAATGTTTCCTTGTTAATACTATTATAGCATGAATGTAAACATTTATCATAAACACAAAGATATAATAATAACTATATTTATTATTGCCTCTAGGGCATATCTCCAACAGCCTCCCACTTGCACTAGAGTCATCTAATCTAGATTACATGGTAATATACCGAACACCCATGGCGTTTGGTGTTGGTCATGTTTTGCCTCGGAGAGGTTTAGTCAACGGATCCGCCACATTCGGATCCGTGTGTACTTTGCAAATCTTTATATCCCCATCCCGGATATGTTCTCGAATAGCGTGAAAACGCAGCTTGATATGCTTGACTTCTTGTGTGACCTTGGTTCTGCGCATTGGCTATGGCGCCCATGTTATCACAAGAGATAGACATTGGGTCCAGCGACTTGGAACCACAC
Organism: Avena longiglumis; assembly: GCA_030063025.1. NCBI lineage: Eukaryota > Viridiplantae > Streptophyta > Magnoliopsida > Poales > Poaceae > Avena > Avena longiglumis. The sequence continues at coordinate 543,543,878 of CP125975.1, forward strand.
CCACTCAGAATGAACTCCTTCATCCATATCGCTTGTGAAGCCTCCGACGCCCATGTATTCGATTCATTGAAGATCTCGCCACAACGCTTGCTTTGCACTCCTCCTAATCGCTGCACCATTCAAAATAAATACGTATCCGGATTGTGATTTAGAATCATCCGGATCGGTGTTCCAACTAGCATCGGTAACCATTAACAACGAGCCGCTCATCACCTCCATAAGAAAGAACCATATCCTTAGTTCTTCTCAAGTACTTAAGGATGTTTTTGATCATTGTCCAATGATCCACTCGATCACTTTGATATCTGCTAGTTAAACTAACAAAGATATGCAATGTCGGGTCTAGTACATAGCATGGCATACATTAGAGATCCTATGGCTGAGGCATAGGGAGTCTTACTCATCCTTTCTCTATCTTCCGATGTCGGACTTTGAGTTTTACTCAAGGTCGATATAAGCAACATGGGCAAGAACCCTTTCTTGCTTTCCTCCATTCCAAATCTCTTTAGAACTTTGTCCAAATATGTACTGTGACAATGATATTTGGCGCTTCGATCTATCTCTATAAATCTTTATGCCTAATATGTAAGCTGCTTCGCCAAGATCCTTCATTGAAAACTATTATTCAAATATTCCTTGACACTATTAAGAAGGTCTACATCATTCCCAATCAACAATATGTCATCCACATACGTATTAAGAATGCTACTGAGCTCCCACTCACTTTCTTGTAAATACAAGCTTCTCCATAAGTTTGTATAAAACCAAAACTTTGATTACCTTATCAAAACGTTGATTCCAACTTCGGGATGCTTGCTTCAATCCATAGATGGACCGTTGAAGTTTGCATACCTTGTTAGCACCTTTAGGATCGACAAAACCTCTGGGTTGCATCATATACAACTCTTCATCAATGTCTCCATTGAGGAATGCTGTTTTGACATCCATCTGCCATATCTCATAATCATAATATGCAGCGATTGCTACATAATCCTCAGACTTTAGCTTCGCATTGGTGAGAAAGTCTCATCGTAGTCAACTCCTTGAATTTGTCGAAACCCTTTGCGACAAGTCGAGCTTTATAGATGATAATATTACCATCAAGATCTGCTTTTCTTCTTGAAAATCCATTTGTTCTCGATGCCTTCCGCCATCCGGTAAGTCCACCAAAGTCCATACTTGGTTTTCGTACATGGATCCAATCTCGGATTTCATGGCTTCTGCCATTTATTGAATCGGGCTCATCATCGCTTCCTCATATGTCTCGGGGTCATCGGTGTTGTCCACCACCATGACATTCATAACGGAATCATACCAACTGGAGTGGTACGAGTTCTCGCTGACCTCCGAGGCTCAGAGCAACTTCAACCGAAGTTTCATGATCATCATCATTAGCTTCCTCCTTATTGGTGCAGGCACCACAGAACTTCTTCCGTGCGCTACTCGCAATTCGAGAGAAGGTTCAACAACCTCGCCAAGTTCTACTTTCCTTCCGGTCACTTCTTTCGAGAGAAATTCCTTCTCTAGAAAGGATCCATTCTTAGCAACGAATGTTTTGCCTTCGGATCTATGATAGAAGGTATACCCAATAGTTTCCTTCGGGTATCCTATGAAGACGATTTTTCCGCTTTGGGTTCAAGCTTGTCCGTCAGTAACTTCTTTACATAGGTCAAGATCCCCAAACTTTAAGGAACGACAATTTAGGTTTCTTCCCAAACCATAATTCATACGGTGTCGCTTTCAACGGATTTAGACGGTGCCCTATTTAAAGTGAATGCGGCTGCTTCTAATGCATAACCCCAAAATGATAGCGTAAATGTAAGTGACATCATAGAACGAACCATATCTAAGAGAGTTCGACACGACGCTCGGACACACCATTCTGTGGTGTTCCCCGTGTCAATTGTGAAAGTATTCGCACTTCTTTAAATGCTCGCCAAACTCGTAACTTAGATATTCACCTCCACGATCAGAACGTAGAAATTTAATCTTCTTGTTACGTTGATTCTCTACCTCACTTTGAAACTCCTTAAACTTCTCGAAAGTTTCGGACTTATGTTTCATGAAATAGATATACCCATATCTACTCAAGTCATCCGTGAAGGTAAGAACATAACGATAACCACCGCGCGATGCTACACTCATTGACCACACACATCGGTATGTATGATTTCCAATAAGTCCGTAGCTCGCTCCATCATACCAGAAAATGGAGTCTTAGTCATTTTACCCATCAGACATGCTTCGCATCTTTCAAGTGATTCAAAATCAAGTGATTCAAGAAGTCCATCGAATGGAGTTTCTTCATCGCTTTCACTTCGATGTGACCAAGACGATGTGCCACATATAGGTCTAATTATCGCTGATTTCAAACGTTTAGCCTCAATGTTGTTGATATGTGTATTTCCACCATCGAGATTCAATAAGAATAGACCATCTATCAAAAGTGCATGTCGTAAACATATTACTCATATAAATCAACAACCATTATTCTCGACTTAAACAAGTAACCGCCTCGCAATAAACAAGATCCCGAGATAATGTTCATGCTCAACGAGTACTAAATAACAATTATTTAAGTATAAAACTAATCCCGATGGTAGATGAAGGGGTAGCGTGTCACCGCGATCACATCAACCTTTGATCCGCTTTCCACGCCGCATCGTCACCTCGCTCTTCGCTAGCTTCCGCTTATTCAAAGACTGTTTCGAGTTACAAATATGAGCAACCGAACCAGTATCAAATACCCAGGCACTACTACGAGTACTAGTGAGATACACATCAATAACATGTATATCAGATATACCTTTCTTCTTGATGTTGCCGTTCTTCAGATCCGCCAAGTACTTTGGGCAATTCCGCTTCCAGTGACCTTCTCCCTTGCAGTAAAAGCACTCAGTATCAGGCTTAGGTCCAGCCTTGGTCTTCTTCGCTGGCGTGGTAACTTTCTTACCACCCTTCTTGAAGTGTCCCTTTTGCTTAGACTTGCCTTTCTTGAATTTGGTGGTCTTATTGACCAACAACACTTGGTGCTCTTTCTTGCACTCCAATAATGCAGATTTCAACATGGCAAAGAGTTCTGGCACCGTCTTGTTCATGTTCTGCATTTTGTAGTTCATCACAAAGTTCTTGTAACTTGGTGGTAGTGATTGGAGGACACTCAGAAATCCCCAAAGCATTAGGAATCACAATACCCAAGCTTTGAAGTTTGTTTGCATGCCTGCACATCTTAAGCACATGCTCACCGACTGAGCTGCCTCTTCCATCTTGCGCTTAAAGAACTTTCAGAAGCCTCATAGCTTTCAATTGCCGCATGAGTCTCAAAATCAATTTGAGATCCTCGACAATATCATATGGGTCGACTCTTCAAACCTTTTTCAAGCTCCGATTCTAAACCATACAAGATAGCACCTTTGAACTATGGAGTACTGATTCTTCCGAGCGAGGTAAACATTCTTTACTTCATCGAAGCAAAGGGCTGTGGGTCACCCAATGCATCCAAAGACATAGGTCAAATTACCACTGTGAGGACAATCCTCAAATTGGAACCAATCCGCCAAGTTGCTTCCATTGTTTTTCAACTTTTCTTTCTAGGAACGCATTAAAATTGATGGTAGGCTGCCATTGATCTACAAATATATTTGCAATAGTTTAGACTAAGTTTATGACAAATTGAGTTCAAATTAATTAATGAAATTAAACTAGGTGAACTCCCACTCAAAACAATATCCTCACATTGTTTTAGTGATCACATCGAACCAAATCCACTACATCAACACCGATCATCACGAGAGTTGATATAGTTTCAATGGCGAACAATCATCATGTTCATCATATCTACTATACGATTCATGCTTTACCTTTCGGTAATCCGTGTTCCGAGACCATGTCCGTACATGCTAGGCTCGTCAAGATCAAACCTTAGTTTCGCATGAGCAAATCTGGCTTGCTCACGCTTGTATACACTTGCGTAATCTAGAACACCGATCATCACGTGGTGCTTCAAACAACAAGCTTTAGCAACGGTGCTAACTAAGGGTGAACACTTTATGATTTGAAATTGATGTGCATGAGGGATCATCTTATAATGCTACCGCCGCCTACTAAGCAATACAAGATGCATAAAGGATTAACATCACATGCAATTCAATATATATGTGATATGATATGGTTTCTTCTTCGTGCCTTCGATCTCCATCTTCAAGCACGAACATGATCTCCATCATCACCGCATTGCATCAAGGTCAATGACGCTTCTCCATGGTTGTCGCCCACGGCTTCAACTATTACAACTACTTTGAATAGACACGCAGGTCTTAACATAAATTAAAGACAACCATATATTCTCGCCGTTGTCGACTTACAATAAGGAACATTGCATACATCAAATATAATCACAATCATGGCCATATCACATCATCAGACACCCCTGCAAAACAAAGTTAGACGCTTCTACTTTATTTGCATATTTTACGTGGTTTGGGGCTTTCAATAAGTGTCGCTCTAAGTTACGATCAAGAACCACAACATTGATACTAGCATTGTTGATCACCCGTTGTAAATTGGATCTTAACTATGCTAGGAGAAACATGCACCCGCAAAGCCACTTATGCAATACAAGTTACATGTCAAGCGTGGAGCAAGTCTCATGAACGATGTCATGTAAGGTTAGCCCGGGCCGCTTCATCCCAACATACCGCAAGATGCAAAGTACACAAAAAGCAATCTACAATAAAGCATCAACGCCCACAATGACCATTGTGTTCTACTCGTGCAACAGATCTACATATAGACACGGCTCTGATACCACTGTAGGGGTTCGTAGCATGGAAAACAAAAATTTTCTATCGCATACAAACAAACAAGCCAAGATCTATCTACTAGATTGTAGCAACGAGTCGATAGAGGAACTCACCCTCGAAGATTCCAAAGTGGTTAACGAGATCGGATTCGTGGGTGATGTAGTCGACTCTTCCGATCTCAAGATCGTAGACGATCCTTCCAGCCACGCTCAAGAGCGCTCCCGATCGGTCACATCGCCTAAATTTCGACGAAGACCTTCCTCTCCCTTGTTCCAGCAGCGGAGGTTGTAGCACTCTCTCGATTCCGCAAGACAACGGGCGTGGTACCGGAAGTAGAGGGAGATCACAGGCTTCGCTTAAGCCGGCGAGTATGGTGGAGCTTATGAGAGAGAGGATTAGTGGCCTAGTAATTAGACACACCAATTAGAGGGCTCTAAACCAATTAGAAGGCTCTAAACTGTTGGCTAAAGCAATTAGAAGCTCTAAACCAAAACAGCTCTAAACCGGAGATCTAGAGTAGAAAGTATTGTCTATGGGAGGAGCCCTGCCCCTCCTTTTATGGGAGGGGGTTCCTAGGCGCGCCAGGGGAGGGAGGGAGTCCCTCCCCAACTCGGCCTAGGGCTGGCGCCGCCTGGAGGAGTCCTCCTCCTCCAGTTGGTTCCAACTCCTCTTGCTTGTTTCCCACAGTTTGTTTTGGCGTTTGACTTTCAAACCGACATTTGACTTTTCTGTTTTAGGATTCAATTTAATCCTTTATTTGGGACAGCAATAACACATAGTACATGATGCAATCATTCAATGAGCAATGACACATTCATGTACCCTCCCCGAGTGCCGGACAATGAACCTTCTAGAACATTCCCGATGAAAACACCTAATCATTCCCCAACTCAAACGGGACTTTCCTTATATGAATCTTATTCTCCGACCATTCGGATCACCGTGATATCCCGGATCCCATCCGAGACCAACAACATTCGGTCTCTTTCTCATAATACCATAACTACTCAAACAACGTCGAATCCTTAAGTGTGTCTCCTACGGTTCGTGAATTATGCGTATATGATCGAGACACTTCTCGAACAATAACCAATAGAGGAATCTGGAAATTCATATGGCTCTACATATTTCAACGATTACTGCGATCGAATGAACCACTTACATCGATACCAATTTCCCTTTGTCTCACGATATGTTACTTACCCAAGGTTATGATCGCTGGTATCTCGCATACCTAGTTCAACCTTGTTACCGATAAGTACTCTTTTCTCGTTCCGTGATATGTGATCCCTTGTGACCAAGTCACATGCTTGCAAGCTAATTGGATGACATTCCACCGAGAGGGCCCAGAGTATATCTATCCGTCATGTGGATGGACAAATCCCACTCTTGATCCATGTGTCTCAACCAATATCTTCGAACACTCAATGCCACTTTTATAACCACCCGCCACGTGTGGTGTTTGATGTCATCAAAGCATCCATCCAAAAGGTGATATGCATGATCTCATGGTCGGCGAATTAGTTACTATGTATCAGAAAGCATATAGCAATTGAACTAATGAAATGACTTGATCTTTATGCTACGCTTATCTATAGGAGTATGTCCACCATATCATTCTCCTAACGATATGATCTTGTTGTTGATAACATCTCAATGTTCATGATAGGGAAACCACAATCATTAATCAACCAACAAGCTAGTGAAGTATAGAGGCTATACTAGGGACTTCAAATTAAGTTTACAAAACACACAAGTATCAATGTTTCCTTGTTAATACTATTATAGCATGAATGTAAACATTTATCATAAACACAAAGATATAATAATAACTATATTTATTATTGCCTCTAGGGCATATCTCCAACATATGGGACCCCCCTGAGCCAGAGCTTGATTCAGTCTTATTTCTTGGGGCCACAACTAGTTTGCGGTTTTATTACGATCCTGTACTTATGCCATGCTACTTTCTGTATTTAAATTGTGCGAGGAGCACTGCTTCGCTTAGGTATGCGGAGTGATTACGCTGTATCGACAAGCCCAGCCACACTTTCGGGTTCCCAACCATGTACCATTGGCGAACCTTGAGGCCGCCGAGCTTGCTTACCGCTATGGATCTACTCAAAGGGTGGCCCCTGAAATATTTCTGAATCGTGATTGTTCCCGTGAAAGCCTCGTTGGGTTTTGATTTGGTTTTTCCGAGGTTGATCGAGTGTGTTGCTATTGGTGCACCCCGGCCGGGTAAAACTTTCTGAAAGCCGTGTCCGCGGATATGGACGACTTGGAGCACAGTTTCTCGATCATAGACAAGCATAACTAAAGTTTACTGCTATAAATTTGACTTAAAATGACTAGTAATCAGCTTCACTATAATGGAATGGCTAATTAATACTGCCCACAATTGCTTGTTTGGTAGTCGCTTGCGACAATTGTACCGACTAGTAAGTATTGCAACTAACGAAATGGCTGAATAAAAGTACCAACAAATACCGGGTTTTGGGTTTATCTCATGCTATCTCAGATCGATTAGTAAAATCGCCACTATAACGGAATGGTTAACTAAAAGTGCCCATCGCTTACTTTATCGACGATTATCTATACGACTAGTAAATGCCGCAACGATAACTCAATAAGTAAACGCCAGTGTGTGAGTTCCTCGGTTGACTTCCTCGACGGTCTCGAGGGGAAATGCGGATGGGTTTGTTTGGTGTTAGCTTCAGTTGGATCCAGATAGATCTTTCTTACCCTCTCGATTTCCGCCGGTTGTATCGAGTCTCTATAGGATGTTTAGTGCATGCCGCTGCCGATCCACCATACCTATGTAGGCGAGGACCGCCGAATTCTAGCCTCGCTGCACCGCCTCAAGATCGACGCCTCCTTCTTTTTCCTTTGCCCTTTGTCGGCACCCCTTTGTTTAAGCAGGTTATGAGATCGACGCTAAGTGTGGTTACCGCTTGGCCTCAAGTGGTTATGGACGCCATTGTTATTCTTCGTGGCTCTTAGCCCCATTTGCATCTTGTCCAGAATGACGCACTATCGCTTTTCAAGGTGATTCGATCTTTGTATATTATATTCGTATTCTTGACTCTTTGAGTCGCTATATATATCTGCTCAGGGTCCCATCGAGGATTTGTGTAATGTTATTACTGCTTTCCACCCGCACTAAAGTGCCCGGTGGGCACCTTTGAATCGCTTCTATGCGTTTGGCAATTTTGCTCAAACTTGCATAGGTCCGATTTCGAGGGTGTTACATCCGCCACGACCTCGCCTGCCGCCTCGGCCCCACCTCCGACCCTACTTCCCGGCGCCCTCTTCCGCGAGCCCGGGCCTCGACGCCGTGCGAGCTCCGCCGTCCTTTGCTCCATGCGCATGACGCCGTGAACCTCCTCGACCGTTCTAGTCGCCTCCGTATGGCGGTAGCTCGGTCGCCATCGCTCGAAAGTACATGACGAGTTGGCCCACGCCCGGTGCAAGCAGGTTTCAGAAGATCCAGCTCATGCCGACCTCTGCAAGATCTACATCGACCCAAAATAAAACCAAAGGTAGCCTACATGGAACGACAAGAACTCCTACTGGACCGGAGAAGCGGGCGCCTCAAGATCTCCCACGCGGACTCGAGTACCCCGCGGTACCTGGAGGACTACATCGAACCGAAGCGCCAAGACCTACTACGGACGCCGCGGCCCCCGAACCCAAGACCGAGCCCGTACCCGACGACCGCCAAGACCGCCTCAAGGTTCCGAAGGACCCCCGGTATCGAACCCGAGTTCGCCGACGACACTGAAGACGGAGCGCTAAGACCGTGCCCGGACCCGGAGTCCGAACCCGATACCGTCAAGGCCACCGACGCGAAGACGCCGAGTACTTCACCCCGGACACCGAGACCCCGATACGACAAGTGCTCCTCGAGGATGCCAAGTTCCTCACCCCGAAGGTCAAGGCCGACTCGATAGCACGGACCCGACAAGACCTTCGCAACGGCAAGATCGACCCCGTGGGACCCGACGAGATCTGCATGACGACAGGAACGATACCGACCAGAACGAATCCAACGCGCCCCGGCACCAAACCAAGTTCGGCTTCCCGGATGCGACAAGACCTACCCCCGCTATCCGAGAACAGATCCGTCGAACCCCGAACCCCGGAGCCCGAGAATGTTCCGCTGAACCCTGGACCCTGTCGGACCCCGAACCCCGGAACCCACAAGATCGTCGAGAACCCTAATGTGTGAACCCCTTTCTCGAGCCCTATTTTATAAATGATAACAACTTGTTGCATATGGAATTGCCATCCTTGCTTGCATATTCGGTTGGGGCCTTATGCCGATTCACCTAATTAAATATGGGGCCCATATGCGGGCAAATCTAGCCTTATATCGGCCTCATTTAAATTTAGCGTAACCCTAAGATTACCTTTCCCGCCATGTAATACAACATTTAATTACGGGTAGCTAAATAACTTGCACCATATAATAATTGTTGGGACCCCGTCCCTTAATATGACCTAATTGCATCGCATCTTTGCCATGGCATTCATCATACATGCATCATGCCGATCTTCGCTGTTGTATTAAATATTGCATCCTGTTTCTTCTAGTGTTTTGCTTCTTCATGATAAGGCCATTGAGTTGATGTGATACCGATCTTCGATGAACCTTCGACAATGTTTTCAAGCGAGCATCTTCCCTTTCTACCTATCTTACTTTTATAGTCTTTATTCTCTCCTGCTGATCTATTGCTATCTGGCTATGATGTTTAGCTTCCGTGCATTCGAGATATACCGCAGCCCTATATTGCCTTGGACACCCTATTACCGCTGTTTGGTAGATAGTTGACTTGCGCCGCTGAAGCTGCTTGGCCAAGGCCGATGCGTGTCGCCGCCACACGATAGATGTCATGCATGTCGATGTTGGAGATGATTTAGTTTTACTTATTGTTCACTTTAATTTCTCGCTAACAACTGTCTTGAATAAGGCAGGCATCGGTAAGTGATAGATAACATTTGGCTCGATCACTGATGTCAACCAGAAGACCCCGATACTGCCCTCGATTTATCGCGCCATCCACATCCGGAGGTATATGGGACCTCGAGCCGTAGCTAGATTCATTCACAAACCAGTTTGAGGTGTTTTATCATGCCATGCCACTGTTTAAATTGTGCGTAGGTATCACACCCGCATCGCTTAGGTAAGCGGAAAGACGCTAGCCCCCGATTGATCACTGTCGCTACAGCCATCGACGCAATTTGAGTCCGCCTCGAGCTTGCACAGTGGTGTATCTGGCAGGGCTGCAACTCGAACCGTGATTGTTCGCCAACTTGCTGTTTGATTTGTTTTCCGGTCAGCGAAAGCGTGTTGGTGCACCGCCGGTAAAATCCTTTCAAAGCCGTGTCTCCGCTGATATGATCGATTTGCCACGCTTGATCATAGATGCTATTAACCAAAGTTTATATAAATTTGACTTAGGTCGACCAGCTCACTATACGGAATGCACTGCCCCAATTGCTTGCCGCTACACAACGGAATGGCAATAAAAGTACCAACAACCCGCCGGGTTTGGTCTTATTCCATGCTATTCATAATCGATTAGTAAGTGTTCAAACAACGGAATGGTTACAGTGCCCACAGGTCGAGCCTTCTGATACCCGACGATAACCGAATAAATAAACATCCCAGAGTTCTCTGACTCCCGCTTGGTCCCCGGGAACGCCAGACGGCCTGCTTGCGTTAGCGTCAGATGATCCGATAGGTCTTACCTTCGACAACCGCCCTGTAGAGTCGAAGTTAGTGATAGTGGATGTCGCTGTCACGTCCAATTATGTTTAGTAGCCACAGGCTTCGGGTTTCAACCGCCCCCTGTGATCGACGCCCTTTTTTCCTTGCCTTGTTGGCATCCTTTGCCCAAAATATCTTCTTCAAGCGTTATTGATTGTTTATTTGCATCTTGTTCAGTTGATCGCCTATCAGCCGCGACAGATTTGATCATATATTCGTATTCTGACCTTTGAGTCACTGTTATATATATCTGCCTGCGGGTCCCATCGAGACCTGTGTAATGTTATTACTGCTTTCCACCCCGCACGAAAGTGCTCGGTGGCACTTGAATCGCTTTCTATGCGGTTTGGCTAATTTTGCTAAAACTTGCATAGGTCCGATTCGAGGGTGTTACATATCGAATCGCTGAGCTCCATCACTCAGAACACCGGGATCGACCCTATGCAAGTTTCAGCGATTCCCGCCAAACCCGCATAGAAACGATTCAGGTGCCCACCAGCACTTTCGTATGGGTGGAAAACAAAGTAATAACATTACACAACAGCCCTCGATGGGACCCATGTAAGAGAGATATATATACTAAACGACTCCATGAGTCAAAAATACGTATAATGTACAAAGATCCAAATCACCTTAAAATGATAGAGCGCCCACTATGGACAAGATGCAAATTGGGCTAAGAGCCCTCAAGAATAACCACGGCGCCCATAACCCCGCCCAAAGGTTTTAAGGGTAACCTCGCTAACGATGTCGATCTCTAACCGCTTAAACAAAAGGGGTGCCACAAAAGGGCAAAGGAAAGAGGAGCTGCCAAGATCGAGGCCAAGACACCAAGAGGTTAGGACCAAGTCCCCGCCACATAGGTATGGTGGATCGAGCGCAAACAAAGCATGCACTAAACAACCTATAGAGACTCGAACAACCATGCCATCGAGAGGGGTAAGAAAGACCTATTCGGATCCAACCTGAATCTAACACCAAACAAACCCATCCCGGTATTGCCCTCGAGACCAAACGAGGAAGTCAACCGAGAACCTGCCACACTTGGCGCTTTATTTATTCATGCGCAATTACTAGTCAAGTATAGATAATCATCCTGATAAAATAAGCAGCACTTTTAGTTAACCATTCCGCAGAAGGCGACACTTACTAGTCAAATACAATTAGTATGAGATATCCCAAACCTAGCTTGTTGGTACTTTTATTTAGCCATTCCGCTAGAAGGTAATACTTACTAGTCAGTACAATTGTCGAGTTTACAAAACCAAACAAGCAATTGTTGGCAGTTTTATTTAGCCATTCCATTATAGTGAAGTCGATTACTAGTCAATATAAAGTCAAATTTATAACACTACTTTAGTTATAGTTGTCTATGATCGATATCAGGTTCCAAGTCGTCCATAACCGCTGGACATGGCTTTCAGAAGTTTTACCTGCGGTAGGGTGCACAAATAGCAACACACACTCGATCAACCTGGAAAAAACCAAATCAAAACCCAACGAGGCCTTCACGACAAAGCAATCACGTGATTCAGAATATTTCAGGGGCCACCCTTGAGTACAATTAACGGTTAGCTGACTCGAGACGGACCGAGGTTTGGGTGGACGTCAACGAGCGGGAACCCAAAATCGGGCTTGTCGACAATCACAAACGTGTCCCGATCCTAAACAGTACAGTGCTCCTCGCACAATCGTAAATAAGAGAGCATGGCATAAGTACAGATAGTAAATAAAACCTCAAACTAGTTTGTGGCCCCAAGAAATAAGAATGAATCAAGCTCGCCTGTGGGGTCCCATAATCCTCCAGGATGTGGATAGCGATAAATCAAGGAACAAGTATCAAGCACTGGGTCCTACGGGACACAAGTGGACGGTTAACAACCAAATAACATCTATTTCCCACCTGTGCCTCTGCTTACCTACTTCAATTTTAGTTGTTAAACAGTAATTAAAGTGAACAATAAGTGAAGCCATGATCATCTCCAACATTAACATGCGGCAAAAACTCCAACAACTGTGGTACTTGGCGACACGCAACGGCAATAGAGCAAGCGACTTCGACGCACAAGTCCAACTATCTACCAAACAACAGGTAATAGGAGGTGTCCAAGGCAATATAAGGCTGCAAGGGATAACACGGGTACGAAAACTAGAGCATCGCAACACAGATAGCAATAGATCAACAGGAGGGAATAAATACTATAAAAGTAAGATAGGTAGAAAGGGGAGATGCTCGCCTAAAAAACATTGCCGAAGGTTCATCCGAAGATCGGGGCGAAGCTCACATCAACTCAACGGCAAAACACTAGAATAAACACCGGATGCAATATTTAATACTACGGCAAAAGATCGGGCATGATGCATGTATGATGCATGGCATGGTAAATATGCGGTGCAATTGGGCCATATTAAGCGGAACCGGGGTCCCGACAATTAATTATATGGTTCAAGTTATTTAACTACCCCGCAAATTTAATGTTGTTTGAACATGGCAAAATATGGCACCGGTTCGCTACACAAATTTAAATGAGGCCAATATAAGACTAGATTTGTCCGCATATGGGCCCCATATTTAATTATATGGTGAATCGGCAGAAGGCCCCCGACCACCTGAATATGTATGCAACATGAACGATTAATATGCAACAATTTATATAGATAGCATTTAGAAAATAGAGGCTCGGATCAGGGTCACACATTAGGGTTCGGCAGTTCTTGGTTCCGGGGTTCGGGGTTCGGTCGTGGTCCGTGGTTCGGAAGCGGGCGGATACAAGGCGGAGAACTTGGCGTTAGGGAAGAAGGACTTGGTCGGTGTCGGGCGATCGATGCTCGGGTCGGTCGTTCTTGTCGTCATGAAGACCTTGTCGGATCCGCGCCATCGAGTCGGTCTTGGCATTCGGGCGAGGAACTTGGCGTATCCGCGTCGGCGATCTTAAGCGTTCTTCGAGTTCGGTCCTGGCGCTTGGTCGTCTTCGTGGTCTCGAAGTAGATCTTGGCGCTCGGTTCGCGTATCGGTCTTGACTGGGGCTCGGTTTCAGCGTCTCGACACCTTCGGTTCCATGTGGGCGATCTTGGCGTCCGAGGGTTTCTCTGAGTCCGTGGTGCGTCCGTGTGGTAGATCTTGGGGTACCGGCGCCATCGGGTTCCACCTCGCACATTGGTCGACGAAACACGTAGCGATGCAGATCTTGGAGACAAAAGGGCGTTGGGGCTCTTGTGACGAGACGGTCTTGTCGACGGACCCTCGGGTTCGTGCGGCTCCTCGTGGCGAACTTGTCGATGTGTCGGATCGGAGATCTTGTCGAGGGGGGTCTTGGAATGGTACTCCGATGGTGCTTCGGGTCAGCTCGGCTGAGCACAGGGGGTGCGAGGCGAGCGACGGGGAGGCGGGAAGTCGTCGGGGACGGTGAAGAGGACGCGGAGGAGGGGTCCCGACGGCGGCGGGGGAGGCCTCGGGGAAGGCACACGGGCCAGGCGACGGCGAGGCTAGGCCGGCCGAGGAGGAGGCGGGCCACGCCGGAGAGGTGCTCGCCAGGGGGGGACGGCGAGGGCGGCAGGGGAGCTCGGTGGAGGGGCGCCGGAGGAGGCCGGAGGCGGAGCTCGGGAGGAGGGCGGCCGGCAAGAGAGGCGACGGCGCGGAACCACGCGGCGGCGTGGAGGCGCGGGTGAGGACGCGCGGTGGCCGGAGAGGAGAGAGGGGTGGGCGGCGGCGAGGAGCTGGGCGAGGAGGCCCGGCTGCCTCGGCGAGAGGGAGGAGGAAGAGGAGAGGGAGGCAGCGGGGACGGTGGGTCACGGATGGGGCAGGCTGGGAGAGAGGAGGAAGAGGACCTTAGGCGATGGCGGTCGGGCTCGGGTGGGGTCGTCCGCGGGGGAGGGGCAGCGAGGGAGGGAGGTTGGGGACGGGGTCTAGGGAGGAGCAGGGTCGACGAGGAGTGAGGCGCTGGCGGCTGAGGCCGGAGTGAGGAAGGGCCGGCGGGAGAGCGGTAGGTGGGGAGGCGGGCGCCGGGGCGAGGGAGCTCGGGGAAGGGAGAGGCTCTTGCGGGAGGGACGCGGTGGAGGCGGCTGCCGGAGCGGGGGAAGAAGGAGAGAGGCGGGGCGGTTGCGGGAGCGTGGGGGAGAGAGGAGGGAGCGGGAGGTGGGGGACGGGTCGCGGGCCAGGGGGTGGGCCAGGGAGAGCAGTCACGGTGGAGTTGGTGGGGTGGAGTTGCGGGCTGCAGGTGGGACCAGGCGGGGTCGGGTGGAAGGGAGAGGAGGGTGTCTTTGCGTGTGTGTGTGGGTGCTGGCGTGTGTTGGTGTGGGGGGACCGGTAGAGAGAGGGTTGGGGAGTGGGTGAGGGGCAAGTGGGGCTGGGGAAGTGGGGCTACTGGTGGGGCCGGGTAAGAGAGAGAGGGTAGATGGGGCTGTGAGAAGAGAGAGGAAAGAGGTGAGGTGGCAAGGTGGGTAGGGATTGGGTCCAGGGGTGAGGTGGCGAGCTGTGATTGGTGGGTAGATTAGGATTGGGTGGGAATAGGATTTAGAGTTTGGGTGGACCGATTTTATTCCGGGGGTGGTCGACTGGGTCGAATCGGCCCGTTCGACTGCCCCACTAAAAATAATTAAATATTTTATTTATTTCAAACAGGGCTTTTGCAAACCGATAGCAGACAAACAAAATAATCCGGAGACCCGGGTTTGAATTTGAAACAAGATGGGGCGTTTTAGAAAACAAAACTAGGCGTTTCGAAATAGTTTTCCGACAAACAATGCATGATGATGACAATGCAATGCACAAAAACAACGCGATTTTCTAGTAGTGGTTTTGCGGGATGCCACATATAAGTACTTATAGTTTTGTATCCTTTGTCTTCAATTTGCAGGGATTCAAGGTAGCAGGGATGATGCCTCCTCTACCTAAGAAGTACACGAATGCGCCGGATCATGAAGCGGCAGAGTCCGAGTCCGAGCTTCCCCCGGCACGGTCTCCTTCCTTGGAAACCCCCGAGCCGAGCGAAGGGCAAGCCCGAAAACTCTCCCGGAGCGAAACTTCGGATGGGGCAACACCACCAACGCCAAAGGGTCCGTCCTTCTTTGAGAAGCACGGCGAGGATGAGGGTGCGTCGTCTGCACCTTTTGCTGTCGTGCCCATTCGGCCGGTGGCTCCGCAGCCGCCGACCAAGAAGAAGAAGAAGAAGGAGAAGGAGCCTCATGTCTTCAATTTGTCAGACATACCATCATAAGTCGTTATGTTCGAGTCTTGTTACTTTATTCATGTGCTAATTATTAGCTTTGTTGTTGATCTGGTAATTGCTAGCATTAATCATTCGAAGGAGTCCCTTGATGAGGACATTGAAGAGATGATCGCGGAATCGAAGCCGACGTCTTTGTTTCCCAAGATGGTGGCCAACTCCGAGGACGAGGATTCGAGCTCCGCGAGGCAGGAGGCTCGTGCACTCGTGACTCGGAAGACTATATGTAAACCTTCGGAGTCCACGCCAGACCATTTAAGTGTTGCTCTTTCACTGCGAGTCCTTTACTCATCAGACTTGCTGGCCTTTTTGCAGCCTTTTGTCCGTAGCGCCAATCTCCTCATACAACAACATCTGTCGCTGGAGGGTGAACTCAAGCAACTCCAAGGTGCCTAGGTGTCTTCTTGCCTATTCTTCGAGTGCGTCAAGTTTGTTTTTATATTCATACATTGTTTCTCAATGATGCAGATGAGAATAATGTTGCTCTCCGTAGGATGAACGCTCTCGAAAAGAGCCTCGGCCAGGCGGATAAGAAGGCCACGGATGATGCGGAGGCCCTTGAGTGCCAACAGAAGGAGGCCAAAGACCGTGAGCAGCAGATCGCAACCGTTGCAGCCACCCTAGAGAAGACCATGGCTGAAAAGCTTATGGCTGCTACCAAGGCTATCTCTGGTATGTCACCTTGCCATTCGTTTGAGTGTTCTGTTTTGCGAGTGCGATTTATCCATCCTGAGTTGAATGTTTTATTGCTTCTCTTGCCAGATGCTTCTGGTGTCGCTTTAAATTTTGACCGCAGCGCGCTGGAGCACGAGGATCTCCTGGTAGATGTCGTTGCAGCGATCGAGGGTCGCTGCTCCTCTGTTGTGGGCTCTGTTGACGAGGCCAAGAAGGTGCTTGTGCGCTTCTACAAGGAATTCAACCCTAAGGGCGTTGCCCTCGAGGACGTCAGCTCGCTGGCGGATGCTCTGCCGAACGACGCTCCAGCAAAGTACAAGCGCGCGCAGAAGGGAGTCGGTGCTGCTATGGGGTTGTCCATGGCGATGGCGTCTGGAGCTGAGCTGGATCTGGCCCAGGTCACGTCTAGGATGCCGGTGGCGGCGGATGGTTCTGAGGTAGCTTCTGCCACCTTTGCCTCCCTCTGCAAGCATTTCGGGCCTAAGCTCATTGATCTTCTGGCTGACTATGCGGTAGAGCAGCAACGAGCGGCCAAGAGCAGGCATTCTGGCTCCGAAGCTGCTCCGGGTGCTGGCGCTTAGGCCCTTCTGCATTGTAGTTAGTTTAGCTCTCTTTCTTTTGCTGCATTTGTAATGCCTTTTGGATGAACAAGCTTCACTTTGCCATGAAATGGCTTTAATTATGTATATGTATGAATAACTGTTGTCGAAAGTGTTTGTGATGTTCGTGTTTGCCTGTTTACCCTTAGGGTCCTTCGGGTGAGGCTCCAGTGATCGCACCTTCTCCTGCGCCTGGTCCTCGTCCGTCGTTGAGCGAATCGTCGCAGTTGCCTTTCCTGCGGGACCACGTCCGAAGTTTGGAGAAGGACATCCTCAGCATCCGCGGTCATGCGGATGTGTGGAAGTCAAAGGCTGAGCGAGCCATTGCCAGGGAAGAGTTCTTGCTTGAAGAATTTCGGCAGATGAGTGAGCAACTCCAATGTTAGTCCTCGTGAACCGCTGCTTTTTCGAGTGCGCCTTATTTTTATGTTGGCTTACCCGATGTTTTGTGCAGTTGTGAATCTGCTTCCGAAGGAAGAGAAGGAGCGGGTCGCAATTCGGATGAATTGCTTGACGCAACAAGACTTGGAGGCCGGAGGCTTCTTATGGATGGACCGTGATCGAGCGATCGTCCTTGCGACGGTGCAAGATCGCGTACACCAAGTTCTTCGGGTGCTGAAGCAGGCGAGGTCGTCTCTTGCGGCCATTTGGGCCACCATATTTCCCTCGGATGCTGCACCTTCAAGCTTTTTAGGCTTGCTCGGAAAGTTTGGAGATGCAGGTCACGTGAAGGAGCTAATGCGTCATCAGCTAATTGCGGGCATGAAGGCAACCCTATATCTTGTTCGACTGCATCGCTGTGATGTTGATCTTGCGAATATAGCGGCAGAGCCTCCTCCACCTCCTCGAGATGACATGTCGTGGGATATGTGAAGGGTTTCGCGGCATAGTAAATCAAAATTTTCTACGGATGCGAACAGAGGGAAAGCCAAGATCTAATCTAGGAGATGCAAACAACGAGAGAGATTGGATTAGATATTCATACCCTTGAAGATTCGCACGGAACGCAAGCGTCGGGCGTGGGTGATGTAGTCGTACTCGCTTCTCCTCCTCGCGATCCGATCCGATCTAGCACCACAAGTGGCGGTGCCTCCGTGAGATGCACACGTGCACCACCTCGACGTCTCCTCCTTCCTCGGACCAGCAAGTATGTTGGAGAGACGGATTGGATCTACAACGCGACGGCGCGGTGCAATTGGTGGAGAATTTCTGCAGCAGGGCTTCGCCTACAAACAGTCGGGAGGGAGAGAGGAGGGCGAGGGGCTAGGGTTGGAGGAAGGTGTGGGGCTGGTGCGCCTCACCCTCTATATAGAGGGGTGGGCGCAGCCCTAGCCCCTCCCCCAAGCCAAGGCCGGCGGCTGTGGCATCCCGCAAAACCACTACTAGAAAATCGCGTTGAATTTGTGCATTGCATCGTCATCATCATGCATGGTTTGCCAAAAACTACTTTCGCAAAGCCCGTGTTGTTTTCTAAACGCCCCTCTCTATTTTCAAACATCAAAACCGGGTCCCCGGAATATTTTGTTTTGGCCGCTATCGGTTTGCCAACGGCCCGTTTAAAACAAATAAAATTTATATTATTTTTAGTAGGGGCAGTCGAACGGGCCAACCCGACCCGAACGACCACCCCCGTATACAACCTTTCGGTCCAAACAGTTCCACCCTATAAATCCTAGAGCTACCCAGTTCCATACCCACACACACCCTCCACCTCACCCGGACCAATCCCCTGCTGCCACATCATCCTTGCCCCAACCCCCAACCAATCAGAGGTCGCCACCTCACTCACCCACCTCTCTCCCACTCTCAGCCCTCCCTCCCTCACAGCACACACGCCCGTCCTCATCCACCCGCGGGACCCACGTCCCTGGCCCACCTAACCCAGCCACGCACTAACTCACGCACCCCCGCAGACCCACACACACGCTACCGCGCGCGCCCCCCACTCCCTGCCGCGTGGGCCCCGCGCGCGCCCTGGCCCCAGCCCCCACGCCCCTGTTTCTCTTCTTCCCCCCCGCAGCACCCTTCTCTCCCCCGTCCCCTACCTCCCAACCGCCCCGCCTCAGGCCCCAGCGACCCCGCCTACCGCCTCCTCCTCTCACCGGCGACCCAGCCCACTTGCACCGCCACCCGCCTCCGCTGCTCCTCACAGGCTGCCCAGCGCCGCCGGCCGGGTGCTGCGCCACCTCCCTGCTCCGCCTCCGCCCGCCTCCGCTCTCTCCGCTCATCGCTGGCGCCACCGCCTGCCATCCCGAGCCCTCACCAACCTCGCCACGCCCCCAAGCCCCGCCTCGCCTGCGCCCTGCCCCTTTCGCCCCTGGCCACGCGAAGTCCCGCCTGCCGCCTGGCAAGCGCCCTCGCGCATCCGCGGCCCGCGCCTGCTCGTCCGCCAGAACCGCGCCGCCTCCTGCACGCGCGGGCCCCGCCAACCGCGTCGCTGAGCGCCACCTCGCCGCGCTGCAGCAGCTTCGCCGCCTGGCTGCGGCCCCTCAGCCTCTCCCCGCCCAGCCGTGCCGCCGTCGAGCCGCCCCGCCACCGCCTGCCGCGTCGCCGGGCCGCTGCGCCCGCCGCCCCGAGCCCATACCGCCGACCCGAACGTCCCCTTGTCGTCTGCAAGCCGCCAGCTCGCAGGGCCCGCCGCTCGTCGTCCCCGACCCGTCCTCGCCGTTCTGGGACACCACGCCGTCGCCAGGGATCGGGCCGCCAAGACCTGCCTCCTGCTGCGGCCACGTCTACAAGCCTCTCTGGCCGGCGGCGCGTTGTCGTCAAGTACCCGTGTGTGTTGTTTTTGGACGTGCATGTATGTCTATGTGCTTGCGCGTGTTCTCCAGCGTATACGGGTGCGAATGCATATGCAAGACCGACCCGGAGACCGACAACACCCCCCGTCAAGATCTACTTCCGGACGCCGAGACCCCGAAGACCGAACCAACCCGAGGGCTCGGCATGATCTCCCCTAGGAACCAAGTTCGCCTCGGATGACAAGCACGCCTTCATGGAACCGCAGACACGGAAACCGCAAGACCTACTTCCCGGTTATTGCAAGTACCCCCTCAAGGACGCCGAGATCCACAATTGAACCCGAGGACACCGAGACACCGACGCGACAAGTTCTTCACCCCGGAGCATCCCGGGACACCATGTAGCATCCCAGTCGTCTAACCCCTGTAATGCTACATGTCATAATAATAAAATGGGCCACTTCCAACATAAAATTGTTGCATCATCATCATATCATGCTCATGTCATCATACCACCTTGCATTTGTGCATCATATAAAACCTTTTTCTTGTTTGGTTCTTATCTCATGTGCATGATTAATTGTATTTGCCTCTTGATATTGTATTTGGATCTTGATACATTGTTATATGCCCAAGTTGAGTTGGGGGCATCTCTCTTTTGCCTCCACCACCTTTTTCTTTCACCACCTTAAAAATTCCACCATCCAATAATATGGGCTTGGCCTTTTATTGAGTTATCTCTAGCCCATGTTGTTGGTTGGATCCACCCATAATCTATTGCTTGGCCTTTGCCCACTTTTGGGAATGCAAGGATTAAAAGCCACATGAAATAATGTTGTTTTCACAATATGACCATTGGGCTTTAATTGTGTTGCATGGGCCATGCAAGTGTCACCTAGTCTAGTTTCTGGTTTTATTTGAATACTAGTTGGAGTTTCTTCCTTGGTTTAAAACATGTGTTGGCTTGTAGTTTGTTCTCCTCATCTTCTCTCCCTCTTCTTCCCTTAGTTAAACCCTACCCCATGCCCCATGCACACACCTGAGCTAAGGAGCATGCCCATCCAAACCATCCTTGCTTGGATTTTTGCTTGTTCTTTGTAAGAAACATGCATAATTCAAAATCCACATCCCCATGGCCATCTCCCTTTTTCTCTTTTTCTTGCTCAGTCTTGTTTTGAGCTTGGGCTTGGAGCATGCTTGACCAAGATTAGTACCCCTCCACCTTCTTACCCTTGATAGCAAACCCTAATTCCAATCTATCCTAAAGCTAAACCCTATCTTACATATATCCTAAAATAATCCCTACATCTACTTCTATCTCTAAACAAAACTCAAATAAAACCTACCTCTCTTTTCAACCTATCTAGCATGTCCCATGCCCCTCTCCCCCTCTCCCTTCAACTCTAGCTCCACCACCCAACACCCTAATCTACACCCTCCCTAGACTAAACCCTAGCTACACCACTTTTTCCCTCTCACCTCACCTCTTCTCTCCACACCCGAGCTACCCCACCCCCCTCTAGCTCGACCTGGGCCACGAGTTCCCCCCAGACCCACCTGTAAGCACCTCACCTGCCACCATTGCACCCTGGCCCCCTTTGCCTGGCACGTGAAGAGGAGGCCGACGCCGACGCCACCCTGGCCATCGGCGCCCCCACGCAACCCTCCTGCCTCCTCTCGATCTTATCTGCCCACGTCGCCCCAACCTTTTCCCCCAGATCCCCAGGACCCTTCCTCCCTTCCTTCCTCCTTCCCCTATCCCCCAGATCGACCATGCCCCCTACCCGCTAAAACCCTAGCGCACCCCCAAGACCTAAGGCCCGAGTTCCTCAAGGCCGCCAAGAAGACACAGGACGGCGTCACCTCCCCGCCTCGGCGTGACGCGTGGAAGTTCGCTGAGCCGGCCGAGAGCGCACGCGGCCCACGATCGCGACGTTCCCCGGCCAGCTGCCCGCGTCGATCCTCGCCGCCCCGAGCCCCGGCCACCGCACCGTCGAGCTGCGGGTGAGTCCCTCTGCTTCCCAGACAAGCTTTCCCCTCCTCTCGGCCAGAGCTCCTCGCGCTCATCGGCACAAGGCTGAGCGCCTTGCGCAGTACGGCAGCCAGCGGCGGCCAGTCAATCTGCTTTCGAAGTTACGAGCCACGCCCGCCGCCACGGTCGCCTCCGCGCTAGTATCCTGTAGCAAAGTTGTAGGCCTAGGTTTCCTCTTCGTTTTCGTTTTTGGCACGTCGTTTGGGCAATGGCGTCAACGACGGCCAAAGTCCGCCGATCGCGGCCAAGGCCGCGCCATTGTCGTCCGACAATGGCGGTCGTTCTGGTGATAGGGCCTCTGCTTTTTCCCGCTCACGCCAGCCCAGAGCCCCCACCGCCCGGCCGTGTGAAACTTTGAAAAGGCTCCCGAGGTTTGGTTTAATCAAACCGCGGTCCCTCCTCGCCGCCACTGCCGCGCGTTCGCCAAGGTCGCGTGTCCCTTCGCTTTTATCCCCCTGGCTGTTTTTGGTTCTCAACCCGCGGTCAGGCCCATTGTCGATTGTTGCAACTTTGCAAAAGGCTCGCTTTTCAGAACGAACCAGCGGTCCCCGATTACTGTCGCAGGGCCGTAGCATTCCCTGTCCCCACCTGTCTGCGGCTCAGGATAAGTTAGGCTGGGTAGAACACGTTTCAGATTGTTTTAAAAATTCAAACTTATTTCAAATAAATTCAAAATTCTTTTCTAATTCAGTTTTTAATAACTTTCACATGCTTTATCCAAATTAGACAAATAATATATGTTTGGATATCAGCAAGAAGAGAGGGATCCAAATATGCCATCTGTTTTGTATTTTGCTCAAGTAAAATTCCAAGTTCATGTTAATTACATCAAATGCCACTGGATTTCCAACAATTAATAACTTTTGTTTTGTAAATCCAAATTTAGCAAGTAAATAGTCTAAATTGATCAGCTCGACGAGACCTTTCTGTTTATGCTACTCATGACTTCAATTACAGCATGCATCATATAAATATATTGCGAACAACAATTGTTATGACAACAAAATATGACTAAAACCCACTCAATTGTTACATTCTTGTCCTCCACACCTCACCCATGCCATGCTACTTTACTTGCCATGTAAATTGTGCATCATTCAGCACGGCATGATTGTTTGCTTGACGCATTTAATTCCAATGCTTGTGTTCTATATTCATGTTGGCCTTGTTTGTTTGTTTTTTCTCGGATAGACACTGAGCAGGGGTCATATCAAGAGAACCAGGAGCACTACCCAGTACCGTCCCTTGCTTCAACAGAGATACCAGGCAAGCACTACCACATGCTTGCATACATACAGTACCTATTGCCTCTATCTTATTCTTGCATCATCGAGTCGCGATTGCATTAAAATGAATCCCAAGTATGCATAGCCTTTACTTTTAAACCCCACCAAGCTTGTATCCTCCATCCCATGAGCCACTACTATAGGAGTTGTTTGAGCCATGCGAGTCGTAGAACAGCATGTGTAGGGTTTGGAGAGTCTGATGAATAACGAGGTACTTAAACAACTTAATCTGAGTAGTTCTGGGATAACTAAAGAAAGTGGCACCGGTGAGCAACATCTGCTATTTGGTTTTTCCTGCTCACTTGTGTCCCGTAAGACCCCGAGTACTTGATTCCTGTTCCTTGTTTTATCGCGCTATCCACATCCGGGAGGTATATGGGACCCCCCTGGGCCAGAGCTTGATTCCGTCTTATTTCTTGGGGCCACAAACTAGTTTGAGGTTTTATTTACGATCCTGTACTTATGCCATGCTACTTTTCTGTATTTAAATTGCACACTGCTTTGTCTGTTTAGGAAATAATGGCCCGATTCCGCGGTGTCGACAAGCCCAGCCACATTTTCGGGTTCCCAGTCGTTCACAGCCGTCCCCATAACCTTAAGCCCGTCTCGGGGTCAGCTGGCTTCGTGGCGGGATCTACTTAAGGGGTGGCCCCCTGAAATATTTCTGAATCTTGTGATTGTTCAGTCGTGAAAGCCTCGTTGGGTTTTGATTTGGTTTTTCCGAGGTTGATCGAGTGTGTGTTGCTATTGGTGCACCCCGGCCGGGTAAAACTTTCTGAAAGCCGTGTCCACGGATATGGACGACTTGGAGCACAGTTTCTTGATCATAGACAAGCATAACTAAAGTACCGCTTTTAATCTGACTAAGTAACTTGACTAGTAAATAGTGCAATACTCATGGAATGGTTAATAAAATTGCCAACGGTTGGGGGGTGTTCGTCCGCTTCCTTGTTGGTAAGCAGGGAGGAGGATGGATCGGATGAGATTACCATTATAACTGTTGCACTTAAATTCACGGACATCCGTCTATCATTGGTTAGGCGGATGGTTAGCGTTTATCTGTAGAATTGCTAGGGTTTATCTTTTGCTGCAATTGCGTCACCCCAGGTTGTGTCCCCTTTAGAGGCATTAAGACTTGCTGAGTACCCTTAGGGTCTCACACGATAAATTCTTGATTCAGATGAACAGGTACCTTCACGGGGCCGGATCTTTGGGTGGAAGAATCCGATGATGTGGGCAACGATCGTTCGGTGTAGAGATTAGGGATCGGGATCCATGAGACCTGTAGTTAGGATGTGCTTATTTTCTCGGCATCTTATGCCGATTTGCTTCTTATCCGTACTGGATCTTGTTTGCTTCGCATGATACTCGATGTGTGTGTATGAGGAGTTATCACGAAATATAGATTATCCGGTCATTTGAATCTTGCCGTATGGCGTTGGTATATTTCCTTTCTTTCTAGATGGTTTGGCTCGATGTACTCTTGTATGGTGGCTTGCGTACATACCCACTTGTGTCGTAGTTGATCCCTTCGCGCCGACTACGCGCCGTCTGAGGTCCCGTTGAGAGGGTAGTGGTTGGGACGTCTGAAAGGACTACCAGTGTGTGGCTTTTGGGGCCCCGCCGTACTATTTCAACCACTACCACTCATCCAGGCTTGTATCTAGGAGCGTAGTTCACCGAGGTAGTTACACACCAAGAACTACCGGCGACACGACCAAGGCCCGGACCCCGATGAACCCATGATCTCCGCTGCAGAACGACAAGGACTTAGGACTTTGGAGTGGAGTCAACAAGATCTACCGAGGACGCAAGAAGTTCGATACGCCATGACCGTCGACATGACCCGAAGACCCCGGATGCGCCAAGACCTACCCCGATATCCGAGAACGATCCCGCCGAGACCGAACCGTCGAACCCTGAACCCCGAGACCGGACCCTGGACCCTGTCGAACCCCGAACCCCGGAACCCCCAAGTTCGTCGAGCTCCCCTCAATGTGTGAACCTTTTCCGAAACCTTATTTTATAACATCATAATAACTTGTTGCATATTTAATCATTCATCTCGCATGCATATCTGTGGTTTGGGGGCCTTATGCCGATTCACCTAATAATTAAATATGGGGCCCATATGCGGGCAAATCTAGACTCATATTGGCCTCATGTAAACTTGTGTAGCGAACCGGTGCTATCTTCTACCATGTTAAAACAACATTTAAAATGCGGGGTTTTCTAAACAACTTGAACCACCTAACTAATTGTCGGGACCCCGGTTCCGCTTAATATTGACCTAATTGCATCGCACCTTTGCCATGTCATCCATCATGCATGCATCATGCCGATCTTCTGCCGTTTTATTAAATATTGCATCCGGTGTTTCTTCTAGTGTTTTGCTTCTTCACGGATAAGGCCGTTGAGTTGATGTGAGCTTCGCCCCGAACTTCGGTTGAACCTTCGACAATGTTTTCAGGCGAGCATCTCCCCCTTTCCACCTATCTTACTTTTATAGTCTTTATTCCCTCCTGTTGATCTATTGCTATCTGTGTTGCGATGCTTTAGTTTCCGTACCCGTGATATTTTCCCTGCAGCCGTATATTGCCTTGGACACATCCTATTACCTGTTGTTTGGTAGATAGTTGGACTTGCGCGTCGTAGTCGCTTGCTAAAGTGTTGTTGTGTGGCGCCATATGCCACAGTTGCTGATGTATTGCCGCATGTTGATGTTGGAGAGGATTCTAGTTTTACTTATCGTCACTTTAATTTCTGTTTAACAACTAAAATTGAAATAAGCAGAGGCATCGGTGGGCGATAGAAAATATTTGGTTTCCGAACGCCCACTTGTGTCCCGTAAGACCCCGAGTACTTGATTCCTGTTCCTTGTTTTTGCGCGCTATCCACATCCGGGAGGTATATGGGACCCCCCTGAGCCAGAGCTTGATTCCGTCATATTTCTTGGGGCCACAAACTAGTTTGAGGTGTTTTTACTATCCTGTACTTATGCCATGCTACTTTACGTATTTAAATTGTGCGAGGAGCACCTTTGTCTGTTAGGATCGGGACACGATTCGCGGTGTCGACAAGCCCAGCCACACTTCGGGTTCCCGGTCGTTCCTGACCGTCTCACCCAAACCTTGAGCCGTCTGGTCGGTGGCCGTTGCGGGATCTACTTAAGGGTGGCCCTGAAATATTTGAATCTGTGATTGTTCAGTCGTGAAAGCCTCGTTGGGTTTTGATTTGGTTTTCCCGAGGCTGATCGAGCGTGTGTTGCTATTGGTGCACCCCGGCCGGGTAAAACTTTCTGAAAGCCGTGTCCGCGGATATGGACGACTTGGAGCACAGTTTCTTGATCATAGACAAGCATAACTAAAGTTTATTGCTATAAATTTGACTTATAATGACTAGTAATCAGCTCCACTATAACGGAATGACTAAATAATACTGCCCACAATTGCTTGTGTTGTGTGTCGCTTGCGACCATTGTACCTGACTAGTAAATACTGCAACTACAACGAAATGGCTGAACAAAAGTACCAACAACTGCTGGGTTTTGGGATTTATATCATGCTATCTGTATCTGATTAGTAATCGCTGCAACTATAACAGAATGATTAATTAAAAGTGCCCACCGCTTACTTTATCAGGATGAATATTTAAACCTGACTAGTAATTGCTGCAACAATAACTGAATAAATAAAACTGCCAACTGTGTGAGTTCCTCGGTTGACTTCCTCGATTGGTATCGAGGGGGAAACGCCAGGATGGGTTTGTTTGATGATAGTATCAGGTTGGATCCGAATAGGTCTTTCTCACCCCTCTCTGATAACCGCCAGTTGTATCGAGTCTCTATAGGTTGTTTAGTGCATCTTGCTGCGCTCGATCCACCATACCTATGTGGCGAGGACCGCGAATTCTAGCCTCGCTGTGTCTTGGCCTCGATCGGCGCTCCTTCTTTTCCTTTGCCTTTGTCGGCACCCCTTTTGTTTAAGCAGGTTTTGAGATCGGCGTCGTTAGCGGGGTTACCCTTCCGGCTTGGCTTTGGGGTTATGGGCCATTGGTTATTCTTGGGCTCTTAGCCCCATTTGCTTCTTGTCCGTAGTCGGACGCTCTACGCTTTTCAAGGTGATTTGGATCTTTGTATATTATATCGTATTCTTGACTCTTTGAGTCGTTATATATATGTTACGTGGGTCCCATCGAGGACTGTTGTGTAATGTTATTACCGTTTTCCACCCTTGAAAGTGCTGGTGGGCACCTTTGAATCGTTTCTATGCGGGTTTGGCGAATTTTGCTCAAACTTGCATAGGTCCGATTCTGAGGTGTTCTGAGTGGTATCGAGCTCGGATTTGCGATACCCCACAAGTCCAGCCTGTAGGATAACCTAGCTAACGGCCGAAGTAGAGTGTCAAACTATTTTTGCAAAATCGGTTGGCTAGTTCTGACTAGGTCTGATTTTACTCCTTACCCCTCTGCTATTCTCCTCTTACCTCTGCGTGTTTTGAATCCGCTCTCTTCTCTTTCTTCGAGTCCAGGAATTCTCGTGGTTGGGTTTCCGTCGTACCTTCAGGGCTTCGCTTTCTCCCTTTTTGTAACGGAGGTGCTACGATCATCAATCTGCAACTTGTCTGTTGTACCCTTCATCCGATCTTTTGTACTTGAGCTCCTTATCCCTAGGTGTTTCCTTGCTGGATATCAGTGTCGTTGGAAAACATATGAGAAGGACGAGCTTTGGTGAAGTTGGGGTCGACCTTGAGCATGTGTTGTTCAGGCCAATGGAACCATCGCGAAACCTAATCAGCGTGTTTTTCATACGATTCTGCTGGCAAC
Source organism: Avena longiglumis (assembly GCA_030063025.1). Classification (NCBI taxonomy): domain Eukaryota; kingdom Viridiplantae; phylum Streptophyta; class Magnoliopsida; order Poales; family Poaceae; genus Avena; species Avena longiglumis. Next base: position 543,571,835 of record CP125975.1, read on the forward strand.
ATCCCTTGTTCCTGAACCTCGTTTGCCGAGATCTTCAGTCTGATTCCGAGAGTTGGATGCTTGATCCGCTTATTCGTGTGCAGAGTAATGGTTCGAGTGCGGGATGGAGTAGCTACCCTACCACTGCTCTTATCATTCGCTCTTGTACGTCGAATCAGTGGGTCCAGCAGTTTTACTCCGTCCATGGAAGTTAGAGGTGGCCTTACCTTCGACTTCGTCCTTTGTGTCCCCGGAGTGTTCTCTCGACGGTCAGGAGCAACGAACCTTTGTTGGTGGTGTCGCCGTTTACAAGATGAAGAAGGAACCATCGTTAGTGGTGTCGCGAGGATCTACACGAAGCGAGAAGACGCAGATCGCCGACCTTCCTTCCGGTACCATGAGGCGGATCTCGAGGGCGAGATCCTTTGTTAGTGGTGTCGAATTGTGGCATCCCGCAAAACCACTACTAGAAAATCGCGTTGAATTTGTGCATTGCATCGTCATCATCATGCATGGTTTGCCAAAAACTACTTTCGCAAAGCCCGTGTTGTTTTCTAAACGCCCCTCTCTATTTTCAAACATCAAAACCGGGTCCCCGGAATATTTTGTTTTGGCTATCGGTTTATAGCGGCCGTTTAAAACAAATAAAATTTATATTATTTTAGTAGGGCGTCGAGCAGGCCAACCCGACCCGAGCGACCACCCCGTATACAACCTTCGGTCCAAGCAGTTCCACCCTATAAATCCTAGAGCTACCAGTTCCATACCCACACACACCCTCCACCTCACGGACCAATCCCTCGCCACATCATCCTTGCCCCAACCCCCAACCAATCAGAGGTCGCCACCTCACTCACCCACCTCTCTCCCACTCTCAGCCCTCCCTCCCTCACAGCACACACGCCCGTCCTCATCCACCATGGGACCCGTCCACAGCCCACCTAACCCAGCCACGCGCTAACTCACGCACCCCCGCAGACCCACACACACGCTCTGCGCCCCCCACTCCTGCGTGGGCCCCGCCTGCCGGCCCCGCCCTGTTTCTCTTCTTCCCCCATGACCCTTCTCTCCCCGTCCCTACCTCCCAACCGCCTCGAGGCCCATGACCCGCCTACCGCCTCCTCCTCTCGCCGGCGACCCCGCCGCACCGCCGGAGCCGCCGCGCGCCGCCACCCTCTCTCCGCCGTTCCCCCCCAGCGCCCGCCGGCGTGCCCCGCCGCCGTGCAGCCTCCCTCCGGCTCCGCCTCGCCGCCCGCTCCGCTCTCCGCTCATCGCCGGCGCCACCGCCCGGCCATCCCGAGCCCTCACCAACCTCGCGTCGCCCCGCCCCGCCTCCTGCGCCCGGCTTCGTCCCGTCCGCGCTCGCCCTGCGCCGGCGAGTCCCGCCTCGGCGCGCCTCGCGCATCCGGCCCGCGCCTGCGTCTCCGCCGAGAACCGCGTCGCGCCTCCCACCGCGCCAGCCCCGCCAACGCGTCGCGGGCGCCCTCACCCCGCGCTGCGCCCGCGCAGCTTCGCCGCCTCACGCAGCGTCGGCCCTCGGCTTCGTCCCCGGCAAGCTTCGCCGTCGAGCCTTCGCCCGCCACCGCCCAGACCGCGTCGCCCGGGCCGCTGCCTGCCCTCCGCGTCGCCCCCGAGCCGCCCCATACCGCCGACCCGAACGTCCCCTTGTCGTCTGCAAGCCGCCAGCTCGCAGGGCCCGCCGCTCGTCGTCCCCGACCCGTCCTCGCCGTTCTGGGACACCACGCCGTCGCCAGGGATCGGGCCGCCAAGACCTGCCTCCTGCTGCGGCCACGTCTACAAGCCTCTCTGGCCGGCGGCGCGTTGTCGTCAAGTACCCGTGTGTGTTGTTTTTGGACGTGCATGTATGTCTATGTGCTTGCGCGTGTTCTCCAGCGTATACGGGTGCGAATGCATATGCAAGACCGACCCGGAGACCGACAACACCCCCCGTCAAGATCTACTTCCGGACGCCGAGACCCCGAAGACCGAACCAACCCGAGGGCTCGGCATGATCTCCCCTAGGGAACGCCAAGTTCGCCTCGGATGACAAGCACGCCTTCATGGAACCGCAGACACGGAAACCGCAAGACCTACTTCCCGGTTATTGCAAGTACCCCCTCAAGGACGCCGAGATCCACAATTGAACCCGAGGACACCGAGACACCGACGCGACAAGTTCTTCACCCCGGAGCATCCCGGGACACCAAGAACTACCGGCGACACGACCAAGGCCCGGACCCCGATGAACCCATGATCTCCGCTGCAGAACGACAAGGACTTAGGACTTTGGAGTGGAGTCAACAAGATCTACCGAGGACGCAAGAAGTTCGATACGCCATGACCGTCGACATGACCCGAAGACCCCGGATGCGCCAAGACCTACCCCGATATCCGAGAACGATCCCGCCGAGACCGAACCGTGAACCACGAACCGAGACCGGACCACGGACCTGTAACGAACCCGGAACCCCCAAGTTCGTCGAGCTCCCTCAATGTGTGAACCTTTTGAAACCTTATTTTATAACATCATAATAACTTGTTGCATATTTAATCATTCATCTCGCATGCATATACGTGGTTTGGGGGCCTTATGCGATTCACCTAATAATTAAATATGGGGCCCATATGCGGGCAAATCTAGACTCATATTGGCCTCATGTAAACTTGTGTAGCGAAGGTGCTATCTTCTACCATGTTAAAACAACATTTAAAATGCGGGGTTTTCTAAACAACTTGAACCACCTAACTAATTGTCGGGACCCCGGTTCCGCTTAATATTGACCTAATTGCATCGCACCTTTGCCATGTCATCCATCATGCATGCATCATGCCGATCTTCTGCCGTTTTATTAAATATTGCATCCGGTGTTTCTTCTAGTGTTTTGCTTCTTCGCGGATAAGGCCGTTGAGTTGATGTGAGCTTCGCCCCGAACTTCGGTTGAACCTTCGACAATGTTTTCAGGCGAGCATCTCCCCCTTTCCACCTATCTTACTTTTATAGTCTTTATTCCCTCATGTTGATCTATTGCTATACGTATTGCGATGCTTTAGTTTCGTACCTGATATTTTCCCTGCCGTATATTGCCTTGGACACATCCTATTACTGTTGTTTGGTAGATAGTTGGACTTGGCGTCGTGATAGCTTGCTAAAGTGTTGTTGTGTGGCGCCATATGCCACGATTCTTGATGTATTACGCATGTTGATGTTGGAGAGGATTCTAGTTTTACTTATCGTCACTTTAATTTCTGTTTAACAACTAAAATTGAAATAAGCGGAGGCATCGGTGGGCGATAGAAAATATTTGGTTTCGAGCGCCCACTTGTGTCCGTAAGACCAGTACTTGATTCCTGTTCCTTGTTTTATCGCGCTATCCACATCCGGGAGGTATATGGGACCCCCTGAGCCAGAGCTTGATTCCGTCATATTTCTTGGGGCCACAAACTAGTTTGAGGTGTTTTTACTATCCTGTACTTATGCCATGCTACTTTCTGTATTTAAATTGTGCGAGGAGCACCTTTGTCTTGTTAGGATCGGGACACGATTCGCGGTGTCGACAAGCCCAGCCACACTTCGGGTTCCCGATCGTTCACAGCCGTCACCCAAACCTTGAGCCTGTCTCGGTCACCGGCTTCGTTGCGGGATCTACTTAAGGTGGCCTGAAATATTCTGAATCTGTGATTGTTCGATGTGAAAGCCTCGTTGGGTTTTGATTTGGTTTTCGAGGCTGATCGGCGTGTGTTGCTATTGGTGCACCCGGCGGGTAAAACTTTCAAAAGTGTCCGCGGATATGGACGACTTGGAGCAGTTTCTTGATCATAGACAAGCATAACTAAAGTTTATTGCTATAAATTTGACTTATAATGACTAGTAATCAGCTCCACTATAACGGAATGACTAAATAATACCACAATTGCTTGTGTTGTGTCGTCGCTTCGACCATTGTACGACTAGTAAATCGCAACTACAAGCGAAATGGCTGAACAAAAGTACCAACAAGCTGGGTTTTGGGATTTATATCATATCTCATGTCGATTAATGTCCGCAACAACTATAGAGAATGATTAATTAAAAGTGCCCACCGCTTACTTTATCAGGATGAATATTTAAACCTGACTAGTAATTGCTGCAACAATAACTGAATAAATAAAACTGCCAACTGTGTGAGTTCCTCGGTTGACTTCCTCGATTGGTATCGAGGGGGAAACGCCAGATGGGTTTTTTGATGATAGTATCGAGTTGGATCGAATAGGTCTTTCTCACCTCTCGATAACCGCCCGGTTGTATCGAGTCTCTATAGGTTGTTTAGTGCATCTTTTGCCGCTCGATCCACCATACCTATGTGGCGAGGACCGCCAATTCTAGCCTCGCGGTGTCTTGGCCTCGATCTTGAAGCTCCTTCTTTTCCTTTGCCTTTGTCGGCACCTTTTTGTTTAAGCGGGTTTTGAGATCGGCGTCGTTAGCGGGGTTACCCTTCCTTGGCTTGGCAGGGTTATGGGCGCCATTGGTTATTCTTGGGGCTCTTAGCCCCATTTGCTTCTTGTCCGTAGTCGGACTCTACCGTTTTCAAGGTGATTTGGATCTTTGTATATTATATCGTATTCTTGACTCTTTGAGTGTTTATTATATATATCTACTCTGTGGGTCCCATCGAGGACTATTGTGTAATGTTATTACTTCGTTTTCCACCCGCACGAAAGTGCCTGGTGGGCACCTTTGAATCGTTTCTATGCGGGTTTGGCGAATTTTTCTCAAACTTGCATAGGTCCGATTCTGAGGGTGTTACAGCGGCCCCAAGGAGGAAGAGTGGGGGGGCAAGGAAACCCCCCTTCTAGAAGCTCTATCTAGAGTTTAAACCTCTCTTGGCCGGCTGGGCCCTATGGGGCCTTGTGCGCCCAATGCTTGAGGCACTCCCTCATAGGCCCATGCCCCCTCCCGGAAGGTGGGGCCACGTTGGTCTCCTTCCGGAAGGTTCTAAAAGCTTCCGGTACAATACCGATTAACCCGGAACAATTCCGAACTCTAAAAACTGCACTGCCTTATATGAATCTTATTCTCCGGACCACTCCGGAACCTCTCGTGATGTCCCGGATCCCATCCGAGACTCCGAACAAAAACTCATAAACCAATTATCCAATCTATCCTAGCGTCGAGATATGTTAAGTGTGTGACCCTGCGGGTTCGAGAATATGCACACATGATCTTCTATCCATAATCAACAGCGGGGTCTGGAAACCCATATTGACTCCCACAGATTCATCGATGATCATATCGGATGAACCACGATGCCAGGATTCAATTAATCCCATATATATATTCCCTTCGTCTCGCGATATTTTTACTTGCCCGAGATTTGATCGTCGGTACCATCATACCTAGTTCAATCTCGTTCACAGCAAGTACTTTACTCGTTCCGTAATCCGATATCACTTTGTGATTAACTCCTTAACCACATGCTTGCAAGCGGTGTTGATATCGATTACCGAGTGGGCCCGAAGTATATCTCTCCGACTTGGGAGGGACAAATCCCATCTCGATACATACAACCCGGATACTTTAGATCACACGAGACACCTTTATGATCACCCTCTCATGGGATGACGTTTGATGACCTCAAAGCTTTCTTCCGATACTGGGAGTTGTATTATCTCATGGTCTAAGGAATACAATATTTGACATAAGAAAAGCTTGCAAAGGCGAACACGATGACACGATCTAATTGCTTCCGCTTAGTTTGGGTGCATCCACCATATCATTCTCCCAATGATATGATCTCATTATTAATCGATAACTCATGTCCATGGCTAGGAAACCTTAACCATCATTAATCAATGAGCTAGTCCATAGAGGCATACTAGGGACACGGTGTTGTTCACAAACCACACAAGTATTAAAGTTTCCGCTCAATACAATTCTAGCATGGAATATAAACATTATCATGAACAAGAATTATAATAATAACATCTTTATTATTGTCTCTAGGGCATAATTCCAACAGTCTCCCACTTGAACTAGAGTCAATAATCTAGTTTACATCTGGCAACAATCTCACACCCATGGCACTGAGGTGTTGATCATGTTTTACGTGGAAGAGGTTTAGTCAATGGATGCGACATTCGGATCTGTATGTACTTTGCTAATCTTCAGATCTCCATCGCTATATAATCTCGGATTATATGAAACTTGCAGTTGATATGCTTGGTCTTTGGATGATATCTTGGTTCCTTAGCGAGTGCTATGGCGCGGTGTTGTCACACAATATCTCGATGGGTCCAATGCACTTGGAACCACGCCAAGCTTCGATGATGAAGTTTCGATCCAAACTCCTTCACTTGGCTTCTGCGGCAGCCATGTATTCCGCTTCTCTTGTAGATCGCGATCACGCTTTGCTTGCAGCTTCTCGACTCACTCCTCCATTCAAAATATAAGCGTATCACTGTAAAGATTTGGAATCCTTGTCGATTGTCGAAACTAGCGTCGGCGTAACCTTTACGACGATGTTCATCACCCCATAGACTAAGAACATTTCTTTAGTTCTATTTAGGTACTTTAGGATGTTCTTCACGGCTGTCCGATGTTCCACTCCTAGATCACTTTGATATCGCTCGTCAAACTAAGAGCATTGGACACATCGGTCTAGTACACACATGGCATACATGATAGAACCTATGGCCGAGGCATAAGGCACTTTGCTCATAGCTTCCCTATCATTTACCGTTTGGACACCGAGCCTTGCTCAATATCTTACACGACAACATAGGCCTTTGAACCTTTCTTTGCCTTATCCATTCTGAACCTTTTCAGAACTTTGTCTAGGTATGTACTCTAGCTTAAAGCTACCAGGCGTCTTTGTCTATCTCTATAGATCTTTATGCCCAATATATAAGCAGCTTCACCTAGGTCTTTCATTGCAAAACACTTGTTCAAATAACTCTTCACATCGTTAAGCATGTTGATGTCATTTCTGATAATCAATATGTCATCCACATATAGTACCAGAAACGTCACCGAGCTCCCACTCACTTTCTTGTAGATACAAGCTTCGTAGCAATTTGTAACAAATCCAAAGCTCTTGATCACTTGATCAAAACGAAGGTTCCAACTCCGAGATGCTTGCTTCAGTCCATAAATGGAACGCTGAAGTTTGCATACTTTATCAGCATCCTTAGGATCGACAAAACCTTTGGGTTGCATCATATACAACTCTTCATCAATGTTGCCATTGAGGAACACAGTCTTGACATCCATCTGCCATATTTCATAATCATGAAACACAACAATTGCTAATAAAATCCGAATGGACTTAAACATCGCTACGGGAGAGAAAGTCTCATCGTAGTCAACACCTTGAACTTGTTGAAAAACTTTCGCGACAAGTCGTGCTTTATAGACGGTAACATTACCATCCGCGTCCGTTTTATTCTTGAAGATCCATTTGCACTCAACGGCCTTTCGGTCGCTAGGAGGGTCCACCAAAGTCCATACTTGGTTTTCGCTCATGGATCCCAATTCGGATTTCATGGCCTCTAGCCATTTCTCAGAGTCTGGGCTCATCATCGCTTCCTCATAGTTCGAAGGCTCACTGTCATCTACTAACAAGACAGTTAAGACAGGGTTGCCGTACCACTCAGGAGGGGCACGCGACCTTATCGACCTGCGACGTTCAGTAGCAGCATCGTCCGAAGCTTCATGATCCTTATCATTAGCTTCCTCTATTGTTGGTGCAGCCTTTGGAACAATTTCGGTCTTTGCGCTACTCCAACTCAAGAGAAGGTTCAACAACCTCGTCTATCTCTACTTTCCTCCCACTCACATATTTCGAGAGAAACTCCTTCCCAAGAAAAGAACCATTCTTTGCGACAAACACTTTGCCTTCGGTTCTGTGATAGAAGGTATACCCAATAGTTTCCTTAGGGTATCCTATGAAGACGCATTTCTCCGCTTTGGGTTCGAGCTTGTCGGCATCAACTTCGGCGTAGCCGCATCCCCAAACTTTAAGAAACAACAACTTAGGTTTAGCACCAAACCACAGTTCATACGGTGTCGTCTCAACGGATTTAGATGGTGCCCTATTTAAAGTGAATGCAGCGGTTTCTAATGCATAACCCCAAAATGATAGCAAATCGAAGAGACATCATTGATCGGACCATATCTAATAAGGTTCGATTCGGCGTTGAACACACCATTGCTGTGGTGTTCGGGTGGCGTGAGTTGAAATAATTCCGCTTGCTTTAAGATGCGTGAGAAAATCATAACTCAAATATTCACCTCCACGATCGGATCGTAGAAACTTAATCTTTACATTACGATGGTTCTCCACTTCATTCGAAATTCCTTGAACTTTTCAAACGTTTCAGATTTATGTTTCATTAAATAGATATACCCATATCTACTTAAGTCATCGGTAAAAGTGAGAAAATAGCGATATCCACCGCGTCGAAACACTCATCGGTCCGCATACATCGGTATGTATGATTTCCAACAAGTCCGTTTCGCTCCATCATACCGAGAACGGGTTTTGATCATCTTGCCCATGAGGCATGGTTAGCATGTGTCAAATGATTCAAAATCAAGAGACTCCAAAAGTCCATCAGAATGGAGTTTCTTCATGCGCTTTACACCAATATGACCTAGACGATAGTGCCACAAATAAGTAGTATTATCACTATCTACTTTGCATCTCTTAGCCTCAATGTTATGGATGTGTGTTTCATCCCTTTCGAGATTTAGAAGAAATAAACCATTCACAAGAGGTGCATGACCATAAAAGATGTTACTCATATAAATAGAACAACCATTATTCTCCGATTTAAATGAATAACCGTCTTGCAATAAACACGATCCAGAAATAATGTTCATGCTCAACGCAGGCACATAATAACATTTATTAAGGTTTAAAACTAATCCCGAAGGTAAAACTAAGGAGAGCGTGCCGACGGCCATCACATCAACTCTTGATCCGTTGCCAACGCGCATCGTCACCTCATCCCTCGCAAGCCGTCTATTCCGTAGCTCTGTTTGAGTTACAAATATTAGCAACCGAACGGTATCAAATACCGTGCACTACAACGAGGGCTAGTAAGGAAAACATCTATAACATGTATATCAAATATACCTTTGATGGTGCCAGCCTTCTTGTCCGCTAAGTACTTCGGACAGTTGCGCTTCCAGTGACCCTTGTCCTTGCAATAGAAGCACTCAGTGTCCGGCTTAGGACCAGACTTGAGCTTCTTCTCAGCAGGGGCAGTGCGCTTGCCGCCGCCCTTCTTGAAGGGCTTCTTTGCTCCCTTACCTTTCTTAAAGGTGGGCTTGTTGACCATCAACACATGATTATCCTTTTTGATGTCCACTTCCGCGGCCTTCAGCTTTGCGAAGAGCTCGGTGATCGTATCAGTGGAACCAATCTGATTATGAGTCACTACAAAACTTTTGTAGCTGGGAGGGAGTGATTGCGACCATGTCAATCTTGAGCTCCTCTGGAATCGTGCATTCCAGTTGCTCAAGGCGTTGAGTGTAGCCCGTCATCTTAATGGCGTGCTCACTAACGGAACTCCCTTCCTCCATCTTGCAGTTAAAGAACTTCTCAGAGATCTCATATCTCTCAGAACGGGCCTGAGTCTGAAACATGGTTTTCAACTCTTCGAGAATCTCAAAGGGCCTGGGATAGTCTTCAAAACGATTTTGAAGTTCTGGTTCCATAGCAAACAACATGGTGCTCTTAATCACACCATAATCATCTTTGCGCGACTGATAGACAGCTTTCTCATCAGCCGGCGCAGTTGCAGCAGGGGGGGTCACCTAACGCTTTCCCAAGGACATAGTCCTTTTGACCGCCAGAGAGAATGATTCTTAGATTGCGGAACCAATTGGTGAAGTTAGACCCATTGTTTCTAAGCTTTTCCTTCTCAGCAAAAACGTTGAAGTTGAAGTTGGACTTGGCCATGTGATCTACAGTATTTGCAAGTACAACTTAGACTATGTTCATGATAAATAGTTCAACTTAATCAAATTACTAGATGAACTCCCACTAAATTCAACATCCCTCAAGTTGTTTAGTGAACACGATCCAAATTCACCACACCTAATCCGATCTTCACGAGAAGAGATGTGGTTTCAATGGTGGACAATGAAGTGTCGATCATATCATTCATATGACTCATGCTTAACCTTTCGGTTCATGTGTTCCGAGGCCATGTCTGTACATGCTAGGCTCGTCAAGTCAAACCCAAGTATTTCCGCGTGTGCAAAATGTTGGAATTATGCCCTAGAGGCAATAATAAAGATGTTATTATTATAATTCTTGTTCATGATAAAGTTTATATTCCATGCTAGAATTGTATTAAGCGGAAAATTTAATACTTGTGTGGTTTGTGAACAACACCGTGTCCCTAGTACGCCTCTATGGACTAGCTCATTGATCAATGATGGTTAAGGTTTCCTAACCATAGACATGAGTTGTCAATTGATAATGAGATCATATCATTGGGAGAATGATATGATGGATAGACCCAAACAAAGCAGAGCAATTAGATCGTTTCATCGTGTTCATCTTTGCGACTTTCCTATGTCAAATATTGTATTCCTTAGACAATGAGATAATGCAACTCCCTGGTATCGAAGAAATCTTTGAGGTCATCAAACGTCATCCTATGAGAGGGTGATCATAAAGGTGTCTCGTGTGATCGGAAAGTATCTGTGGGTTGTATGTATCGAGATGGAATTTGTCCTCCCAAGTCGGAGAGATATACTTCGGGCCCACTCGGTAATCGATATCAACACCGCTTGCAAGCATGTGGTTAAGGAGTTAATCACAAAGTGATATCGGATTACGGAACGAGTAAAGTACTTGCCGTGAGCGAGATTGAACTAGGTATGACGGTACCGACGATCGAATCTCGGGCAAGTAAAATATCGCGAGACGAAGGGAATATATATATGGGATTGATTGAATCCTGGCATCGTGGTTCATCCGATATGATCATCGATGAATGTGTGAGTCAATATGGGTGCCTGCACCGCTGTTGATTATTGATAGAAGATCATATGCGCATATTCTCGAACCCGCAGGTCACACACTTAACGTATCTCGACGCTAGGATAGATTGGATAATTGGTTTATGAATTTTTGTTCGGAGTCTCGGATGGGATCCGGGATATCACGAGAGGTTCCGGAATGGTCCGGAGAATAAGATTCATATAAGGCAGTGCAGTTTTTGGAGTTCGGAATTGTTCCGGGTTAATCGGTATTGTACCGGAAGCTTCTAAAACCATCCGGAAGGGGACCAACGTGGCCCCACCTTCCGGGAGGGGGCATGGGCCTATGAGGGAGTGTCCTGGCCGCATTGGGCCAGGGGCACAAGGCCCCATAGGTCCCAGCCGATTCTAGAGAGATTTGACTCGTTTAAATCTCGGGATAGAATTTCTAGATAAGGGAGAGTTTAAATTGTTTAAACTAGAGATAGGATTTCTAGATAAGGGAGAGTTTAAATTGTTTAAACTAGAGATAGGCTTGGAGGAGGGGCAAGGGCTGGCCGCCCCCCCTCTATATATAGAGGGGTGGTGCGCCCCCTCCCCCCTACACACACCTTCCTCCAAGCCCTAGCTGCCTTGCTACCTTCCTCTCTCCCTCCCGACTGTTTGTAGGCGAAGCCCTGCAGCAGAAATTCTCCACCATATACACCACGCCGTCGTGTTGTAGATCCAATCTATCTCTCCACCATACTTGCTGGTCCGAGGAAGGAGGAGACGTCGAGGTGCTGCACGTGTGCATCTCACGGAGGCACCGCCACTTGTGGTGCTAGATCGGATCGGATCACGAGGAGGAGAAGCGAGTACGACTACATCACCCACGTTCCGACGAATGTTCCGCTGTGCGAATCTTCAAGGGTATGAAGATCTAATCCAATCTCTCTCGTTGTTTGCATCTCCTAGATTAGATCTTGGCTTTCCTCTGTTCGCATCCGTAGAAAATTTTGATTTACTATGCCGCGAAACCCTTCAGTGGTATCAGAGCTAGATCTATGCGTAGATGTGTTTCACGAGTAGAACGCAACATGGTTTTTGCGGGCGTTGATGTTTTCTGTTGCAAGCCTCTTGTTTGTGTTCTTCTTATGATGCGGGATAGTGAGATTGAAGTGGTCCAGGCCAACCTTACGTGACGTCGTCATGAGACCGCTCCGCACTTGACGTGTGGCTTGTACCACACATGCGGCCGGTGGATGTCGGTTTCTCTCACTATAGTTGTCATGGGATTAACACCGAGTTTGGCAACCATAATATCACCGTTGTGGCTTTCCGTAGGTAAGAATCGTTCTTAGCATCTACTCCCATAAGCCACGAAACATGCAACAACAAAGTAGAGGCGTCTAACTTGTTTTTGCAGGAGTGTTTTCGTGATATGGTATGGCCCAAGATGTGATGTGTATATTGTATGATGATCATGTTTTGTAATGTTTCACGACTTGCATGTCGATGAGTACACAACCGGCAGGAGCCATATGGTTGTCTTTATAATTGTGTATGACCATAGTCAACTTCTTATACGCCATGTAATAGCTTTACTTTATCGCTAAGTAGTTAGCAATAGTTGTAGTTGCTATTCGTGGTGGAGGAAATCATGGTGGAGTGATGGAGATCATGCCGGAACGCACAAGATGGAGATCATTGCGCGAAGATTGGCTATACCATGTCACATAAAGTTATATGCATGTGATGTTTATCCCTTTATGTATCTTATTATGCTTAGATCGCGACGGTAACATTATAAGATGATTCCTCACTTAAAGATCAAGATAAAAACTGTGTTCTCCCCAAGTATGCACCGCTATAAAGTTCGTCGTGTCCAAGCATCATGTGATGATCGGGTGCTATAGACTCACGCACATACAACGGGTGCAAGCCAGTTTTGCACACGCAGAAATACTTGGGTCTAGCTTGACGAGCCTAGCATGTGCATATGGCCTCGAACACAAGAACCGAAAGGTTAAGCATGAGTCATATGAATGATATGATCGACACTTTGTTGTCCACCATTGAAACCACATCTCTTCTCGTGATGATCGGATTAGGTGTGGTGAATTTGGATCGTGTTCACTAAACAACTTGAGGGATGTTGAATTTAGTGGGAGTTCATCTAGTAATTTGATTAAGTTGAACTATTTATCATGAACATAGTCTAAGTTGTACTTGCAACATCAGAGATCACATGGCCAAGTCCAACTTCAACTTCAACGTTTTTGCTGAGAAGGAAAAGCTTAGAAACAATGGGTCTAACTTCACCAATTGGTTCCGCAATCTAAGAATCATACTATCTGGCGGACAAAAGGACTATGTCCTTGGTAAAGCGTTAGGTGACCCCCCTGCTGCAACTGCGCCGGCTGATGAGAAAGCTGTCTATCAGTCGCGCAAAGATGATTATGGTGTGATTAAGAGCACCATGTTGTTTGCTATGGAACCGGAGCTTCAAAATCGTTTTGAAACCTATCCTGCCCTTTGAGATTCTCGAGGAGCCGAAACCATGTTTCAGACTCAAGCCCGCTCGAGAGATATGAGATCTCCGAGAAGTTCTTTAACGCAAGATGGAGGAAGGAGTTCCCTAGTGAGCACGCCATAAAGATGTCGGCTACACTCAACGCTTTGAGCAACTGGAATGCACGATTCCAGAGGAGCTCAAGATTGACAGGTTCGCAATCACTCCTCCCAGCTACAAAAGTTTTGTAGTGACTCATAATCAGATTGGCTCCATCGATACGATCACCGAGCTCTTCGCAGTCAAGGTGCGGAGGTGGACATCAAGAAGGATAATCATGTGTTGATGGTCAACAAGCCCTCCTTTAAGAAAGCTAAGGCGCAAAGAATCCTTCAAGAAGGGCGGCAAGCGCAATGCTCCCGCTGAGAAGAAGCTCAAGTCCGGTCCTAAGCCGACATCGAGTGCTTCTATTGCAAGGACAAGGGTCCTTGAAGCGCAATCGTCCAAGTACTTAGCGGACAAGAAGGCTGGCACCATCAAAGGTATATTTGATATACATGTTATTGATGTTTTCCTTACTAGCCCTCGTTGAGTGCCCGGGTATTTGATACCGTTCGGTTGCTAATATTTGCAACTCAAACAGAGCTACGGAATAGACGGCTTTGCGAGGGATGAGGTGACGATGCGCGCTGGCAACGGATCAAGAGTTGATGTGATGGCCGTCACGCCTCTCCTTAGTTTTACCTTCGGATTAGTTTTAAACCTTAATAAATGTTATTATGTGCCCGCGTTGAGCATGAACATCATTTCGGATCGTGTTTATTGCAAGACGGTTATTCATTTAAATCGGAGAATAATGGTTGTTCTATTTATATGAGTAACATCTTTATGGTCATGCACCTCTTGTGAATGGTTTATTTCTTCTAAATCTCGAAAGGGATGAAACACACATCCATAACATTGAGGCTAAGAGATGCAAAGTAGATAGTGATAATACTACTTATTTGTGGCACTATCGTTTAGGTCATATTGAGTAAAGCGCATGAAGAAACTCCATTCGATGGTCTTTGAGTCTCTTGATTTTGAATCATTTAACACATGCGAACCATGCCTCATGGGCAAGATGATCAAAACCCCGTTCTCCCAAGATGATGGAGCGAGCAACGGACTTGTTGGAAATCATACATACCGATGTATGCGACCGATGAGTGTTTCGACGCTGTGGATATCGCTATTTCCTCACTTTTACCGATGACTTAAGTAGATATGGGTATATCTATTTAATGAAACATAAATCAAACATTTGAAAAGTTCAAGGAATTTCGAATGAAGTGGAGAACCATCGTAAGAAAGATTAAGTTTCTACGATTCGATCGTGGAGGTGAATATTTGAGTTATGATTTTCTCACGCATCTTAAAGCAAGTGGAATCGCTTTCACAACTCACGCCACCCGAACACCACAACGCAATGGTGTGTCTGAACGGAATCGAACCCTATTAGATATGGTCCGATCAATGATGTCTCTTCGATTTGCCGTTATCATTTTGGGGTTATGCATTAGAAACCGCTGCATTCACTTTAAATAGGGCTCCATCTAACCGCTGAGACAACACCGTATGAACTGTGGTTTGGTGCTAAACCTAAGTTGTCGCTTTAAAGTTTGGGGATGCGGTTTACGCCAAGAAGTTGATGCCGACAAGCTCGAACCCAAAGCGAGAAATGCGTCTTCATAGGATACCCTAAGGAAACTATTGGGTATACCTTCTATCACGTAATCAAGGCAAAGTGTTTGTCGAAGAACGTTCCTTTTCTTGAGAAGGAGTTTCTCTCAAAGAAGTGAGTGGGAGGAAAGTAGAGCTAGACGAGGTTATTGAACCTTCTCTTGAATTGGAGAGTAGCGCAGACCTGAAATTGTTCCAAAGGTCGCTGCACCAACAATAGAGGAAGCTAATGACAAGGATCATGAAGCTTCGACGATGTTGCATCGAACGTCGCAGTCGACAAGGTCGCGTGCCCTCCCGAGTGGTACGGCAACCTGTCTTGACTGTCTTGTTGGTAGAAGACGGTGAACCTACGAACTATGAGGAAGCGATGATGAGCCCAGACTCGAGAAATGGCGAAGCCATGAACCGAATTGGGATCCATGAGCGAAAACCAAGTATGGACTTTGGTGGACCCTCCTAGCGACGAAAGGCCGTTGAGTGCAAATGGATTTTCAAGAAGAAAACGGACGATGGTAATGTTACCGTCTATAAAGCACGGCTTGTCGCAAAAGGTTTTCGACAAGTTCAAGGTGTTGACTACGATGAGACTTTCTCTCCGTAGCGATGTTTAAGTCCATTCGGATTTTATTAGCAATTGTTGCTTTCATGATTATGAAATATGGCGATGGATGTCAAGATCGCTTCCTCAATGGCAACATTGATGAAGAGTTGTATATGATGCAACCCGAAGGTTTTGTCGATCCTAAGGATGCTAGTAAAGTATGCAAACTTCAGCGCTCCATTTATGGATCAAGCAAGCATCTGAGTTGGAACCTTCGCTTTGATCAAGTGATCAAGAGCTTTGGATTTGTTCCAAATTGCTACTAAGCTTGCATCTACAAGAAAGTGAGTGGGAGCTCGGTGACGCTTTCCGTGCCGTATGTGGATGACATATTGATTATCGGAAATGACATCAACATGCTTAATGATGTGAAGAGTTATTTGAACAAGTGTTTTCAATGAAATACCTAGGTGAAGTTGCTTATATATTGGGCATCAAGATCTATAGATATAGACAAAGACGCTCGATAGCTTTGAGCAGTACATACCTAGACAAAGTTCAAAAGGTTCGTAATGGATAAGGCAAAGAAAGGTTGAAGGCCTATGTTGTCGTAAGATATTGAGAAAGGCTGTGTCCAGCTACGGTAAATGATAAGGAAGCTATGAGCAAAGTGCCTTATGCTCGCCATAGGTTCCATCATGTATGCCATGTCAGGTACTAGACCGGATGTGTCCAATGCTCTTAGTTTGACGAGCAGATATCAAAGTGATCCAGGAGTGGAACACTGGACAGCCGTGAAGAACATCCTAAAGTACCTAAATAGAACTAAAGAAATGTTCTTAGTCTATGGGGGTGATGAACGGCTTATCGTAAAAGGTTACGTCGATGCTAGTTTCGACACCGACAAGGATGATTCTAAATCTTACGTGATCGTGTATATTTTGAATGGAGGAGCCGTGAGTGGAGAAGCTGCAAGCAAAGCGTGATCGCGGATCTACAGAGAAGCGAATACATGGTCGCTGCGTAAGCGCCAAGTGAAGGAGTTTGGATCGAAACTTCATCATCGAGCGTGGTTCCAAGTGCATTGGACCCATCAAGATATTGTGTGACAACACCGCGCCATAGCACTCGCTAAGGAACCAAGATATCATCCAAAGACCAAGCATATCAACCGCAAGTTTCATATAATCCGAGATTATATAGATGGAGATCTCAAGATTAGCAAAGTACATACGGATCGAATGTCGCAGATCCATTGACTAAACCTCTTCCACGTAAAACATGATCAACACCTCGCCATGGGTGTGAGATTGTTGCCGATGTAAACTAGATTATTGACTCTAGTGCAAGTGGGATACTTGTTGGAATTATGCCCTAGAGGCAATAATAAAGATGTTATTATTATAATTCTTGTTCATGATAAAGTTTATATTCCATGCTAGAATTGTATTAGCTTAAAACTTTAATACTTGTGTGGTTTGTGAACAACACCGTGTCCCTAGTGCGCCTCTATGGACTAGCTCATTGATCAATGATGGTTAAGGTTTCAACCATAGACATGAGTTGTCAATTGATAATGAGATCATATAATTGGGAGAATGATATGATGGATGACCCAAACTAAGCGAAGCAATTAGATTGTTTCATCGTGTTCATCTTTTAAGCTTTTCCTATGTCAAATATTGTATTCCTTAGACCATGAGATAATGCAACTCCAGGTATCGGAAGAAAGCTTTGAGGTCATCAAACGTCATCCTATGAGAGGGTGATCATAAAGGTGTCTCTCGGTGATCGGAAAGTATCATTGGGTTGTATGTATCGAGATGGAATTTGTCCCTCCCAAGTCGGAGATATACTTCGGGCCCACTCGTAATCGATATCAACACCGCTTGCAAGCATGTGGTTAAGGAGTTAATCACAAAGTGATATCGGATTACGGAACGAGTAAAGTACTTACGTGAACGAGATTGAACTAGGTATGACGCATCGACGATCAATCTCGGCAAGTAAAATATCGCGAGACGAAAGGGAATATATATATGGGATTGATTGAATCGGCATCGTGGTTCATCCGATATGATCATCGAATGTGTGGAGTCAATATGGGTGCCCAGACCCGCTGTTGATTATTGATAGAAGATCATGTACGCATATTCTCGAACCCGCAGGTCACACACTTAACGTATCTCACGCTAGGATAGATTGGATAATTGGTTTATGAATTTTTGTTCGAGTCTCGGATGGGATCCGGATATCACGAGAGGTTCCGGAATGGTCCGGAGAATAAGATTCATATAAGGCAAGGCAGTTTTTGGAGTTCGGAATTGTTCCGGTTAATCGGTATTGTACCGAAGCTTCTAGAACCTTCCGGAAGGGGACCAACGTGGCCCCACCTTCCGGAGGGGGCATGGGCCTATGAGGGAGTGTCCTGGCGCATTGGGCAGCTGCAAGGCCCCATAGGGCCCAGCCGATTCTAGAGAGATTTGACTCGCTTAAATCTCGTGATAGAATTTCTAGATAAGGAGAGTTTAAATTATTTAAACTAGAGATAGGATTTCTAGATAAGGGAGAGTTTAAATTGTTTAAACTAGAGATAGGCTTGGAGGAGGGGCAGGGCCGCCTCTATATATAGAGGGTGGTGCGCCTCCCCCACACACACCTTCCTCCAAGCCCTAGCGCCTTGCTACCTTCCTCTCTCCTCCCGACTGTTTGTAGGCGAAGCCTGCAGCAGAAATTCTCCACCATATACACCACGCCATCGTGTTGTAGATCCAATCTATCTCTCCACCATACTTGCTGGTCCGAGGAAGGAGGAGACGAGGTGCTGCACGTGTGCATCTCACGGAGGCACCGCCACTTGTGGTGCTAGATCGGATCGGATCACGAGGAGGAGAAGCGAGTACGACTACATCACCCACGTTCCGACGAACGTTCCGCTGTGCGAATCTTCAAGGGTATGAAGATCTAATCCAATCTCTCTCGTTGTTTGCATCTCCTAGATTAGATCTTGGCTTTCCCTCTGTTCGCTCCGTAGAAAATTTTGATTTACTATGCCGCGAAACCCTTCACAAAACTGACTTGCACCCGTTGTATGTGAGCGTAGAGTCTATAGCATGTGGCATCCCGCAAAACCACTACCAGAAAATCGCGTTGTTTTTGTGCATTGCATCGTCATCATCATGCATTGTTTGTCTGCATTATTTGAAAAGCCTAAATTTTGATTATACAAATACCCCTCTTTATTTTAAAAGGCAAAACCCCGAGTGTATCGGATATTTCGTTTCACCCAAAAACCTTTTGCAAAGTGGTTCTGTTTTGAATTGAAGAGGACCAAACAAACACAAAACTAAAACAGTCCCACCTAAATCCTAGTCTCACCCAATCTATTCCTACCCACCAATCCCTGGCTGCCACCTTCCCCTCTCACCCAAAACCTACCCACCCGCCACCTCATCCATCCAAATCTCTCTCTCTTTCTCACCCAGACACCTACCCTCTTCCTTTGACCATCGGGACCCACCCCAACCGCAGCCACCCAACCCACCACCACTTGTCCCTTGCAACCCCGGCCCACACCCCACCCAGACCTCGGCCTCTAGGCTGGTCCCCCACTGACCCACCACTGGGAGACCAGAGGCCGCCCCACCAGCACAGACCCTCTCTCTCTCCTAGCGTCCCACCCCCGCTGCGGCATCCCAACCTCGGCCCGCCTTCACCGCACCTTGCCTCACCCCGCCTTGCCCCCTGGCGCCGCCCGCCGACGCTCCCTCGCTCACTGCACGCCGCCCCAACCTCCTGCCTGGCCGCTCGCCTCCCGCCGCTGCCACACCTGCCCACTCGCTTCCCCTCGCCTTGGGCGCCTTCTCCCAAGCCACCGCCCTCGCCCGACCCAAGTCTGCCTCGACCAGGGGTCCTCGCCGAGCCGCCATCCGCCCTCTCCGCCGCCCACCTGCCCTCTCAAGGCTGCCGGCCTGCCACCAGGCCCGAGCCGCGGCCGCCGCCCGCCATCTCCTCCCCACCGCGGTGCCTCCAGTCCCTAAGCGCCTCTAGCGCTCCTGCTGCGCCCGCACCGCCAAGTCTCAGCCCGCCACCCTCCGGTATCAAGGCCGCTTCCGCCGCTCTCGCCGCAACCTGCTCGTCCGGCTCGCTCGAGCTCCACCTCGCCCAGCAGCCGCTGCTCGCCAGATCTCCCTCGCGCCAGCCTCGACCTCCTCCCGAGCCTCCCGTCGCCGAGCTTCTCGCCCGAGCCCTCCGGCGTCTCTCCCAGTGCCGCAAGCCCGCCTCAGCCCTGGCCGTGGCCTCCGGCGCTGCCCGCCGCCGCCGCCCGCCCGAGTCCCCACCGCCTCCACCTCCCGCCGCCACCGGCTCGTCCGCCATCGCTGAGTGCGCCTCTGCTCGGTCCCGCCCGCGTCGGCCTCGCTGCCCCATGTGTCTGTGCGCGTTTCGCGGCGGTCCAACCCGATGCGCTCGCGGCGCCTTGCGAGATCCTCGCGGCACGGATTGCGTGGCAACGCCTGGAAGCTTCGAGCCACACCACGGTGTTCCGCGTGGAGGCGGATGAACGCCATGCATAGTGGAGTTTGCGTAGTTTGTTTTTCCACGGACGCCAAGTGTCACCATACCTGTAGGTCGGTCCTCGAAGCATCTTCCGTGGCAACCCTATCGGATGTCGCCAAGATCTTCCAAGGATGCAGCGACACCAAGTTCTACCCCGACAAGTTGCTCAAGACCCTTGAACCCGCCACCCTCGAGCCGCCAAGATCGCTTTGGATCGGAACAAGTAACACAACGCCAACGACAAGAGGCCGAACAAGATCTTCGACACGGGGCGCCTTGATCGCCAACCCGGAACACCGAGTGCGCCGACACGAACCCTAAGACCACACCTCGACACGCCAAGTTCACCAAGAACCGTTCCCGGAGTCCGGTTGTCGAGTCGAACCCGTGGAACTCAAACCATCCCCAAGATCTGCGCTGCGGACCGACATGATCTTCTACTTGGACGCCAAGGTTCGTCGAGGGCCGGAACGACAAGTACTCCCTCGGGAACGCCGAGTGCTTCACCCCGGATGCCGAGACCGACGCGAAGGCGCGGACCCGACAAGACCTTCGTAGCGGCAAGATCGACCCCGTGGAACCCGATAAGATCTGCATGCGACAAGAACGACACCGGACCAAGTCCTGCTTCCGGAACGCCAAGATCTACCTCTTTAATCCGAGAACGTCCCGCCGAGGCCGAACCCGTCGAACCCTGGACTCCGAAGACCCTAAACCCCGAACCCCCAGAACCTCAAGATCGTCGAGACCCTCAATGTGTGAACCCCTTCCCGAAACCCTATTTTATAACATAATGACAACTTGTTGCATATTGAATTGTCATACTCGCATGCATATCTGTGGTTTGGGGGCCTTATGCCGATTCACCTAATAACTAAATATGGGGCCCATATGCGGGCAAATCTAGTCTCATATCGGCCTCATTTAAATTTGTGTAGCGAACCCGATGCTATCTTTTGCCATGCTAAAACAACATTTAATATGCGGGGGTTTAAACAACTTGAACCATATATTAATTATCGGGACCCCGGTTCCGCTTAATATGAACTAATTGCATCGCACCTTTGCCGTGCCATACATCATACATGCATCATGCCGATCTTCTGCCGTCGTATTAAATAGTACATCCGGTGTTTCTTCTAGTGTTTTGCTTCTTCGCGGATAAGGCCGTTGAGTTGATGTGAGCTTCGATCTTCTATTGAACCTTCGACAATGTTTCCAGGCAGCATCTCCCTTTCTACCTATCTTACTTTTATAGTATTTATTCCCTCCTTGATCTATTGCTATACGTGTTGCGATGTTTTAGTTTCCGCACTGTGATATACCGCGGCAGCCCTATATTGCCTTGGACACATCCTATTACCGTTGTTTGGTAGATAGTTGGACTTGCATCGTCAGAGTTGCTTGCTCAAGTGCTGATGTGTGTCGTCATATGCCACAGTTGCTGATGTTTTGCCGCATGTTAATGTTGGAAATGATTCTAGTTTTACTTATCGTCACTTTAATTTCTATTTAACAACTAAAATTGAAATAAGCAGAGGCATCGGTGGGTGATAGATAATATTTGGTTTCCGAACGCCCACTTGTGTCCCGTAAGACCCCGAGTACTTGATACTGTTCCTTGATTTATCGCGCTTATCCACATCCGGAGGTATATGGGACCCCCGAGCGAGCTTGATTCGCCTTATTTCTTGGGGCCACAAACTAGTTTGAGGTTTTATTTACGATCCTGTACTTATGACATGCTACTAGTATTTAAATTGTGCGAGGAGCACACCGCATCGCTTAGGATCGGACACGATTCGCTGTGTCGACAAGCCCAGCCACACTTTCGGGTTCCTACTGCTCACATGTACCCAAACCTTGAGCCCGTCTCGAGTCACCGGGCTTGCGGGATCTACTTAAGGGTGGCCTCAAATATTTCAATCCTGTGATTGTTCAGTCGTGAAAGCCTCATGGGTTTTGATTTGGTTTTCCGAGGTTGATCGGCGTTGCTATTGGTGCACCCTACCGGTAAAACTTTCTAAAAGCCG